>CM060961.1:18520185-18875185 GCA_030765045.1 Tenodera sinensis
TTCATTTTTTTATATGTTAAGTGGGCAAAGGCAACAAAATCCCAAAGCTTTAAAACATTTGACTATCATACAAAGCCTACTGTATTCCAATATTGCCCTTGTACCTACAAGGAAATAAGCAATAAGATAAGTTATACAAATGTTTATCTTAACACGAAGAAGATATAGGAATAAGAGTTTGTAAGAATGGTTAGCACAAGAGTAGAGAAAGTCATGTGAGTGCAACACATAAGATTTTTCATGAAACTATCCTAAATATATGGTATGTTAACAAAAATCATTAGAGCTATTTTTGGAAAATAAAAGTTTTGAAAATTGTTGTATGTAAAGGATAGTTTATGATGGGAATTTTATTAAAATATTAGTAACTTTTCATTTATATTTTTAAAATCTATCTCTTTACTCCATTCTTCTCATATCTACAACGAAATGTGTAAATGCATAATAAAAGTTTATGTTTGTTAACTAGAAGTAGATAGAAAAAAGGAGAAAGTCATGTGAATATAATTTAAGCTTTTTAAATAATTGTTTTGCTTTGTATGCATTCTTATATTTAGTATTTTAAAGACAGCATGGCATTTTAATCATATTTGAATGCAATATTCATATTTTTAACATGGTACTTTATTTTTAGTGAAATTATGGTGACAAGCTTGTAATTTTTATAATGTAGGTTTTATTTTAGAATGTTGGTATTTTTCGCTACAAATTGCTTCTTTCTTGTGGTTTGGCGATAGACGGTGGTCAGGGATATAGGTATAAGGACAAGTTGTGTACCATTAGACAGACTATGGCAATAACTGCGTGCTAGAAGGATAGGTGTTATCTTGGCACTCTTGTATATTCAGGGCCTGATGTCATGCACCATTTTACACAGAAAAAAGATATTGCGTTGAACTGGATGAGGAGTGACGTGACAAGGATTTGGAGAGTTGAACACCTGTCCTTTGATACGCGTATGCTTGTCAAATATTCATTGACCATACAGAAACCAGCGCGACTCTAGCTTGTCCACAAAAATAAAGGGATCATGAACAAAGTTTGCAATTTACGACATCTGACAAGAGCAAATCAAAGCCAGCGTTGATGATATAACAGAGTAAATCATCCGGATTGGCTATGGCCTCGAGGATTTGTGAAGGGGGAATAAAAGGCTCTAAGATAAATATTAATGCGGTACATTAAACACGCTGCTTGTTGGTTTTGTAATCAAGCTGAATTTACCGTCACCTAAACTAGAGTAGGCCATGAAAAGTGACTGCTGGAGGCCACGGAAGAATACGTTTCTTTACATTGTGGAGCTGCAAGGCACGGGTTCGACGCTTGTGGCGTTCATCTCAAACACACTCGCATATTCCGAGTCCTAATTAACGTGAATAATACACGTGTACAGTTGACGGAAATAAACTGCAGTTCTGACAAGAGAATAGGAACCTCGGTACGTTGTTCGAGCACTGACATGGGCAAAAACAGCTTAAGGGAATACTAAGTTGACTGTGTGCTACAATGGTCAGCGTTCTGGCTTCCCAGAACAGAGTTCTTGGGTTTGTTTCCTGGCTGTCATATTGTTCTTAATTAGTAGACCATTCGCTACTCTCAGCAGTATTTCGAAAAATGAAAATGGATGGGAATAATATAATACACAAAACCAACAGTAAAACCTACAAGTAATCGAGTTAACAACAAAATCGGTTGCTTCTTTTGTTGTATATGAGAATATTAGAATATGTCTGCATGATGCCTGCCTCACATTTAAGAGGTCTCGCGTTCGAGTCTTGGTTAGGGTTTCTTTTAGAGGTTTTCCCTTATCATGAGAAGATTAATGTTGAGTACCTATAACCTCTATGAAACCCGGGCTCGTCCGACATGACCTAACGGCTTACAGGATGTACACAGGTGCAAGTGTCGGAGTCTTTTGCAAATTATTCTCACAATATGCTTCAGTAGGTAAATATTACAACAATTTCAAATCGAAGCTATACATTTGGCTCTACAAAATTTGATTTATAGAATTAAACGGTTAAGTAGTCCTACTTATAGGTTCTTGGGCTGCTATACAAGTTGTATCTTCGAATACCAAAGTTTACTCGCTTCGAATTCAGGACATTAAACATATATTAAATAAATTAAAGA
The DNA here is from genome assembly GCA_030765045.1 of Tenodera sinensis. Classification (NCBI taxonomy): domain Eukaryota; kingdom Metazoa; phylum Arthropoda; class Insecta; order Mantodea; family Mantidae; genus Tenodera; species Tenodera sinensis. The sequence continues at coordinate 18,522,319 of CM060961.1, forward strand.
ACTTAAAGAAACCTATCACATTACAATGGATCCATGCTCTTGTTGGAGTACAAGGCAATGAAATAGCAAATACTCAAGTCAAAACGGTACTACAGTTCATATGGGAAATAAACAACTGTCAGTCGGCACAATCAAGAACATAAGAACATAATCATATTGGAATGTCAGAAGCAACGTGCAATATGTTCCTGTTCCTTAAGATATTTAATATATTAAAATATAATATTATTATTTCGTTGTAGTAGTAGTTCCAGTAGTAAATTATGTGACGTATTTGTGGGAAAACAGTTATCGAAGAGAAACCAAACGGAATGGCTTAGAAGATAACGTCTGTGGCCCACATTCTGGAGATTGCGGTTTCGATCCCCGTGGCTGACATTCCTGACCCATACTTTTTTTTCGGAGGTTTCCTCGGGTAGCCACGCGAATGCTGCGAAGGATTTCCATATCCTCCGAATTTTCTGTCTCTCCATTTCGTTACGCTAATCATTTCATATCACCCTTCATTTCGTTAGGTTTTTTTTTCTGGGTTGGAAGTGTCGGCGAGCGTCGCGGCTGCACCACGGCAGGGGGAACATATGAGCTCTCGAAATCTTCTCCCCTAGATTAGAAGGCAAGCCACTATTTCCCCATGGGATTGTGCAAGCCCTAGGGGGAAGGGAAGCTAAGCCAACCTCTGTCGGGGTGCTTCTAACTGGGAAAGTGTAGGGACCCTGTCACTTGCTCCATCGTGGCAACGTTTCGGCCGCCCTTAGGATCCATTCGTCTCATCCATCCTCCTGGGGGTGTCCCATCAGAGGCTAAGGCACAAAAGGATGGCATGGCGGAGAACGACAGGGGCGAGAGATACCGGCAACAGTTTTTAATCAATCAAAGATTTTCTCATCTGTTTTAAGAGAAATGACAGGTTCTTTATATAGATTAAATTATTGCCAATTATTTACTGTGAAATATTATCACGTACTAATTTTTCTGTAAGTTTAGTGTGATTTACCTTGTCAAGAGTTTTTTAATATTATGACGCCGGCACAGCAAAGGACGGCCGGGGCTAAATTACTTAACACAACATACCTTCCGGCGAGTAAACAAAGGCATTCGTGAGCCTGCCTCGCGCGGCTATTTGTGTATAGCCGACTAATAACAATGAGCGCGGTGCTTAACTAAAGGATTGTTGAAACCTTCGAGAGGCATCGCGCAGTCGGCGTGTTTATAGAAGTTCGAGAAAGACCGTGTGACGTTATCCCCACTATATAAGGAGACGAGGCAACGAGTTAGGAGGATACGTCCTGTCGAAGTGCAGAAGTTTTTTTGAGTGGTGAGTTATGGGATCGTCGGAGCTAGTGTTTGGAGTCAGAGAATGTGAAGAGAGGCAATGAAAGGAGTGTGTCAAAGCTACATAAAGAAAATAGTTGTGAGTTGTAACATCACGAAATACTGTGTACTCTATTAACCTCAGTAAAAGAGCACTGTGCCTAGGTGCACAAGCTCTGGAGGAAATATAAGATGATAAAAAAGTAACTGAACTGGATTTTGTCATTTTTGTCACAATATAAATAAATACTATATCTATTTTTACATTAAATTCTCGATGTTTCTGTATCAAAAGCTTTATTACAACCTTTATAATTACGATATTGTTTATTTATAAAGAGAGGATGTATTAAAATGATTGCATTATTTTAATAATTATTTATTTTTGTTTGTTTGCAGTGTATTCTGACAGAACGCAGCGAAATCAAGGTATGTGCGCTGGAAGTCTCTTTTTTATTTTGTTGGCTATAGGAGCATGTTTTTAAACATTCCTTTGAAGAGCTGTTCAAAGAGTTTATAATAATTGGATTGTAGGTGATAAAGAAAGGCTTCCACAAAGTTGGCTTCATTATTGCATGCTGTCTCTCTCTCTCATCAGCGCGCTGTCGATCGCCAACCTCGTTATGCCCTGACAGGATCGCCCTGTGTTGTATGTTTTGACAGGAGAGAGATGCGGCGGCTAATGTCGAAACTTTATGATCTACCCTCCTGCTCCCCTAAATAAGAAAGGGGTAGTTTTAATGCCGGCCGCCTTGGCTGTGAGGAGGGTCACCGCAGCAGAATATCGAGAGGGTGTTACCATCTGTCGTCAATTTGATCCCATTGAAGGAGTCCTTGCAAGAGCACGGAGCTGTATATTGATTTATTGCAAACACTCATACAATTAAATGAGGTCAGTCCTTAATTCAGTAACCATTGCTCTCTACGGGACCTAAATATCTCTGGAGGAAATAAAACGCCCCATGAATGTAACAGCTGTATGACCAAGGCGGTCTGTAGCCAGTCAGGTCACACTTACCTACCAGAATAATAGCAAATTGCAGAAGCTTCAAACATTTTACATTCTCTACGCTTACTGTAATGGCCATTCCACTCTCTAACGATGTTTAACTGTGATGCTTTATTGCAGTTAGAGCCGAACGTTGAGGTGCTATTTGGAATGACCTTTGTTTTCTTTGATGAACAATAATTTGGCTATTATTAATTTTCTTTGTTGGAGTGAAAGTCTACGAAGCTTTATTACTCGCGGCCTAGCGTCAGTCTGTTATCACAGGGAGTACTACAGATTTAACAATAAATATTGCTATAATGAATGTTTTAGACTATTTATTAACGCTTAAAAATAGTTTTCCTTCTCATTACAACACTTTTAGAATTTTCGGACTTCTTCGCTAACAAACAAAATGGCTAGGCAAAGCCAACGATTTTGAAAAGTCATTGTTCTTTTCTAAGCTCGCTGCACTCGATTTATCTCAATCAATTATTGACGATATTGTTCCTTTTTATGAATTTCACAATTAGTTAATCACTTTTCGTGTATGACTATTATTTCTTGTTATAATGTCGATCAAAATCATTTCTTCCTCCTTTGTATCACACAAGAACAGAAGAACTCAGCCTATTCTGCCTAGAATTTAACATGGTTATTTCAGGGGGCTTTCTGTTGCCTCTATATTTACAATTTGAATCGTTTCAGAGGGCTTACACAAAAGCACTGCCTCAATACGAAATAATTAATTGGAAATACAAATTATTATTATTGGGAATACAAACTAGTCTTACGAAAGTTCAATTTCCCATTTACTTTAGAAATGCCTACAGTACACATTTTGTTACAGATACAATTGGAAGAGGCATAATCAAATGTTTAAGAAGTGGACTCTATATGCTAGACTTAAAATTCCATACTGTTTGCATTACATCGCAAGAAACAACTGAAAATCCAAAGGGCTTTAAAAGAGTTGAACAATTGGAACTATTAATAACAGTGAGTATCTCGGAAACTGCTGAAGTTATATAAGTGATATGTCTAATATTAAAAAATATATTTTAATGCAGTAAGTAAATTTGACACTTACGATATAATATTTGATCAATTACACTACACTGATTACGAATACTGATTTTTAATATTACTAACAATTTTATGTACTAATATTATTAATTCCATTATGCGGATTTATTGCATCACCAGAAGTATTTTTATAATACTAACAAACGTATATCTTAAATTTTCTGAAGGTCCTGAAGCACTCTTAATTCTGGATGACTTTCGTATAATTGGATTTTGTCTATGACGTAGCAGACAAAATCTTCTGTACAACAAATGTACATCTCGTCGAAGTACATCATTTATGCCAAATGCAATTTTAATAGAGTGAACCACTTCCGAGTTATTCTACTTTTAATAGTTGCAATGAATAACTAAGTTTATGTAATATAATCCGTAAGAAGTTAGCATTTAGATTTATTTTTAGCATATGCTGTTGTATTATTCGCTAAAATAGTGAAATTATTCTAAGTTGATCTAACTAATTATCTAAGTTGTTGATATTTCTTTCTTGTTGCAAACAACAGATGTGCTGGTTACTTGAGATGGAAGTGGAAGATATGTACATCCTCTTGTAGGTTCTGGATTCCGCAATCGATTTTGTATCGATAGTTTAGTCAAAACAATTATGGGCGAAGATAAGTTTCATTGCAAAGAAATATTTAAACTTTGGTTATTTTATCTTAAAAACAATACAGGCTCTGTACTTCAATAATATAACATTTGTTTTGGTCTAGCGCCACTAAAAAATGTCCCATGTAACTATTTAAATAATCCTACACGTGTATTATGGCTGACATGCACATGTATAGTGCACAGTATGATAAATATAATATCATTTTTGATATTACTAATGCTGTTTCAAATTTGGCGCTGTTTTGAGGTATAGCGATGTTTGTGTGTGTTGGCTACCCTGCAATAGACAACTGAGTATGACATTACGATATTCACGTGTTTTATCCCAATGCTCGGCATTGTTGGTTTTGTTTGTGAATGAATTAAGGGCTTTTTCAAATGTTAGTGTTTTGTGTGATGAAAGTTTATTACAAGTATGTACAATGTTGTAGCTTACATATATATGTTATAGTGTTAACATGGCAAAGTCGTATTTATAAAATACAAACCCGATTTTCTTTATGCAATAGTACTCGTAGGTTAGGTTACTTGTAGGGCTAGGTTATGATTTGTTACATAACACGAATAGCATAAAACATAACAGATACAAGGATGAAAGGCCAATCATTAGAAGTAAAATGCGGCTATGAGATGGAAATGAGAAGTTTCAGCACATATGACCATACTCCATTCAACATATCTGTGAGCAAGAACAAGTTAGGAACTTAATAAAGTATTTTCACAAGTCTTTAACCTCAGTTTCCTCAACTTTCATTTTTTTCATCATTTCCCTGAATTCTAAGGTTCTAAAAGATGCAAGTTTCTATCAATCTGCATGCAACTTTAAACATGGTTCTAAAATTAATGGCTAATTAAGTGTACTTATTTATAGTAGTTGCATATTTATTATTTGGGCTGGAAAAATATGTTTAATTATTATTTTAAAAAATAGGAAAACAACTATTGTTAAATATTATTATTTTTTCCTTAATTAATATGCTGAAAACTAAAAGCTTACATAGACACAAGTCATTAGCAGATTAAAATGACTGCAAAAACTTTACATTAATTTTTACTTTCTCTATTACGTATAGTAAGTAAGGGAAGTATTGTATTCTACCTAAAATTTAGATGTAAAGATTTCACCGGAAATATATGTTTTGAGGACCCCTGAACACCCCCCCCAAAAAAAAAGCATTCTTAGAAAAAGGTGTGCGTGTCTATGAATAGTATAGCTCAAAGAAGAAAAGTCGGTTAAAAACCAAATGGTATTGAAATTTAATATATTTCAAGAATGCGAAACGAAGATTTGGAAGAAAATTATTCCATCCTAAACTACTCATTACATGACATTTTTTTTAAATTTTGATTTTCTCAAAATAACTCTAAAATTTTTGATTAGAATACCGTACTTTTAAGACATTCTCATGGCAAATTAAATGTATATTTTGAATTTTCCGGTTATAGCCTTTGTAATCCTGTTTAATCTTGATGACTTTTGCTTAACTGTTAAGCCGTAAGAGATTGACCAACACATACTACACAAAAAAGTAGATCTCGTTAAAATATAATGCACTTTTTGTTGGGTGAACCATTTCGGGGATATTCCTTTTTATTTATGTTAGTGTTGCAATACTTAAACTTTTCTCAAATGGAAGGTGATTATTCACTTTATCTATTGGACGTGCAAAGAGAAAGGAATTTCAAAGCTTTAAAACATTTGACTATCGCTCAAAGCCTACTGTATCCCCATATTCCCGTTGTACCTACAAGAAAATGAGCAATACGATAATTTGTACAAACGCTTATTCAACTAACACGAAGAAGATATAGAGATATAGATGTAAGAGTTTGTAAGAATGGTTAGTAGAAGAGTAGGGAAAGCCAAGTGAGTGCAACACATCAGATTTTTAAAACTACATGCATTGAAATATAAGTATTGTGCCTACAACGACCAAAACGTATCAAATTAGAAAGAAAGTTCAAATTAAAAAGTTTGGACAAAAACTGTTAATATAAGTTTGTGGACAATTTAGTGGCTCTGCTCTCCTTTAAGAAGTAGGTAGGTATAACTAAGAATTGGTTGTGAGTTACGAGCGTTGAATCAGGTGCGGTCGTTGAGAAGGGCCCTGCAAGTTACTATTTCCAGCAATGCTGCTGTCACTTCTCCTTTTGTCTGCTCTGTCCTCTGTTCTGTCTCACGCCCTCCCCCTCCCCGTCCCCCTTTCTGTTGAAATTGCATCTCCCCCACTTCCTTTCAGCTCCTCCTCTTCCAACTACTTTAAAGTAATTAGAGCTTTGATTGCTGGGCGATGTTTTTCGGGCCGTGCCGTCCCCATGGGAGCGGGCCCTGTCACTCAACGAGCGGAGCGTCGCGGCGCCCGTCTCTCCTTCACAACACGAAAAAATAGTCCGTTCCATTTTATATGCCTCGCATTCCCACTAGAAGACTGCAAAACGCCATGTTCCGCACATGTATAGGTATTTCCAGTGTTCAACTCAAACACATGCCAGAGTTTTCACTTATTTCCATCATGATTGTGGTCTACATAGCAAAAAATCTCATGTGTTGCACTCAAATGACTTTCTCTACTCACTCCCGTGCAAATTATTCTTACAAACGCGTCTTCTTCTATCTTCATGTTAATCAAAACCCACACACACACACACACACACACACACACACACACACACACACACACACACACACACACACACACACACACACACACACACACACACACACACACACACACACACACACATATACACACATTTATAGCAATGGTTTAATTACATATTCTTTGTAGATGCAATGGAACAGTCATATCTTTTAAGAGCTGCTCTGTATGTAATAGCCTTGAAATGTTATTATCTTTATATGTCCAAGAGATAAAAATCTGTGTTGCACTCACATGACTTTCTCTGCCTTGTACTAACCATTCTTGCAAACGCATTCCTATATTTTCTTCGCGTTAGTTGAGTTAAACATTTGCAGAAATTATCTTATTGTTTATTCTCTTGTAGGTACAAGTGGAATATTAGAATACAGTAGGCTTTGAGCGATAGTCAAATATTTTAAAGCCTTAAGATTCCGTTCTCTTTGCACGACTAATATATTAAAAAATGAACAACGATCCTCCATTTGACGAAAGCTTGTTTTTCGAAACTGGGACAGATGACAAGGAATATCTCCGAAATGGTTCACTCTACAAAAAATTATTTGGATATAAGTTGCGTGTTTTAGTGAGATCTATGTATTTTGTATACTAAGATTTTGTTTATCTCATACGGTTTAGGAGTTATTCAAAAATCATACAGAGTAAAGAAGACTACATAGGCTTTAGCCAGAAATTTCAAAATATACATTTCATTTATCATAAAAATATCATAAAAATATGTCATTTTAATCAAAATCGTTAGAGCCATTTTCAAGAAAATCAAAATCAAAATAAATATCGCCCATAAGTAATGTGTTAAAAACGACAAATAACTAATTTTCGTCCAATGTACGAGTAGTTGATAAGTTTTAGGTACTGAGGTGTAATGCAACTCCGATGGGTCCCTTGGTAATTTAGGGCGAGCCGAGTGCATACTGTTTCTACCTAGGTTACCTAGCTACCTAGGCCAACAGCAGAAACCATGACTGAAGAGGGATCGTGGCCTCTGTGAATGTTGGGGCCACTCTCGGTGGTTCAGTTGGTTGGACGCTGGCCTACTGATCCCAAGGTCACGGGTTCAAACCCGGCCGAGCTCGATAAGTCTTAAGTGTGCTTAAAAGCGACAGCCCCGTGTCGGTGTGTAAATGAACAACAGTTATACAAGGTAACAGCACGCCAGCGCTAAATGATCGTGACAATTGACAGTGTCGTTAGCAAACGAAACCATTAATTTTTACACAACGAGGAAGAAGTTTGAAAATACGAGAAGTGTAATACTTTCACTTCGTGATTCTCCAATATATTTAACACATGTGTGTGTATTGGATGCCATTTTTTTCGACGTAAGTGTTTTATAGGAATATTTACCCCAAACTAAAATGAGTTACCGTCAGCTCTAGCGTGTGTTAATTAGTGATCCGTTAGTCATGCCAGGTAGTGTTGAACAAGCAAATGTTAACAAACAGCCCGGGAGATTTAAATGGTAGAATTCAATTTTTAGTTATGATTATAATGTACGTCTGCAACTATAAATGTACACCCGTGGAGGAAAGAAAGTCATGTGTGGAACGCCCGGCTACTTTAACGGCCGAGTACAACTCCACGAGTACCAGGTAACTTACAGTTTTCAACAAGGAGGTTTGTCTATCTGTCATATGTGTACGGAGTGCAGAAATTTCGACTTCCCATGCACGATAGATTGAGGGAGAAGTGGATACAAATAATACCATCCGATAATCTCTATTCACAGGCCCACAGGCCTACGGATACTGGGAAACTGTGCTATCCGCAAAACGGTTATTCCGCACAATTGCCTAGTAAATAAAATGTTGGCATAATATTTGGTTACGCCATGGCCGAGCGGTTAGACCGTTCGCCTATTACCAATGCGGCCCGGATTCGATCCCATGGACCCGTATGTGGCATTCATGGTGGACAAAGAGGCATCTAGGCGGGTTTTTTCCGGGTTTTCGATGCCACACTGCTCCATCATCACCCTTCCATTCATCAATATTCATCATCCTCTTCCTCGCTATCACACTTAGTGCTGGGCTGACCAGGCGCTTCCAGGTCGTTACTCTGTCTGGTTCATAGATTTGCATGCCCCCCAACAGGCACCTCACCCTAGGCATAGGCTTGTAAGTCCTCCATACAGCGAGGGTAATCAGATAAAGAAAAACAAGATGAATATTTAGCTAACAGTTTGAGATGTAATCATAACAAACAACGAGACATATTTTCAGGGTGCTAACAAAACTGTTCTGAATGGAACATTCTGTAAAACACAAAGGAAAGAACAGGAATTATAGAAATACACGCTTCTTTTTCAATTTGTATCCCTCCTACAACCTGAATCCACCTCATGCAGCATTACTTAGTGGTATATCTTAAATGTTATTTTATTTTAATTCTCTGTCAGGTCTTCTAGCAGATATGTCTCTCAGTATTTCAAGGACAGAAACTGAGTGGGGAAACAAAATCTTGCCGTGAACATCTGGATATCAAGAGCTGAATAGAAACCAGGAAGTGGTATCTCGTATCAATATCAGGATGCAACATACGTATGAGGTCTGTTGGCTCAGGGGATGGACAGAGGGAGTTTCGGGGCATGAACCCGGCATGGTTTATTCAACTGCATATCAAAGGCATGATTCACATCTCCACTGTCAGCTAAAGTAACAGTTAATTACTTGTCCTGTGTCGCATTTACATGAAGTTTGAAGCAAGTACGAACCAAGTTCTGAGTTGCTCAGCATCAGAATCCGTGTCCAATTTGAAGTTTGTAGCTTGATCTGAATTCTGCACTGCATTGGTTACTTTTAATGTGGATCTTCCTAGTCTTCGATGACAGAACATCATCATTGTTCTATCGCTCGTAATAGCTTCTATTGAGGCTTCAATTTCTTCTTTCCTTACGCAGCTTATGTACCTACTTTATAGATATTTAAAATTGGATTACTGTATACATCTGCTATACAGGGTGGCGCATATAACGTATTAGAGGTGAATAAACGAACAGAAAAAAACCAAGTGCCAAGAATTCTAAACCTTATAGGAGTAAGGGGCCTTCCAAATTGTGATTTGGAAAAATTTCATGGGGATCCTAATGGCACCTACGGGGCCCAACATCAGAATTTTAAATGAAACCAGGGTAATGTTTTGTATATTCTGATTATCCACAATCAGTGTTGCCATATTGAGGGCTTTTCCCTCGGCATAGTATTTTTCAACTCGAAAGACAAAGAGGGAATTCTTTGGAAACTAAGGGATTTTTCAAGTAAAATTAACACGGCGACACTTTCATGTTAAAATGAGTAGCCCAGAAGGGTCCAGAGGGGCCCAGTACTCCAGAAAAGATACGAGAAAGAAGAGGGGAAACTCGTTAAAGCTGGAAAATCCTTACGGAGACAATGTTCCATCGACCCAAAATAGTTACTTAGTTTATTGTGGGGAACCAGAATGTACAATGTTTCATTTAAAATTCTGAGGCTCCATAAAAATATTTTAATTCACTATAATATTTACTCCTATAATTTCAAGATGCCTGTGGCGCGGAGGACCCGGGTTCGATCCCCGGTACCAGCATGGGGATTTTATCCCCTCTGGGAGGTCTGGCACGGGGTGCACTCAGCCTCGTTAGGTCCCGGGGGGACCAATTGAGGAGCTACTTGATGGAGAAGTAGCGGCCCCAGGTCGAGAAGACCGCATAACTGGCCGGGAGGGCTCGGGGCGCTGACCACGTCCCACCCTCCAGTACTGCACCTCACCAATGACGCCTGTAGTGGGCAGAGGTGGGGGACGCAGCGGCTGGGCGGTAGGCCTTGGCCCTTCGTGGGCTGTCGCGCCGGGGTTTACATTACATTACATAATTTCAAGAATCACCGTAAATTCAGCATTCAGTAAACTCCAGAAGGACAAACTTTGTCGCCATGAAAGAGACAGAATGCCTTTGGAGTTTGTTTTGTATAGGAATATAACCTTTTATGTAAATAGCAATAGCCAAATATAGCAACATATATACAGCTACAATAGCGACTTGCTACTTATAGAAACTAGAGGAAGCATTACAGTCCACTCAAATGTTTGATATCGAGATATCGAGATTTCACCAGAAATATACGTTTAGAGACTCCCTGAACCCAAAGAAAAAACAGTTTTTGAGAAAGGGCTCTGTGTATGTGTGTGTATTTGTGGGTGTGAACAGTTATTTACCTTTTTTAAAAATCATTTAACTTATGCAATTTTATAATTCCAGTCATTTAATTACATCTACATAGCAATTATTACCAAGTAAGTTATGTTTAATTGATGCGAGGTCTTCTACTAAAGCTGCATGGATTAATTAAAACCGTAGAGAAGTAGTTCCGATATTTGATCTGTAGTTAAGACAAGAACTTACCAAAGATCGCTATAGATTGTTTACGTTGACGTACTCGCAACTAAAACTTAGGGAAAGTAGGCTAAAAGAGTTGGACCCGAGTTTTTGAGACTTGGGCAAGTTCAACTCCATTAGAGGGGAGAGCAATCCAAGTCGTTCCGGAGATTCTATTTCATTCGATTCGATTCGACTCTACTCGATTCAGAGTGGAAGTAGATACAGCTGCAGACCTCCCATCAGTCGCTATGATCTTTCCTACACAACTCACCGCCTAATGTTACATAATCCTCTACATTTAACATCCCACCAATAGGCTATTGATACACCAAACGGGATGGGTTTGTTTGTTTCTGTACGATATTTTGGCATCAAAAGGATTTCTATCTAATGCTTCTTAGGGCACTACAGATATAGCTCAGAAGAACACACAAGCACATAATCTCTCTCTCTCTCTCTCACACACACACACACACACACACACACACACACACACACGCACACACAGACACACACACACACACACACACACACTCTCACACAGTACAGAAACGCATACACAGACACAAGCCGTCCTCCGTGATCTAGGAGTAACTGTTAGCCTAGGGATGTCCGACCTTCCCTCTTTGGAGAACCTTAGGCAGTGAGCGGCAATACCTCTCTCCACTCCTCAGTCGGAGGAAGAGATAGTCAGTATCCAGTGACGGACACAAACAGGCGATTTCATGGAAGTTTCTAAGTCATACCTTGAATTTACTGAGAATGTCCTCAGAAGCCCTCTTCATTCTAAATGATTTTTGTATAAGTATTAAATCGTAAGAAGTAGACGAAATCTTATTACTGAAAGCTATTCTGGGGTTTGAGAGATTTAATTTTGCAAACCCAGTAATATGCCAGCTATGCAAAAGTCGTCCAGAATAAAGAGGATTCTGGGGACGTTCCCAGAAAATTCAAGATATACATTTTATTTCTCATAAAAAATTCTATGGCATGTTAATCAAAATCGTTACAACCATGCTTGAAAAAAAAAAAGAATACTTTTCGAAAAATTTTCCATGTCAAGGGTAATTTGAGGTGGGGGAGTTTCTTGTTAGGTTCTTGGAAGATGTAAGTTTGGTATTTAAAGACCTTTTGCGACTGATGCTGCTCAAAGACACACATAGATAGACCTTTTTATAAAAATTCTTTTTTGGACTCACGTGAGTCTCAAAGCCCCTACTTCTGGTGGAATCGAATTCTTTTCCTAACTGCACGTAGTAGAGAAAATAAAAATGTATATGCACGATAGCAACGCTTCAATTTCGTATTCCTACCATCACGTATTAAAGCGATACATTATTTGTTAATAAAGAATGAAGTTTACTTATGGTGTTGTAATTAGGGCGGACTCTGTCTGGTCTGGCTTATGACGGACATGAAGAACAACTCTGACTGAAGTATGACCACATCGCTAATCCCTGTGCCACTCGGAGCAGGTCCGCCGTCGGGCTTAATCCTGAGGAGATCTCCGCTGTTTTCTCTACCCTCGCTCGCTCGCTCGCTTGCAGCACTAGCGGCAAGATGAAACGACCGCCAGAACTGCCAATCCGATTAGCCCGGGAGTTTCTGGTTCCAAATGGACCCAAACCGATCGTCCTTTTCCAGCAAAGCTTGTGGAGTGCATCACCGGCCCGCCAAAGAGAGTTGTGCGCCCTTTTTTAGGCGCTTTCGCTGCCGACAGATAACATGTGCTTTTGTGTCAGGAGAAAAAATTGAGTCGAGAAGAGTAACCGTACTAAAGGTCCACTCTAAACTGGAAACGCACGTATTATTCCTCAAGCGCTTGTCTTGGCCCCAACATGATGACCAACAGCAAGAGATGAAGCTAAGTGTGGCTATTCCAGGGTTTTTGCCCTGGTTTTGCTATTATATAGGGAAGACATTCTTCTCAGTAAACTCGTCCCGCTCAATGCTTCACTATTTTAACAGATATTTTACATAATAATGAAGCTACTAGCAGAAGAGCTAATGAATCAAAGCAAAATGCTAATGAAGTGAGCGCTGCTACTGCGGGAGATCAGAGACTTCGTCAGAAACGCACTCACCAATTCACCGACTCACTTGTGAAGGCCCTGGCTTATTTAGCCGCTGGAATTTTCCACAGAGCGTTCGAAAATGTTCTGGAGGCGGGGAGAGTAAATAAATACATACTATGATATGAGCGACGCTGTCAATTGCCATGGTCATATTAGCGCCACCGGTGTGTCGAAATTTCGTCCCGCAGAAGTTCTTTTATATGTCAGTAAATCTAGTTAACGCTTTTGAGGCCACTTTTAGACCAATGCTATGTGCACTGTTTGAACCCATGACTTTGTGGTCAGCAGACCAGCACCTAACCAACTGAGCCACTCAGGCTGACCAGGTGGGGAGAGGGGAAACTTCAATAAGATTCTGGTTATCTATTGATAGCGCTTCTGGTGTTTAAACTGAACGAAGGCACGGGTCTATTTATCTTTCCAATTGCTGTGCTCCAACTCCCGGATAAGCTTGGGCCATAAGACCAATTTTAACTCTGTTAAGTTCCAATTGGTAACAATGAAAATAATTAAAACTTGGCAGTGCTAATTATATGCACTATTACTAAAATATTATATGTACTATTAATGAAAATGATGGCATCAGCGAAAGAAAGAACATACAAAGTTTTAAAATTTCAAGTGTTAGGTATAATTATCTAAACCAGGGGTGTCAAACAGCACTCACCAGGCGTGAAAAATTTTCCCCATTTTCCCTCCCTCCGTGATGATCAAATCGGAAAACGGGAAAAACAAAGCGAAAACCGGTTCTACTAGCGCGTGCTACTGCAGTTAAGGAGGGGTAGACCCCTCTCTTCACACCCTCGGAGTGATGTTTGACATGCCTGATCTAAACATTACTGACCATTCCAAGAGAGGGTTCTTCCACTGCCAAAGGGCATTTGTACGTTATGGATCAGTTTCAGAGTTAGACTGTCGGGGAGAGTTTAACGAAATCAGATATTCCGTCGATGTTTCACATCGTTTTGTGATGGGTCGGGTTTTTCATGCTATTTGGAATGGTTGGGACTGCAAAAATACAATTATAAAAGGAAAATAGTTATTCATTGTAACAACCCTCTAGGTTAAGAGGATAATTTCAAAAAGAATATGGAAGATAGATGAAATGAATTAGTTCTTCTTGGCAGTTTGAAAAACTATACTTGCCGGCTGATACTTAATACATTTATGTATCTCCAAGTATACTTTTTTTAGTGACATCAGATTCCTTTGTACTTTCTTTGTTCCGTATCTGTAGTAAGCAGAATACGTAATTACTGAGCCCCACCCAAAAATGCGATATCGAGATTTCTAGATAGATACAGGCTTTGAGATTCATTGAATAGAAAACAAATAATTTCAAAATATCTGTATGTATATCTGTGAGAGGAACTCAAATAGAATACATACCAAACTTAGCATTTAAGTTTACCACCTTCTAAGGATGTACAAGAAGGTTTTCAAAAAGCTTTTCCAACCCCCAACTTCCTTTACATGGAAAGCATAGATATTTATGATTTTCTGAAAATGCAGCTCTAAACAGTTTGAATAAAATTATGTACGTTTAATGCGAATAAAATGAACATATTGAATTTTAGCCCAAAGGTCTATGAAATCTTCTTTATTCCGAATGTTACACTTCAGCTACGTGTGTTTTGCAAATCACAAACAAAATGCTGCTAAGATAGGAATAACAAACACCACCAAGTCAACCACTGACAAATGACAGAGATTATACCAAAACATACAAAGCTTAGGTTACTAAACCACGCTTATATAAGCGTAGGTTTCTGATTCACGGGAGGTTAGGTTAGGTTTGGTTATGTTAGGTTAGGTTTATATAAATGTAGATTTATTAGCAACCAGTGGTTATACCAAAGTTCACGACCGAAGCGAGCGTACATTCCTTATTGATGCTTATGGTTCACTATTTATATAAGCTTGGGCTTCTGATTCGCGGGAAGTTGGGTTAGGTTTATTATACATATTAGGTTAATAAGCCATTAGCCGCACCCTCCACAAGCCTATTTCTTTGATAGTGTAATGCACTATCAACATTACACTGCTTTGGAATTTACGTTTATATGAGTGGGAAGAGAGTAAGAAAAACAACAATAAAAAATGGAAAAATCGCTAATTCAGAAGCTTTCGCTTGTTACTTAAGTTGGCAGTTTCTATAGCGCATGTGCAACAGCGAGAACATGGCCACGTTTGTTGTTCTTACACGCTAATTTTGCTATAAAAGGAAACTTCCTAAAAAGGTTGAGTAGGTGAGCTCCAGGCTCTAAAAGAGGCAACATCGACTCTAAAGCCCCAATGACGTAGCTATCAACGGGCCCTTAAACCCTACTCACTCACTGCTCGCTCGACTCTGAATAGCACTTCTAAGGTACGAGTAACTTAATCACTTTATCATAGTTTCAATTTCGTCGCTGATATACGTTTATCCTAAAGAATTTTTGGAAACATTTATCTCTATTAAAAAGAACTATATAGAAAAATAAATATTTGTTAGAATGGCTTGTAGAAGATGTGTAGAGAAATCTAGTGGATGTAATATATCAGATTTCCTTACATTCCCCCTAAAACAATTGCGATGGTATTATACACTGTGTGTGTTGCTTAATGATTTGAAGACAGGAGCCTTTTGCTCGTATCGGCCACTATAAGAACAAAAGAAAATAGGAGTGTGTTAAGTTGGCAATAGTTTTCTGGAAGAAAGTTTGGTAACTGAAGAAGGAAGCAAGGAAGCAAGGAAGCATCCCCGTCCCGCCGGCCGAGCCACTGAGGACTAAATAATGCACTGGATAACAGATTCGTCTGGTTTCGGTTTGACGGCAAGAAATCCCTCCCCCCTCCTTCCCGGAAAAAAATCTCTGAGTCATAAAAATTTCACGAGTAAAGACCAGTAATGAGGATATCTGATAAAAGTTTCAAAGAACGGCAGCAGAAAAGAGAAAGAGAAGAAAACAGCTTCTTCTAGACCTAGTTTTTTCTCTTCTTCTTCCAAACATGGGAACCTCGGTGTTTTGAGGCATGGGTGACCACCCGAAACGTCGCGCATTTCAAAGTGCATAAAGAAATTCCACTAAGCTTCCCAAATCAGATAAAGGGAACAAGCAGCAAAGCTTGTGGAGTATTTCAAAACAATGATTCCATTTTCTTTTGCTATCTCTACAGCTTACCTAAGGAAATGTTTGATCAAAGCTTGATATCAAGATTTTACTGCAAATGAAAATTCCTGAATCCAAAAAAGAAATGATTAAAAAGCATTTCTGCCCCTCCCCCCCCCGAATCTCTCTGTTTGCATGTGTGCATTTGTACGTATGGAATGTTTCTTCCACTAGGATTATTCCCCATCCTCCCTAGAGGATGTGTAGTACCCCAGAGCTGAAAACCAGCGTTAAGCAAGTTGCTGTGGAGCAGTTGTTCCAAGAGGTTAAACGCCGCCAAAGCAGGAATAAAAGTTCTGTCAGTTCTCATACTCTACCACTTCTTGCTTTCTCCACCACATGCATAGTGGTATATATGATTTGAGGTCCCTGAGTCCAATTAAAGGCTTTTAGGAAAGACCCGTGTGTGCATGAACAGCACGACTCAAAAAAGAAATGTCAGTTAAACATCAAACTTGGCATTTAGATTCTCTGTCTTCCAATGATGCGGCATGAATTTTCAAGAAAATCCCGCCAAGCTAAACTATCCATTATTTGGGTCAAACAAACTCAACAGCGATTATAGAGATAAAATGTTATCACACAAACACGTAGGTCGCGTTAAAGCGCACAATTACATTCAAATACATTTATTTTATTTGTGGAATGTAATATTTCCGAAATATTTCTTGTTATTTGTCTGAATTCTCCAACACTTTTTATTTCATCAAATAGGAATGCGCTGTATGTTTTTGTGTTTGTTCTTTTTATTATTTTTTTAAATGTGTTGGCCATGCAAACATAACGGAATTTCAAAGGCATCACATCAACTAGGTCTTAAAATATTTAAGTATAGTTTAAAACAATACGATAATTTCCTAACGAGGCTGAGTGCACCCCGTGCCAGACCTCCCAGTGGGGGAAAAATCCCCATGCTCGTACCGGGGATCGAACCCGGATCCTCCGCGCCAGAGACAAGAGTGCTACGGAGGCGGTCATTGGACATATATGAGGCCCCCTGAATCCAACAAAAGCATTTTTGGAAAAAGGTTCGGGTGTGTGTGTGTGAGTGTGTGTTTGTGTGTGTGTGTATGGGTGTGTGTGTGTGTGTGTGTAAGTCAGCCTGTGGACGCATAACTCAAAAACAAAAATTCGGTTAAAAACCAAAATTAGCATATAAGTTCAGTGTCTTACAAGGATGCGACACCAAGATTTTGAAAAAAATTCCTCCACCCTAAATTAACGTATCCTTTACATCCAACTGTTTGCGAAAATTTTAATTTTCTTGAAAATGGCCCAAAGGACTGATTAAAATGTCATATGTTTGAGATATTTTATGACAAATGAAATGTATATTTTGAATTTTCTAGCTATAGCCCATGTAGTCATGTTTACTCTGTATGACTTGTGCATAATTGGTAAACCGTGAGAGATAGACCAAATCTTACTATACAAAAATATAGATCTCGCTAAAACACACAATTTATGTCCAAATAATTTATTCTTTTCTTTCAGATATTCCTTGTAATTTGTGTAAGATTTAGAATACTCAAACTTCCGTCAAATGGAAGATCATTATTCAGTTTTATATCCTAGATGTGCAAGGAGAACGGGATCTCAAAGCTTTAAAATATTTGACTATCGCTCAAAGTCTACTGTATTCCAATATTCCACTTGCATCTACAAGGAAATAAGCAATACGATAATTTCTGCTCAACATGAAGATATAGGAATAAGAGTTTGTAAGAAGGTTAGTACAAGAGTAGAGAAAGTCATGTGAGTGTAATACATCAGATTTTGTTGGATTGTTTTTCCTTCCATAAGTGTTGAGTGACACTGTGCGGAATATCGTCAATACCAGCCGACCGAACACAGTAGACTGGCTGCGTTGTTAAGGAAGCGCTTTTAATCGGCGTGTCAGATGTGATGCAGTGCCGGCGCGCTCTCTGCAGCAAATATTCATAAAGTTGGGAATTTTTAAAGGAATGTAAAGTGCTGTCGGAGGGGACTGCCCTGGCGATCTTATGAATGTTACAAGCCACATGAAGAACCTGTTGCTTGGAAAATAATTCTGAGGCGACAAGAACGGAGGGGGTGCGACCCTAATCACTGGCTCATGCACAAGTGCTAATTTCTGTCGGCAACAACCTCATCTAGACAGGAAACGGCCAACTTCTGTGGCTTGCGTTCAGAAAACCACCCTATGTACGGCTCAGTTTGACTGACTGTTTTTTATTGGTTTTGCTCTCTGCAGACAAATAGTGCACTGGATATTTCATGTGGGACGGGTTTTAAGTATGCCTTTAGTAGCTGTTGTGTTGCTCCTTATCTTCTGTGAAATTGATTAAAGTACCACATGTTTAAGCTAATTTTATGACAAACAAAATGTGTATGTTGAGTTTTCTGAGATTGACCTAAGCAGTCCTCTACATTCTAAATGAATTTCGTATAACTGTATAATTGGCAAACCGTAAGAGATATAAACAAAACTGTAGATGTCAAATCACACAATTGATGCCGAATACAATTTCTTGTGGAGTGTACCATTTCCAAGATATTCCTTGTTACTGTTAGAATTTTAAAATACTTGCATTTTTCTGAAATGGGAAGTCAATATTCATTTTTTTATCGTTTGGCTAAAGAGAATGGAATTTCAAAGACATCAGAGCGATCAGTTTTAAAAGGTCTGACTGTCGCTCAAAGCCTACTGTATTCCCATATTCCCCTTGTACCTACGAGGAAACCGGCAATAAGATAATTTCTGCGAATATTTATATCTATTAACACGAAATATTTGGAGGAATAAATGTTTTAAGTAGAGAGTAAAGAAAATCGTGTTAGTGCTACACATTACATTTTAAAAAAGAAGTTAATTTTAGTTTTGTTTGCATAATTCCTTATTAATGCAGTAAGTAGGTAAGTGTTACTGGAAGTAAAAACGAATTGTCAACTGTAATTTATGTAACGGACAGTAATCAAACAATTTTCACTCATAAATAAGCTAAGTTAATGCCAATTCCAAAGGATTCAGGTTGCGAGTTTGTCGACTTCTTGGACATTAAGGGAGGAACCCGGATACAGGAGGGACGCATCCCAGAGAGAAAGAAAAAACGAGATCCCAGAGGAGAGAAGGAATCAGGATACCGTGGAACAGTAGCCGGAAACAAACAACTAATCCCTAAAAGAAGGGTAAACATAGGGAAACAGGAAAATAAATGTGCAAGTTACAGAGGAATGAAGGAAAACAGCAAGAATAGGCAACGCACATGGAACACAAAAGTTTTTCTGAATTAAAAGAAAAGATAACAAGGACAGTGTAGAGTCAATGCACTTATCAGAAATATGCCAATGTGATGGCTAATATGTAAGTAAGAGAAAACGCACGCTTACAATCATTTATCTTGCCTCATTTCAGATACGCTTATTTATGCACCAAACCTTTTCCCCCGTTTTTCACCATGGAATTTTAAGGATGTGACTGCTTATAGCTTTTTTCATTTGTATAGCCGCCTTTAACTTCTTTGTTCATGTCGAGAGCTTTGACTTGAGAAACAGCTGATTGTGTTTTTTTGTATGTTCCATTTATATGCCGTATTTAACATCAATCATATCTTGGAAAAAGTTTAATAGTGTTCAGTCGCTTAGGGGTGGTATTGAACGTTGGGTCTCTATTACCTTTCCCACAAACACACACATTCACACTGTCATTCATACTTCCAGACTCCACGGAGAATGGGGGATAATCCTAATGGGAGAAAAATTCCCACCTCCCAGCCGGGAATCAAACCCAGGACCCCTTGCACAGCAGGCAGGTGCTCTATCGACTGAGCTACGGTGCCAACCACTGATGGTGTTACATTTATTTATTTATTTATTTTATTCATTTGTGCTACAACAGAGCAAATCTCCAATTACAGTAGCTACATTTAATTTATTTACACAAGCTTGAGTAAATGCAAAACAAGAATATAAGAACCTATACAAAGAAACTAAAAATAAACTATACATATATTAAATACATGCATAATTATATATACATATATTATTGAAGACAAGACATTGCAAATTGTATACTGACCAAGCGAATAAGTGATACAACAGAGTGAGCAATAATTAAACAAGTTTGAATATAATAGAAAGAGAATACAATAAAGTATTATGAAGTATCACATGCAAACAATGCATGATATAGGATTTCTCAACTTTGACTTTTGCATCCCTAAACACAACCGAGCAGAATGACTTAGGTGGTAACGTCCACATGCGAAAGATCCCGGGTTCAAATCCTGTGGGCCGACCAATCTGACAGTTTTTTGTTTGTTTTTCTCGTCACCAAGCTAAATATTAGATTGGATATTTAATACCATGATCCATTGTTCCAAGTCTACAATTCTAAAGTCTAAAACAACAGCATAAATGTAAAATAGATGGTAATAGTGAATGCTGTGATATCTATCCACATATAATGAAAACGGATAGACTGGATGGCACCCTAATGCCATCTGCCCGTCACAAAGGCAGAAGTACAGTTGCTCTGCGCTGACTAGTGATGAAGCAAGATGGTATGACGTAGGGATGAGGCCTAGAAGACAGAAGACTAACTGCTCAGCCTACAGCTGAGCCGCGAGGTATCTCCGTCGTGATATGACCACGTAGTTGAAGCGACTTCAAATAAATAGAGAGCACAACACATTCGCACTTGCAGACACTGTAGGGGATAGAGAAAACACCAACCGCAGCCAGGAGTCAAACCTGGCATCTCTGGGTTGAGAAGCCAGAACGCTGACCATCCCACCACAGAGGCACTCAAACTAAATAATTTGCCAACATTAAATCAGTAGTTCTGTTACAAAGGCAATAGATGCCAATGTGACTTTAGATATTAATGGTGGTAATGGAACAAAACAAAACAAAGCAGCTCTGGTGTTAACAATATCACTTGTTATTGTTTTGAGTTTTGAAATTCTTTTTATCTTTCTCAACTGGAAATCGCTAAACCTTGTTCTTTTCTGTTTTTACTTTCTCTACTATCTGCTTACATAAGGATAGGAAGTATTGTATTCCATTCAGAAATTCAATACCGAAAGTTTACCAGAGAAACATGTTTTGAAACACCCTGAAAAAAAATTTAGAAAAACGCTTCTGAGTCTGTCTGTGTGTGAAAGTCTCTGTTTGTGAACAACATAAATCAGTAACGAAAAATCGCTTTAATACCAAATATGGTATTTACGTTCTCTATATTTCAAGATTTCCAAGAAGATCGATCCAATCCAAACAACATTTTACATGGAACGTTTTTCAAAACTTTTGATTTTATCAGAAATGCTTCTAACGATTTTGATTAAATTGCTATACACAATGAAATATGAGTGTATATATTGCATTTTCTAGAAATAACCTCTGATAGTTATCTTCATTCTGAAGATCTTTTGTATAATTCCTAAACGGTAAGAGATAAGGCAAAATCTTACTGCGCAAAAAGTAGGTTTTCTTAAAGCACGCGGTTTGTGTGAAATACTATTTTTTGTTGTGGAGTTAACCATTTCCTGGATATTCCTTGTTATTGGTTTGTATTTTAAAATAATAATATTTTCCTGAAATAAGAAGTCGTTATTCGTTTTTTCTGTGTCTCTTTCTTTTGACCAAGCAAAGAGAATGGCATGTTAAAACCATCACATAGCGACCAGCTCTTAAGACATTGACTATCGCTTAAAATCCTACTGTATTGTCTTATTACCATTATACCTATACGGAAATACACAATAAAACAGTTTCTAGAAATGTTTATCTCGATTAACTTGAAGTAGACAGAAGAATAAGGCTTTGTCAGTATAGTTTGTATAAGATTAGAGAATGTCGTGTGAGTGCAAATCTGTAGGTATCGTATTAATAAGAAATACAAGAACAAGGTTTTGTGAGAATAGTTCGTGGAACAGTGAGTAGAGAAAGTCATGTAAATCCCGCATATCAGACTTTTGTTTTGTCACCTTTTCTCTTCGGGTAGCTAAATTGTAAACACTTGCTGATATTTGGCCCTATGTTCATTCATCATTAATAATAATTTCTAGCGGTACGTTTGTGGCTCACATTTGAGAGGTCGGGGGTTCAAATTCCGTGTGCTGACCGATGTGAATGGGGTTTTTGCGTGGTTCCCCTCAACTGCCATTCACCAGATAAATACTGGGTTCGATATTTCAGTGTCCTGCACAGATGTTCTACCTAAGATTAAAATAAATACAAATAAAAGGACATCTATCAGCAACTTATGCAGGTGGTACAAGAAAGTTTCCGACTAAGTTCATCTTAACTGAGCGCGATGGTTCGCATTCAAGAGGATCTGGGCTTTATTCCCGTCGGGCCAATCTGATCTTGGATTTTTTGTAGTTTTCCCAAGTGGGTAGGCGAATGTTGGGGTGGTTCCTCTTCTTCCTCAAAATTCCAGTTCATTATTCCTTTCGTCTGTTAATCTTGCTAAGTTTCAGGGTTGTAGGACCAGGCGACGGCGGTTGGTGCGCTGCGGCGGCAGTGTGGAATATGCCGTGTGTAAAGATTTCTCTCTCACGCTTGGATGTTGCTTTTAAGGTAATGAATCTACGACAAGTATTGTAGGAATTTCACTAAAAATACTTGATAGCAGTATTTCTTTACGTTTGCATGTCAATCACAAATTAAACACTTCTAAATTTCTTAATTTTAATTATCTTAAAAGAAAAACAATTTTAGTACAACTCTCCCCTTTACATCATTTATGATAAACTGAATATTTTAGACATTGACAAAAAGCTTTAATTGTTTAAAATTCTGTAACGTATCTGACACAAGTGCGCGCGCGTACACTCACACGCACGCAGGCACACATACAAACACATACGCGCGCCCGCGTGTGAACCTAAAAATGAATTTTTATTTATTGAGTAGACCTCAAAATAAGTAGTATTTCCAATTAAACTTCTGTATCAAATTTTGGAGTGGACTGTAACACTTATTCCTAGTATATGTACATACGTGGTAGAGAATGTAAAAATGGATAACGGCTTCCCGTTTGAAAAAAGTACAAGGACTTGAAAATTCAAACCAATGACAAAGAATATCCTGGAAATAGTTAACAATTTGATATTAACTATGTGCTCTACCAGATCTACATTTTATACGCGTAAGATATACTCGTAGCATCGACTCGCGGGCTACCTTGGGCCATCTTTATTTTTTTACCTGTTAAAAAGAGTTATCATTGCAAGGCGTGAGTGGGCTGCGCTCAGAGAGTACCAGTTGCTCAGTCCTGGGTATGACCGTTCGCCTATCACCAAGGTTCGTTCCCATGGGCCCACATGTGTTATTCGCGGTGGTCGAAGCGGCGTTTGGGCGCCTTTTCTCCGGGTTCTCCGGTTTCCCCCGCCACTCATTCCACCAATTGCTCCATTATCACCTATCCAATCATCAATTTCGCCTATCAGGTAAAGAAAGAAAAAAAGGAAAGAAGATATAGTACATGTTCTTATGGTTTACAGTTGGGAATGAACAGGATTTGAGAGGCTCTCCCCAGAAAATTCATTACTTTTTGTTTGAAATGTAAATATCTTGAACATATGGTATTTTAATGAAAATCGTTTGAGACATTTTTGAGAAAATCAAACTTCTCAAAAAAATAATTCCTGTAAGAGCACTTTCGGGGTGGGACATTTTCTTGAGAATCCTCGTGTCATATATGTCCTTAGAGGATGCTGAACTTAAATACCACATTTGGTAGAATTGATTTGACTTTTGTTTTTTAGCTGTGCTGTTCACAGACGGTGCACATACAGACACACGCTGGCACTTGTCTTTTTATTCAGAGAGTCTCAAAAAGGAACTATGGTATTCCACCCAAAAATTCGATATCAAGATTTCACCAGGAATGCCTATTTTAGGACTCCCTGAATACGAAAAAAGCATTTTTAGTAAAAGGTATGTTTGTGTGTATATGTGTGTGGTGTGCTTCTGTCTGTGAACAGCACAACTAAAAGACAAAAAGTAGGTTGACCACCAAAGTTGGTATCTAGGCTTTATGTCTTTCGAAGGTATGAAAAGAACATCTTCAAGAATATCTCCCACTCCAGACTATCTTTAACATGGAAAATTGTTCCTAAGTTTTTATTTTGTCAAAACGTTTCGTACATGTTTGATTAAAATACCATATGATTAAGACATTAGCATGACAAATGAAGTGTATGTATCTTGAATATTTTGCGAATAGCCTCTGCAGTCCTCTTCGTCATGAATGAATTTTGCATAACTTCCATATTAAATTACAATAAGCAGAGAAAATCTTACTGCAAAGAAAAAAAATGTAGGTGTGCATTAAACCATACACTTTGTCGATTACGTTTTTTGTGGACTTAACTGTTTCCGAGATATTCCTTATTATGAGCATTTTTAGAAAAAGGTATACGCGTGTGTCTGTGAGTAGCATAACTCAAAAACGAAAAGTCACTTAAAAAACCAAAGTTGATATTTAAGTTGAATATCTTTCAAGAATGAGACACGAAGATTTTGAAGAACATTCTTCCACTCTAAACTACCCTTTACACTGATATTTTGATTTTCTCTAACGATTTTAATTAAAATGCTTAATATATTTTTATGACGAAGGAACTGTATATTTTGAATTTTCTGGCTGTAGCCCACGTTTTCTCTAGATGACTTTTGGATAGCTGGCAAACCGAAAAAGAAACAGCAAATGTTACTGTACCGAAATGTAGATGTTGTTAAAACACACAAGTTATATCCAAATGCATTTTTCGTAGAGTGAACCATTTTGGAGGTATTCTTTGTTACTTGTGTGAGTTTTGCAATACTTGTACTTTTCTCAAATGCAAGGTCTTTATTCACTTTTTTATCTCTTGCCCGTGTAAAGAGAACGGAATTTCAAAGCCTTCTTATAGCGAACAGTCTTTTAACGATCTGACTGTCACTCAAAGCCTACTGCATTCTCATATTCCTCTTGTATCTACAAGAAAATCAGCAATACTATGAGTGCTGAAAATGTTTATGTACATTAATGTGAAGTGGATAGAAGAACAAGGAGATCTTATTGAGGAATTCATCTGCAAAATGTCTTGTGAATGCAACCATCAGATTTTTACTACATGGTGATAATATGGTATAATGTGGTGGAGGGGAAACGTTTACCAACAAATTCCTGCACCAATGCGATGCGGAAGGCAAATCGCCGCGTAGCGCGGTCCTTAAATTTAATTACCACGCTTGGGCAGTGAATTGTTGATGCCCCTTACTTGTCTGTCCACAAGGAAAGGGTTACAAAAAAAGCTGCGACGTATAAGGGTGTTAATAATGGATACAGACTCCGGGGGGAGCGTTCATCCTGAGGACTCAAGTAGACACTAAGGGGAGCACTGTGCGTTTCCGGTTCCGGTACCGCGGTAGGTAGGTAGGTCGTCTCCGGAACACACTCTCCTCTGTATTATTCCTGCATGCACATTAGGAGATGTGGTAACACTCATAAAGACGCGCATGAATTTCCTAGTGGTCTGGCCATTTTTGCATCTCTGTATACACGTGGGGTGCTGCAAATACCTCGTCAGCAACACCTTTATGTGCCTGCCGCATGTCTCTAATTCATTAAAAAGACTGCGCTTTCAGTACGGCTTCTTTGTGGTTCCGTGATAGAAAATGCACCCAGAGAGCTTGAGTTGGTTCAGAAGCACGCACGGTGTGAACAGAGGCAACTGCATTCGCTCAGTGAAGTAATCACTTGTGTTCGGTCACATGACTTTCTCTAACATTGCTTTCATAACCTGGACATCGATAGCAGAGAGACGGATGTCTTCAAGTTAACTATCTTCTAGAAGATAGTCCTTCACTTCACTCTAACAAACACGACCACAGTCACCCTACACTCACTAAAACTAATTCACTTCAAGACTAACTCTGTATCCCAACTGCCTCGGTCGACATATACAGTTCTTTCACGATGACGACTGTAAACACACGCACTACTAACAGCTGTCGCATTCACGGACTAAAAACTGCTCGCTTCTCTCGTCGTCCCACAAGTTTTATACCGGAAATAACGTAGCATGGATCTTTCTCGAACCTTTCATAAGCAAGCCGGCAGCCAGAAGCCTCACGATGGAGTGAGGCAGCTTGAGCTCCGTACCTTTTTTGTGGTGCTGCTGCCGTCACATTATTTTTCATCAAATGATTATATATAAATTATTTATAACGAAACAAAATAAGTGCGCCATGAAGACTGCCGAGGTTATTTTGGAAGCTTTTCGAAGCGTGAGCAGCGGGACAGTACGACGAGCATTGCGTTGCATTCATATCGGTTTGTTTTGGTTGCCGCTTGCTCCCTCTGCACTGACAAGCTATGATATAATTACCTATACCTAACCTGTATTACCAGTGTTCAAGTTTCGCTACCGTTCCTAAATATTCTACAAATTGATAATATATAACGTGTTTTCACTTTATTACTTACTTATACAATAGATTATACAACTAAGGGGAACACTTGACTATCGAGCGAGATGGTGCAGGCGCCAGCGTGTGTGACTCGCATTTGAGAGATCGTGGGTTCAATCCACGCTGACCACGCCGTTTGACTGGTTTCCCCATATCACTTAGGCGAATGGTGAGATGCTCATTCTCTTACCATGGCTTTGCTGTCCCTCTGCTCGTATATCCATCATCCTCTTATTATTCATTTAAGTGTGTGGAGACTAGGCGCTAGTGTTTCGGTAGATTGCGGCTGGGCGGTGGCTTTCTCTCTGTAAAGGTTTCATTTCCGGCGTCGGTTTGGGTCGGCCCGGTTGGGCAAATGCGTGTGGGGTCGGGGACGGCAGGCATCGGATGTCTTTCCTGCTATCGTCCTAGGCTGCGCTAGCCTCTGTGAGGTCCGTGATACAAGGCCACTGGGGTACAGGACTGTAGCTGCGTAGGAGGGGGACGAATGACATCGGATACATTCGTACACGGAACGACACTTGAACCTGTTGCCCATCCAGATCTGGTCGCCCTTGAAGACGGAAGTCCTAACGGTTCCTGGTTCAAAGACCCACCCTACTGGTGGACCTGCCTGGAGAAGACGATGAAGGACCCGTTCACCAAGCAGTCCTCTGGTATACACAGAGTACTGTTTCCTTTGAACAAGGATCCCCGTTATCTGTCCGTCGCCGACATACCCCCGAAGCACACCTGAAACATAAGACGGAAACGGCATGAAAGGAAAATTATAGAAAGAAAACCGTGATAAACGAGAAATCATCCAAGTATTCGACTACCGTCCACCAAAAACCCAAGATTAGTGTAGGTGATCGACCGGAATCGATCGTGGGGCTTCCGAATGCGAGCCTCACACGTTACCTCGGAGTCTTCTCGGGGTTACCACAGTAACCAGGGGAAGCGTGCATTTTGCCCAAAAATGTGAGGTCGATATTTATACGCTTTGAGCTCCCCTGAATAAATAAGTCATAAAAATTAGAACCAGATGAGGAAAATCCGGGATCGATGTGTTCCATACAATCTTGAACAGGAAAACATGTAACAGAGAATGGGAACAGCGACATTGCACTTAACTATGGACGTGAAGGAGAGCGTTTTATTCCAAGTGTCACACCATTATATGGAACTGCAGCATCCTTCAAACTCCCCAGATACGAGCCCATGTGACTTTGACCTTTTCACTTAGAGGAGTTCACTTTAGAACCTGACAGCCAATTATAGCAGAGCTGTTCGTTCAAGGATTAGTAGAACACGAGGCTGTAGATGGCATCCATAGTGTTGAGGTGGTTATTCATGTTGGAGGAGATTATTTCTGAGCACAGCAACAATGTGACTGTTCCAAAAATGTTTTCTTTCTTGTTAATTCATGTTGTCTTTAATTATTGAATGACCGCATGCATTTAGCATATTTGCAGGAGTATAGCTTGAATTTTCTTGGAATATCCTCTGAAGTGTTATTCATTCTGAACGAAGTTTGTATAATTTTTAAACCAAAAGACCTAGACAAATGTTAGTAGACCAAAACATGCAGACAAAGCACACAATTTATCTGATATTAAAAGTCTTGCAGCATTAACCAATTTCAAGGTGTTGTTGAATATTGGTCTGATTTTTCAAGTCTTGAATCGCTATTTTATTTTTGTCTTCTAGTGGTCCTGCAAAGGCCACTACCATTAAATAGACATTCGCTTTTTAAAAGAAAAATCTGATGTGTTCCACTCACATGACTTTCTCTATTCTTGTACTGAGCATTCTTACAAATTCTTATTCGTTATTCCTATATCTTCTTTGTGTTGGATGAGATAAACATTTGCAAAAGTTATCTTATTTTTCATCTTCCTGTAGGTACAAGGAGAATATGGGAATACAATAGGCTTTGAGCTATAGTAAAATCTTCTAAAGCTTTCGAATTTCGTTCCCTTTGTACGGTTAACATATAAAAATGAATAATGATGTTCCATTTGACAGAAGTATGTTTTCCAAAACTCACGCAAATAACAAAGAATATCTCCGAAATGATTAACTCTACAAAAAATGTATTCAGACATAAATGGTATGTTTCAGCAAGATCTACATTTTTTGTACAGTAAGATTTTGTCTATCTCTTACAGTTTACCACTTATGCAATAATCATCCAGAGTAAATAGGACTTCATGGGCTATAGTCAGGAAATTTAAGATATACATTTCATTTGTCATAAAAATATTTCAAATATATGTCATTTTAATCAAAATCGTTAAAGCATTTTCAAGAATATAAACATTTTTGAAAAATTTTCCATGTAAAGAGCAGTTTAAGGTGCGGCTATTTTCTTCAGAATCTTCGTGTCGCATCTTTGAAAGACATTAAACTTAAATACTAACTTTGGTTTTTGACCAACTTTTCGTTTTTGAGTTATGATGTCCACAGGCTGACACACACAGGGACCTTTTTCTAAAAATTCTTTTTTGGATTCAGGAGACCTCAAAACATATTACCGGTGAGATCTCGACATCGAATTTTTTTGTGGAATTTAATACTTCCTCTACTATACGTAGTGGAGAAAGTAATATGACTCTTTTAGCCTGCTGTAATTTTCTTATACCTACATTAATTATGTACGTAATGAAAGTTTATCTCGATTAATTAGTAAATAGAGCAGTAAGCTTTTGTAGGAATAAAAGAATAAGTAGATAAAGTCAAGTTTATGCTCAACACTGTTGATTGAAAGATACCTTTTGTAATACACGACATTTAATTGTTGCAGACACACAAGAACATATAGAAAGTTGACGGGACTGTCATAATCTTTGCTTTACATATCTTCCTTCATATTATTGCAAGGACCTAAGAAAAACAATATACGACTTTAACATCCAGATGCATTGTTTAACATACTAGGACATTCCAACAAACAGAAATTAATATTTTGGAAGCTTTTATGCTTGGGCACAAATTGTACCAGTATATTTTAATGGTATATATAGTTTTCACCAGGACGTTTCTCTCTACGTTGTCTGGGTTTTCCAACCTTAAAGCTGTGCTGAAAATAAGATATTCTATGGCTAATTCAAGGAAATTCAAGTTTTTTCGTTTTAATTTCTAAAAGGTAAAATTTTAACAATTAATGATAGATCTTTTTGGAAAGCAACTTTTTTTTAAAAAAATTATATGAAGTATGGTATTGTTTAGGAAATTTTCTTGAAAAAATTTGTGTCGTATCGGTGGGAGATACTGAATTTAGCTACCAGACTTGGTGTTTATCCATTTAGTTATAGAATTATTTTCCACAGACGGGCGCATACACGTATTCACAGAAAAAACGACTCTTTTTAAAAAAAATGTTTTCTAATTAGATTCAAAGGATCCCAAAACGTGTATTTCCGGTAAAATCTGGATATCAGATTTTGTAGTGGAATGCAATATTTTCTCTACTTACTATACATAATAGAGAATGTGACAAGAACAGTTTGTAGAAGCTGTTAAAATAAATAAGGGGAGAAAATCACGTGAATGTAACACGAGAGATTGTTTTCATGAGCTTTGGGCCGACATATTAATATCCATATGTTAATGTCGATTTTTGTTTTATGAAGTTTACAACTGTCTCAGTCTGCAGCCTATAACAAAGCGCTCATTGTATTGTTTAATACGAAAACATATATACATTAGATGATTAGCATGCAGCTTTTATATGTCAAGTTGTTATCAATTTGTGATTTTTGTGTATAAAACATTGCTTTTATCTCCACAAAATCCACATACAACGAAACCTTTACGGTGTATGTGATACTTTTGCAATGCAATACTGTTATGTACGATAACAGAATGTGATTTAACAGTAACACACTGATAAACAAACCTGCATATCAAAGGCTTCTCCAAATGCTTCATTCGTTTAATAAACATTCCTAGATGATGATGAAAATGGCGTTATTGCAGTCGCAGCTCGTACTTCTGTTTAGAGGTTAATTTATTGCAACTATTAGCGTGTTTATCACTTGGAAATGCTCTATTTTATCTTATCTTTACCTTCTTTATTCATGGATGAAAAACCCTAATAAAATTCGCTCAAATTTGGAGTGTCACTAAATCACTAAATTAAAATTTACTCCTGAAATTGTCAGGCCTGACCAAAACACAAAGTTTTATTGAAACTATTGCAGGAAAGTGTGGTAGTAAAAGACAAAGAACAGTTTTGTAACTATTAAACGTAACAATTATTTTAATACCAAGAGAAATAAGGTTTTTGAATCGCATTCGGGAGATCCCGTGTTCAATATGACTGGGGTGCTTTCATGGTTTCCTTCTGTTGTCAAGGTAAATACCGAATACAAAGTTCCTCCTTGGGCTAAACAATAGTAAACGTGAAAAACGAAGATGCTAATAATGAGTGGTCTGACATCTATCTACAGATGATTGAAGGAGATAGATTGTAAAGCATCCTTATGCCATCTGTCCGGACGTGTAGAAGCAGAGGTACAGTTGCCCAGCACTAAGGCCTCTGTGAACAGTGTCGAAGCTACCATCTCCGGTCGTATATAGAAGCAGAGTTAAAATTGCCAAGCTCTAAGGCCTCTGTGGTTACGTTACAAACCAAGAAGGTATGGTTCAGGGATGAGACCTAGAACGCTATCTACCACACACCGAGCCACGAGATATATCCTAACAGATCCGCCGCTGTATAATCAAATAGTTAAGGAGATGTAAAATAAATACAGATAAACATTTTTAAAGTGATGAATAGCTGATATAGTTAAATAAAATGGCATAATTCTGCGCTTGTTTGTAATGTTAATTTTGAGAGTATAATCTTGAACAACACTGCACTGTGTGCATTTGATAGAGATTTGTCAGCGACTTTAAGCAGGCAATGTTTACGGCTAGTATTTCCAATTGATTCATTAATGAAATATTTAGGTAGAGAGAGGGTTAATCGTTTGGGCAGGCGATCAACAGTCTCGGTGGACGTGAACACCGGCTCAGACAGACTTCCTGCCCTCAAATTCCCCTGCCATTCTTCCGCCCGCCCATTTAGCACTGATAATAAATTAAACCCATTCACCGCTTTTTTCTCACACATACACGCCTTCGTCCTCTGAGACACTTGTGCCAATTGCTCTCCAATAAAACGTTTTCCACGGTCAATGAGCTAGGTCTCACACTGTCTCTAATACTTACTCTAAGAAACAAGTCGTCCTTTCGTCCTTTTCACGTCATTAAGGACTATATCATGACAACTGGCGGAGGGGGACTTAGTACCTCGACCGAAAGGGGATCTTTTGTACTCATGTCCCTGAGTAGTACCCCCCAGGAGAATGGATGAGGTGAATGGATCCGAAGGGCATTCGGAACATTGCCACGATAGAGTAGAGGGCAGGGTCCCTACATTTTCACAGTTAGAAGCACACTGATGGAGGCTGGCTCAACCCAGTTCCTCTCCCAAACCTTCGGGTTCGTACTCCCAAGGGAGGCGGGTCGCGGGACCCGGAAACCGGCTCCCCCGGGGACTTGTACCATTCCCATGGCGCCCCGGAAACCAGTAGGCTTGGCTTCCAATCCCCCTGCCATGAGCTGCCGCGACGCACGCCGACGCTTCAAACCCTGAAAGAAACCTAATTCGATTAAGGGTGAAGTGATGTTTAATGTAACGAAATGGAAGGAAAGGAAATATGGAAAGCCCTCCTAGCATTCACCTGGCGACTCGGGAAACCTCCGAAAAACACATGATCACAAAGGTCGGCCACAGTTATTGAACAAGTGACCTTCACAGAACTGCAATATCAGAAATTGTAATAAAATTCGAAAAATGGAATTTTTGCGTGGATAATAGAACGCATATGAAGTTAAATATCACATAAACTTCTCTATTGTGCTGGTCAAGGCAAATGGAAGGTCTTTATTGGATGCTTAAACTGTTATTTCAAATGGTGCAACCCATGAATTTCATATACTCATGTACTGACATATTTTTCAGATGACTAGTACATAAAAAATCTGATGTGTTGCACTCACGTGACTTTCTGTACTCTGGTACTAAATATTCTTACAAACACTTATTCCTTTATATTCACGTTAGTCGAAATAAACACTGGCAGAAATTACCTTATTGCATGGTTTCTTGTAGGTGCAAGGGTAGTAAGGGAATGCAGAAGGCTTTGAGCGATAGTCAAATGTTTTAAAGCTGGTCGCTACATGTCGGCTTTGAAATTGCGTTCTCTTTGCACGGCCAAGAGATAAAAAAGTGAATAACGACCTTCCATTTGAGAAAAGTTTAAGTATTGCAAAACTCCCACAAATAATAAGGAATATCTTGAAAATGGTGAACTCTACAAAGAAAATGGATATTAAATAATTTGTGTGTTTTAACGTGATCTACATTTTTACCTTTTCTGCCACGTATAGTAAATAGGGGAAGTATTGTATTCCACTAAAAACTAAATGTAGACATTTCACCGGAAATATATGTTTTGAGGCCTATGAATCCAAGAAAAGCATTCTTAGAAAAAGGTCCGCGTGTCGGTTAAAAAGCAAAGTTGATATTCCAGTTTAATATCTTTCAAGGATGCGACGCAAAGACTTGGATGCGACATCGAACATTTTTCTTTCGAAAATTTTGATTTTCTCAAAAATGGTTCTAACAATTGCCATATGTTTAAGATATTTTTATAGCAAATAAAATGTATATTTTAATTTTTTTGGCTATAGGCTATGTAGTCTTGTATATTCTTGAAGACTTGTATAACTGGTAAACCGTAAGAGATTGATCAAATCTTACTATACAAATAATATAGTTCTCGTTAAAACAGCCAATTTCAGAGATTTCAGAGATATTCCTTGTTATTTGTGTGAGTTTTGCAATACTTATACTTTTCTCATATGGAATGTCGTTGCCCGTTCACACAGAACAGAATTTCACAGCCTTCATATAGCGAACATTTTTAAAAGGTTTGACTATCGCTCAAAGCCTACTGTATTCCCATATTCCCCTTGTACCTACAAGGAAATAAGCGATAAGATAATTTGTGCAAATGTTTATCTCAACACGAAGAACGTATAGGAATAAGAGTTTATAAGAGTTTATAAGAGTAGAGAAATTCATATGAGTACAACACATCAGATTTTTACTTTCTCTACTGGTAAGTAGGGAAGTATTGTATTCCACCCAAAAATTCGATGTCAAGATTTCACCAGAAATATATGTTTTGAGATCCACTGAATCCAAAAAAAGAAGTTTCAGAAAAATGTCCATGTGTGTGACATTTTTCTAAGTATCGAAAGGGGGGACACCTCAAACCACCGCGACCCTGACATGGATCTTTTGCGGGCTACCAACCCCCAGGGGGAAGGAATGAGGCGGTGAGACCGCAGACTTGTCAGAAAGGGAGTCAGCGAAGCTCAAAGACACACAGAAGTCCCTAACAGTTAGACACAACCAAAGTGTTTCCTCTACCCAGGGAGAGGGAGACGAGATGACTCTTGCGACCCGGGCACCAACTTCCAAGAGGGCTAGGGAAGGGATTCCAGAGCGCAAGCATCTGTGCCATCTGTCCACATCCGCGGAACGTACCGCGCTACCAACCAAACCTGTAAGATGACCAGGGAGGGAAATGAGAAATGAAGGAAAAGGAATCCGTGGAGAAGAGAATCCACCTCAGCATTCGCCTAGTAACAAGGGGAAACCACGGAAAAACCCAAGTTCGCTGTGAGTTAGATCGGGGATCGAACACGGTACCTCCCAGATGCGAGTCGCACATCTTGTCACGGAGCCACCTTTCTTGTACTTAGATGGGTAGGTGCCATGTGATCATAGTTTTTTTAATAAACGCGTGTACAAAAACGTTTGTTTACAAGCTAGGCCTCTGAAATATGGAGGAGCAAGTAGGCGGTACAGATCACAAAGAACAGCAAACATACAGGAAAGAAAACAGAAACTAAGTAAACACATACAATTTTAATCAACTATTGAAGGTATTCAAAACCCTGAATCGATATATTTTGTGCACCACGTGGTCATGTGATGTCCAATTCTTGCAAAGGGATCAAACTCTAGTGGAGTATCTGCGGTCACAGGATATTTGTTAGGAAATTAGCTGCCGTTTTCACTTAAATGCCTTTCCACTCTTGGAAACAAGGTGTGGGCTGGTGACGCCTGTTGGCTTAACATTGTTGATACTCAGCAAGGCTCTTTTGCATTCCTTCGGGACTCCTCAAGGATGTCGAGCATCTCGATGCACTCTGCATAAGTGGACAAGTCCGTCATTGTCTACATCCACTTTAAAATAGCCACATAAATGAATAGGTACTATAAACTATTGAACAGGTCATTCCCACTAGTGTTGGCTAAAGGCATGGAAAAGGACTGCTGTGCATTATGTAAAAACTGATTCATTACCATTTGTAAACAACGGAAGTGAATGTCATGTCGACTGCTTTTGGCAGACTCCTGTTTTGTTCACCTGGTCATTCCTGTTTGGAAGCTCTACACGTAAAAAAACTGTTTCTGAACATAGATTTATAACAAAGTGGTACTTGTCTAGCTACCATAAGGCCTTATAAATGATCTTTTATACCCTTAGAAGGTTTGTAAGGAGAATCGCTACCTTCTTGAAAGGTCAAGGGTAGCTAACTTTAACAGAAACATCCTGAGATCCAATATGGAGAAACATCATGTTATAACACCAATAATGAAAAGTAGGACTTATTATGGTTTAGATATGTGAAAAAAGAATCTAGGAAGAAAGATGCTTGCCATTGAAAATAGGTTATTGGCGATGATCAGCTCGAATATCTAGATAAGATAACATTAGGAATGAGAAAATATGACAAAATGACAAAATGAGGTCCGGTTACCTTTTTGTCACTTTATTGTCTTGTAAAATTGTATCACAATTACATAGTTTTCTTCTCATCGTTAACACAGTCTGACTTTTGGGCTATCACAACTTACAACTTTTACTTCTCATAACCTTCCTCAGTCCTTTCGGTGTCTTTCTTCTCTTTCTGTGTCTCATACATTCACTACAACGATGCAATTACTCAACGCCCGTTAGAATCTTTCACGACCACCGACGTACCTTTCTCACACTCACTGACACACAGACCGAGCCATGTCTGTAACCGTAAGCTCGCTCTCCTTATACAGCGGGGATGACGTAACACAGATCTTTCTCGACTTCTCGACACACGCCGGCAAACACGTGGCCAGGTCCTTCTCGAAAGTTCTAGAGAAAGCACCTTTTTTGACGGCGCTTCCACTGTTGTTAGTCACGTACACACAAACAGTTGCGCGAGGCAGCCTGAACTTGAACGCCTTTGCCCGCTCGCCGACCCGGCATGTAGCGTGAAGCACCGGGCCCCGACATTCCGTTGTTTTGTGCCTCCCCTGGCGTCACAATAAGACAGAAAATTAACGTTACATATAGTTATATATTATATTTCAAGGAAACAATATGTTGCAAACATTTGAAGCGTATGAAGGTTACCGAAGATTACTTTTGAATGGATACAACCAAGGAGTCGAAAAACAGAGTGATCATTAAGAACATAAACTAGTGGAGTTGGGGAGACAATTAAGGAGGGATAATAAAGAGAATGTTAATGGATAGATAGGACAGATCTTTTTAATACGAAAAATGTTTAATGTGTGTTTTGTTGTCACAAGGCGTAAATATTGTAATCTGACAATGGGATTGTGAAGTTATAACCAGTAGAGTAAGTGGTGCGAAAGTGACGTATAGGATATAGGGTATACAACAGAGGGAGACACCTCGCTCACTGCGACCTAATAATTCTATTGTGGCTACCATCCTCAGGTGAAAGGCATCATATGAGGCCACAGGCTATAGGCACATCCACAGAAAGGCGCGGAAGTCCCTAACAGTTCCAAGCGTCCCAACGCTGGAGCTCCTCAGAGAAGACGAGCGACTCGTCCACCAAGCAACTTTCCTCTGCAGAAGTATCCGCGCCATCAAACCGGCACCACTACACGCCGTGAAACTTAAAAGAACGTCTGTAAGATGTGAAGGAAACGGAAAGAAAGGGAAATGATGGTGAGGAAATGGTGATAGATGAGAAACGGTCCCAGAATTTACCCAACGACTGGGGAAAACTACGGAAATCCTAAGATCGTAGTGGGCATCCAACCCAGGAACTCTCAACTGAAAGCCTCAGACGTTACCGCTCGGTGAAGGACACATAAAACTTCTATTTTTGTTTTCCTGTTGAATGTTCCTCCTAACAGTCCCCATATAAGCTGCAAGTTATTACTGTTTGACATTTTAAAGGTTGAGAAAGTTTTAGCTAGCTTGGCCAGGATATCACGAGAAAGATATAAATCCATCAAAGAGGTACATCATTACAGTGTAAGCACAGGTTACAGGGGCCGCGAAAAGAGCACAAAAATTGCGTTAAGCATTAATTAAATGAATTGAAGCGGAGCAGGGACAAAGGGTGAAAATGAAGGTAAAGTTTGAAGGTGTATAAATGTGTCCAGGAACAATACGCTGGTCAGGGCGTGTGTGTGTCGCCCTACCGGAGGACTGACGGAATTATTAAAATGCATATGCATTTTTAACGCACGGCGGGCGCGAAAACTTTAATCCTTTACTTTACAGAGCAGCTTTCTCATCCAAAGTGGCGGCCCTACTTACTTAGCCTTTTTCTTAAGAAGATTTCCTGCACCCCTCTAAGTCTTCCCTCAGCTTCTTTTATATTCATTCTTTTCCCTTTTTTGTTTTCCATTTTTAATTTAATCTTTAGCACAGTTTGATCTCTGAAAGAGGTTCGATTGTAATACGACGTTCCATTGTTTAACTTTGTACACCGTTTTGAATTAATAAACGAAAAGCCTGGTAAGACTTTTTCTTCAAGAAGCCCGCCCGATAAAGTGTAAACTTTCAAAATCTTGTTAACTTGTAACAGGCGCCCATAGAACGTTTAGTAATACTTTGGACCTACACAATTCAATCGTTTACATCTACAAACAGATATTTCAAAACTAAATAACTGATTTCATAGGAAAGAAACCCAAAGACATGGCTCCGTGGTAAAATTGGAACTTGTATTTGGAATATCGAGGGTTCAAACCTCGTCGCCCGACCACACTGAACTTGGTTTTTTCGTAATTTTTCCGGGTGGAGAAGTGAATGTTGGGATTTCTCATCTATCATGATTTCCTTTCCATAATTTCGTTTTCACTCATTTCCCTTGTCATCTTTCAGATGTTATTCTAGGTTTCGTGGCTCGCGGCGGGCCCGGACAGATGGTGCGGATAATATTTTTTTTCTTTCCGTTTCAGGTCATCTACTTACCACGTTAAGCAACTCACTGCATTTATATTTTCACTTCTTTTATTTTTCCTTTCTATCTTTCCAATGTTTCTTCATGCTATCACCGTGATTTTTTCTTCATTCTTCTGTCCAAATTGTTTCCTTTTTTTCAACTGGAAACCTTCGAAATTTTGTGTTAACTTTCTTAACTTTCCTCTGTCCTGCATTATTTCTTCTGTTAATTCCATTTAATTTAGACTTTTCTTATCCCTTGGTTACCATTCCTACTCTCGTATATATGCTTGAACATAATATGTTTCTTTTCTTGTTTTTTTTAGTAGTATTTAACGCCTGCTTTTAAACATTTGTTTTGTAAGTCTATTACTATCCATCCTCATTAAATGATCGAACCATGTTATTCTTCTTTTCCTGATTGTATCTGAAATATTTTCAATTCTTTACTTTTATATAGATCGTCATGTTTACTGAGTCTAAACTCTCCTTTTTACTTTCACTACTATGTATAGTAAAGTAGAGGAAATATTGTATTCCGAAAAAAAAAATCGATGTCGAGATTTCATTGGAAATATATGTTTTGAGGCCACCTGAATTCAAAAAAGACCATTTTTAGAAAAATGTCCATTTGTGAGTGCGTATCTATCAGTCTGTAGACAGCATAAACTCAAAAACAAAGATTGGTCAAAAACTAAAATTGGTATTTAAGTTTAATGTCTTTCAAGGATGCGACACGAAGATTTTGAAGAAAATTCCTCCACCTTAAACTACGCTTTACATGGAGAATGTTTCGAAAATTTTGATTTTCTTGGAAATGGCTCTAAAGATTTTGGTTAAAATGCCATATGTTTAAGATATTTTTACGGCAAATGAAACGTATATTTTGAATTTGCTGCTATACCCCATGTAGTCCTGTTTATTCTTGACGAGTTTTGCGTATTTAGTAAAGTGTAAGAGATAGACCAAATCTTACTCTACAAAAAATATCTACTTTTCTAAAACACACCTTATGTCATGCACTTTTTTGTGGAATGAACCATTTGGGAAATATTCTTTGTTATTTGTGTGAGTTTCGCAGTGCATAAAGTTTTGTCAAATGGAAGTTCGCTATTCACATTTTTGTATCTTGGTCGTGAAGAGAGAACGAATTTCAAAGCTTTTATATAGCGACCAAGTTTAAAACATCTCGCTTAAGGTTTATTGCAGGGGCGGCCAGAACAGTGTCTGCTCCGAATCCACTATACACGCAACCCGCGTAACATTCCTGCTGCTTGGAGGAGCGGTAGTTCTTCGCTTCTTAAACTGTTCACAGTGGCGGATTGATGCAGTTAACGAGTAGCGCGTTTGTTTCAAACAAAAAAGTTTGCGAAATCGGAATTACACACGTTATCATCCGAACATATGAGACTGGCGTAATATCTGTAACAACAATATGCAGTGGCGCCAAGAGGTCGTTATCTGAAACGCCAGATCTCAGTTTTGATTTTTCTATGTTCATTAGAGAACAAAATAGTCACAGATACACGTGGAGCAAAATATTGCTGTAATAGTGTAACAGAAGAAACATATTCTCTCAAAACAATATATTACCTTACACAGTTTTTGAACACGCCTGTGCCAACTAACTCTCTCCACCTATGTTTGTCACTAGACCTGTTTGTAGATTATGAGCTCACATTGCAAGTTAACAATAAAAGGGTTAACATACATTGAAATGTCACTCTCAAGATTCCTGAAATCATGGAATCTTTGAGAAGCAAACTCAGTTTTTAACCCTTCAAGAATGGGCATATAACTAGTCAGTATATCCTCTAACACAGTATCAAGTAATTTTATACTTTTGAAATAAGTATTTCATAATTTGATTTGTTGATTAAGAGAATTGTCACATCTCACAGTATGTTTGTTATGTTTACATTCTAAATCTTCTACAAGTTTGACACGCTCTAAATCTGTAATCATAACAAAGAAATTAATAACAACAACAACAACAATAATAATAATAATAATAATAATAATAATAATAATAATAATAATAATAATAATAATAATAATAATAATAATAAAAGCAACAGAAAATGTATATAACATAAAAATGTAGATAAAAATCACCAGTTTTTTCGTTGTGTGCGTCATGATATCTACACTAAAGCCGTTCAATGTTGGCTCGAAGAAAACCATGTAATATCTCGTTACAAATGAGGTAGACGGTGTTGACATAGACATAATTCCTGCACTGATACCGGTCGCGAAACGACCTGTGGACTCCTGAAATCAATTAAGGAGGTGGTGTGTACCATTGTGTTGCATAATACGGCGAAAGGTTCACGAATCACATGGATTCACGAATCCGTTATTACCCACCTCTGGTCTCTGTATTCCCATATTCCCCTTGAGGAAGATATAGGAATAAGTGTTTCTAAGAATAGTTTGTGCAAGAGTAGAGAAAGTCATGTGAGTGCAACATATCAGCCATTTTTCTGCTTCGTGTTCATGCAAAGTCACGGTAATTACAGAAAGCCATGTGACCGCAAAACATCCGAGCATCTTTTTCTGTTGGGGAGTGTATTTATCCCCCGGTTTTTATTTTATCCCCTCTTACCTTTCCATCTTGCCATTTCCTTCCACTTGCTCGTTCCAGCAGGTCGACACTTTGTGCTGCCCATACACAACTTTTATGTTTTAAAGACCCTTACTTTTTAATCTGGTTTTTTTCCCCCTGTAAAAGTTCCAACAAACATAAAACTCGTGCAATTTGCTAAGACAGAGAAACTGTGAGTGTGCCAATCCCTTACAATTGGAGGTAGGGAGAGACGAAGAAAAATTAAGAAGATATTAAGGAGGCCATAAAACGGGCCAGTCAGCATTGCTTAAGGAGCTCCGTTACTTAACGATCGCGGCTAATTTTCTCCAGTTATTTATTTAAATTTGTTGGAAGATGCGAGGCCGGGCCGTTTTCTCCCCTGCTACTTTGCGCTAATTAAAAAAGATATGTGAGAGAAGTAAAGGTGGTGTTCGTGTTTTTTTCTTGTTTCTCTGCCTTATTAAAATTTGATGTGCCCTTCCTCGGGCAGAAAAAGGAAGGAAGGGGGAGGGGGACTGTTAATTAGAAGCTGTGACACAAGATGCGCCATCTTGTTATACTCCTGGCAGCATCTCCACGGGAAATGAGCAAGTGAACACGACCCCGTCATTACGTCCCGAATTTTCTTTAAAACTTTAGCACTTTCTCTGTGAGAGTGCTTGTTAGCATCAGACAAGGTGTGGAAACACCCCTTCTTTTACAGCACTGCAGCTGTATCTGCAAAATATACGTCCCTTTAAACAATAACAACTGTTAGTTTGACAGTTATAAGATAATATTTTTAGTTTTCTTCATTAGGAACATATGGCTGAAATTTTGGGCTAACCACAAGGGTCCAAAACACCTAACAAATTGTAGAAAAAAATAATGAAAGACAAGAACAAGGTCACAAATTTCGGTAACGTCTGTGGCCGCATTTGCAAATTCCCGCGCTCAAATCCCTTGAGTCGATGAATCTGAATGAGATTTTTTCGTGATTTCCCTGTCGTCGAGATAAATTAGGGAGTGAATGTTTGTCTGTCGGTCTGTGTGGCTCGGTTGGTTAGTCGCTGGCCTACTGATCCCAAGGACGCGGGTTCAAATCCGGCCCAGACCGAAAGTTTTTATGTATGCTAGCAATTGACAGCGTCGTTAAACAACAAAGTAATGTAATGACTGGAGTCTAATAGCCAACACGAAATTCCAGCTTAAGTTTAAAACAATAGTAAAAATGAAAATAGATGATAATAGCGAATGCTTTGACATCCATCCACAGATAATGAAAGTAGGTACACCAGACGGCACCCTAATGCCATTTACCCGGCACGCGTAGAAGTGAAGTGCAATTGCCTTGCACTAGATTGATTTGGATACATGTCGATGCTGCCATCTGCCCGTCACAGAAGCAGACAATTATTATCTAGCACTACGGTCTCTGCGGAATCGTATTCTGATCTGTCCGTTACGTATAAAATTGGAGGTACAGTTGCCTAGCACTAAGGTCTGTGTGGACACGTGTAGAGCTGCCATCTGTCCATTAAATATAGAAGCAGAGATACAGCTGCCTAGTATTAAGACCTTTGTAGTCAGGAGCAGAGCTAAGATGGTATGGTACAGGGATGAGATCTATAACTGTCTACCATATACGAGCCACAAGGTAACATCAGTTGCGATATGACCACGTGGTTAAAGCTAGATAAATAAAGAGATAAAGTCAAAAGATATGCACAAGAATAACATCCCAAAGTATTAAGAATAATATCACAAAAATTAAAAAGTTCACATAAGTTATTGAACAGGTGTTAATTACAATTTACAGTTTATAGCGAATGTATTTTGTAATTATATTGAAGTACATAAATGATTATGTAAAAACGCGAGACTTTTTTAAAAATCACAATACATATCCTTTCTATGTCTTTAGTTGAAAATTTAGGGTAAAAAGTAGTATGCGTTAGTGAAATTAAGTGATGCTCCTCTTGCAACAAGAAGAAGACTATTTACTTCCTATACATTAATTTCAATAATGTATTTCTCACTTAAGTGAGTAAAACACGAGCTATAAATTTCCCCCATCTACCACCCTATTTCCCTCACCAGTTGCGTGACGGAACGTATGATCAATGCAGGGTGTTAGAAACTCGCATTCAGTGAGGTTTTCGACGACGTCGTCCAACCGTGGATCACCTTGTGTCGATATTGACACAAATAATGAATGGATTTCTGAAGAACTGTCAAACCGTTGACATATTTTTCGACCTCGAGAAGGCTTATGACACCTGTTGGCGAACAGGGATTCTACCTTCTCCATACACTTGGAACATAGGTGAGCGCCTACCACTGTTCATTCAGTTTTCCGAGTAAGGGTCGGCTCGGTTCTTTTGTTCAGGAGGACGGAGTACGTCAGGGTTCGGTACTGTCACACTGTTTGCTATAACAATTAATTCCAACTGGAGATGTGTTCCACCTGGAGTTCAGTCATGCCTATTCTTAGACGTCTTCGGTGTCTATTGTCCTCAGCGCACGGCGTTTTTGGAGCGGCGCCTAGTCAATCTTCGAGAATGGAACTCAAGAAATGGCTTTCGTTTCTCAAGTGAGAAGTCAATCTGCGTTAA
Source organism: Tenodera sinensis (assembly GCA_030765045.1). NCBI lineage: Eukaryota > Metazoa > Arthropoda > Insecta > Mantodea > Mantidae > Tenodera > Tenodera sinensis. Next base: position 18,565,481 of record CM060961.1, read on the forward strand.
TTTCTGGCGCTGTAGGAGACGATTACTACCTTCCAAATTTACTTCCATTCATCCACAGATGAGACGCGTTTCCTGAGTAAGCTTAGCTAGTCATCGCATATAGCACAGCAAAAAGCACGACTTGACCGTTCCCTGGATATCTTGAGAGCACTAAATAGCAAATCGTGGGGAGCAGATAGGAAGTTTTGCTGCGAATGTATCGCGTATTGGTCTGATCCAAGCTAGACTGTGGGTGTATCGTTTGTTCTTCAGCATGACCATCTGTGCTGAATCAGAGCATTCGCATAGCAATAGGAGCTTTTCCAACTAGCTCAATTGTGAGTGTTTACAACCGAACCTCCTCTGCTATATCGGCGTGAAATTCTCTCAGCAAATTATGGTTCTGTGCTTAGGAGTATGCTTATGCACCCAATGTTCATTTCCTTTTTCAACACTATGTTAAACGAACGATATAGCAAAAGCTTCCTTAGGCCAAGGCTGGCAGGTTGTCGTTTCCCGGAGCTGCTTAGAAAGCTCGCTATTGAAATGCCTAACGTGTTTCCGAAGGGGGAGAGACTCTAGCCCCTTGGTTGCGTGGCACGTCCCATGTAGATCTTGGGATGACCATATAGCGGAAGTCCACGATGACTGTCTGTAATATCCGCAATTGATTTTTAGAATTTTTGTTAGCTATTGACCGATGTTTGATCTACACCGATGGATCTAAGAGTACCAGCGGTGTTGGACGTGCTTATGTTTATGGAACCAGATTACATACATTCCAATTTCATAATAGCACTTCTATTTATACTGCAAAGCTGTATGCAATATCCAATTTTGTAGCGTATCCAGGATGCCCTCCAGGTTTTGCACGCTACTAGCGTTAACTGGCGTGTGCATGAATTTATGGTCACGAAGGTTTGCCGGGAATGAAATGGCGCATTTGGTAGCAAGGCCAACCACAGAACCCAGCATTACCATCTTTCGTATTACTTCGGGAGCCTTTAGGCTTGAAGTAGACAGTCGCTCGCTACCTGGCGAGAGAGAAGGTCGTTCACGTCTGCAGTGAAGCATTTATACAGCAGTATAAGTATTGCTGCGTGACACTTATTTCATTGTTTGCTTTGTGTTTCTAGTGCGGGAGTGTTAGTAGTGACGTTATAAATTAACATCTCACACTATATACGACAAAAATAAATAATGGAAAATCGACCAACGACCTTAGTTGTTAGTTTTGTTGAACGTGATATTATTCGACCGACTGCATATGAAATGCATGAGTGGATTTTCAACACGCTGAAATTGGATGAAAGTGACGTCACAGGATTGCAGGTAAATGGAATTTCTAGACAAATTTTTATCCAATGCACCACACCAGAGCTCGTTACAAGAGTGTTGACTCAGACAAATGGGGAAGCTAATTTTGTGCTGTCAAATGGGCAACGCACTAAAGTGATTATTGATGTGGCTGGTTTTGGAAGACGTGTGGTGAAAGTATACAATCTACCTTTAAATTTTGTCAGTAGGAAGTTGATGGTAGCCTTGGAGCCTTACGGAGCAGTGTTACAGGTGAAAGAAGATGTTTGGAATGAAACTTTTCGTTATAAGGTTACAAATGGGGTCCGTACTGTTAATATATTACTAAAAAAGCATATTCCTTCTTTTTTGAACATTGATGGTTATTCAGCATTAATAAGTTACCCTGACCAACCCATCACCTGTGCAATTTGTCATGAAGCTGGTCATTTACGCAATCAGTGCCCTCGCAGATTCGTTCCAAAAATACGGCCTACTACGTCGGAGCCTGCTACATGGGCCAAGCTGGTCACGGGAAATTTGACAAAACCACGAACAGCATTGAGTGCAACAGAACCGCTAGTGGCAAATGAACTACAATTACTAACTCCTACCATAGTTAAAGAGGGAAGTGAACAGAAAAGTGTAGCTACAGTTCCCCCACCCATGCCACAGCAAGAAGAAGACAAGAGTAGTCCGGAAATGCCTGAGGTAACCCGGGAACACTCTACGCAAATGTGTGCTAAAGTCTCTCCAACCGAAGAAGACAAGTGTAGTCCGGAAGTGTCGGATGCAACCTTGGAACACTCTGTACCAATGTCTGCGGTAATCCATCCAACTAGTGTGAAGTCACCTCTGAGTACTATGGAGATAGTAGATGAATGTGTGGTGGAGGAAGCGGAGAAAGAAAAAACCTTAAACGTTCAAGTGGAAGCAATGGAAACAGTCACACCAGTAACGATAAAGTCACAGTCTCTGACGGTTTCGGATGAGGAAGTGGAATATGAGGATTTGGTGAATGTGCGTGGATTGGAGTCCAGGCGTATGGAGAATGATGAAAGGGTGAGTCAGCGTGATCCGCGTTTGGAAAAACGAAAAAAGACTGCCAAGATGCATAAAGCAGGGTCACCTACACGAAAAGCTATGAAGACGCATAAACCTATGGAACAGTGATTGGAGGATTGAATACTTCATGAATAAACACTACTTTCGGCGTTTCTCCTTATGGTGTTAATTCTTCAGAAATTTGCGACTATGAATGTAAATTGTTTACGCAGTAAGACCAAACAAGCATTGGTACGAGAATTTACTTTTGAACGCGACCTTGATTTTTTGTTTTTGCAGGAGAACAATGAACCACATTTAAACTTTTTTGGCCCAAGGTATAATTATGTTTCCAATATTGGTGAAGAACAACGAGGTACAGCCATAGTTTATCGCTCATCTCTAGGGGTACAACTGACGGAAAAGCATGCCAGTGGCCGAATTACTTCCTTATTGACGGAGGATAATATTCTACTAGTCAACGTATATTTACCATCAGGTTCAAATCGACGAAAGGAACGGGAAGACTTTCTTGCAACAGAGTTACCGTTCTTTTTGCGACACCGATATGACAAATTGGTTTTCGGAGGAGATTTTAATTGTGTCCTTAATGCTAAAGACCAAACTGGGCAATATCTACCGTCTCCTATGTTAGACCGGATTTGGAAGTCTTTGGAGCTGCAGGATGCCTGGGAACTTCTATATGATACCTATGTTGAATACACCTTTCACCGAAATACTACAGCCTCCAGAATAGACAGAATTTATGTTAGTACAACCATGAAGCAGCAGATCAGAAGTGTGAAGGTGCGACCAGTACCCTTTAGTGATCACCATGCTCTAATAATGTCGCTGGTAGGCACTACTCGGACACCGATAATAGGCAGAAGTTATTGGAAACTCAACAGCGCGCTCCTTCAGGATAAGGAGATCCGAGAACAGTTTCAGCGTTTGTGGACTAGATGGAGGCGTACGGCGCAAAGTAGATCTCCCAGTATGCTGCAACAATGGTTATATACGTACAAACCTGCAATTCGTAACTTTTATAAAGGAGAAGGTATTAAGCGGGCGAAATTGCGAAGGCAACGGTTGAATTATTACTACGAATTAATCAATGAATTATATCAGCAACAGTGTGATGGCCGAAATGTGACGAACCATATAGCAGCAGCCAGGAAAAGATTGTGTTGCTTGCATGAGGAACTCTGTCGTGGAGCACAAATACGGGCGGGAGACCGCTCAGTGCAGGATGAAGAGAGAATTTCACTGTATCACTTAGCGTCCGAGAAACACTCAGGAACAAGGAAATATCTTTCCAAGTTACGTTCATCGGAAGGGAATTTACTGCTGACCTCACGGGATATATTAATGGAGGTTCAGGAGGCTTTTACACAAAGGTTTGCAGCAAAAGAGGTTAATATAGTAGCGCAGCAATATGTCTATAAGCTAATTGAACCACTAGTGACCTCGGAGATGAATGATGCCTTGAATGAAGACATAACGGAAGAAGAATTGCATACAGCACTGATGTTGGCTAGTATGGGCTCTGCACCTGGACCCGATGGGATTGGGTATCAGTTCTACCGCGAGAATTGGAGTATAGTGAAGGATACATTGCTTGGTGTCATGATAGAATTACAACGAGGTTCGGGAGTCTTGTCCGGGTTTAATGAGGGCATCATTGTGCTCATTGCCAAGCATCCAACAGCCTTGGATGTAAACGACTATCGCCCAATCACGCTTTTAAATGCCGACTACAAATTATATACAAAGATAATAGCAAACAGGATGAAGAGATACATGCCTGACATCATCGGAACAGGACAAACTTGTGGTATCCCAGAGAGGAAGATTACACATATACTAATGACGTTAAGAGACACTATTATTGAATGTGAGAGCAAGCCTGATGAACCAGCAGCAATCTTGGCGTTGGATTTTGCCACAGCCTTTGACAGAATAAATCATGGATATCTATGGGATGTACTACAACGCTTTGGATTCTCATTCTCATTTTTGAATCTACTACAACGATTATATACAAATGCACACTCCAGAATCCAAGTAAACGGATTCTTCACGCAGCCAGTACTTATAGAACAATCAATTCGCCAGGGATGCCCACTGTCGATGATCCTGTATACTTTGTGTGTAGAACCCTTGATACGAGGATTGGTTTCAGTGCTCTCCAGGAGAAAAAATCCAATGCAATTCGAGAGACTTTTTGCATATGCGGATGATATTACCTTAGTGCTCACGGATGCAGGGGACTTCACAGCAATTGAGCCAATATTATTGCAATACCAGAGTGCATCAGGGGCTTTAATCAATTACAGTAAATCGCAGCTCCTAGCCCTGAATAACTGGATGATGAAGGAAGCTCGGTTTACACATAAGTCCGTCATTAAGGTACTAGGTCTGTTTCTTACATCTAGGCTGGAGGAACTTATCATATTAAATTGGCAAAGAATTGTTAACCACTGTTTAAATATTTTGAACTCGCAATTAACAAGGAATTTGAACTTTGTTCAGAAAATCTGGCATGTGAATACCTTTGTGCTGGCAAAGCTGTGGTACGTAGCACAGGTACTCCCGATGCCTAATCAGTTCTCACAGCGATTAGAAAGGGCGATAGGATACTATATTTGGAAAAACCAGTATTACAAGGTGGCCCGACCTCAGTTGCGCAGAGACATACATAGTGGGGGATGGAATTTGGTGGATGTGAACGTGAAGTGTCGGGCGCTGTTATTGCGTGCTGTTTTGGTAGCCATCAATGGCCAAAGTAGACAGCAAGATGTAAATTTTAGTAAAAAATTGATTAGCGCGGATATTGCAGCGCCTGCTGCTCTTCGGATAATGCGAAAAGATTATGAGAGAATTATACCTTTGATTGAAAGAACAACAACGACGTTGACCTCCAAAGACATATACAAAGAATTACTGCAAGAATTTTTGACAGTACCGGCGATTGTACGCAAATACCCAAATGCTCCATGGAAGAATATCTGGAAGCTCTTCAGTTATAATTTTATACCGTTGGACTGGAAGGTCTCCCTATATCAGTATGTTAATGAAATTATCCCCACGGAATCAAAAAAACATAAACATAACATAGTATCAGCACCATGGTGTAAACATTGTAGACAGGTAGATACGCAACGCCACAGAATTACTTCCTGTGTGATGGTACGTGACATCTGGACATGGACCAAGAAACAGATGGGGCACTTGATTGGGAACACTTCAGAAAACGCTGTAACGTCGGTTTTGTTATCTTGGAAATTTCAGAAAGGAATAACTGAGTACACCCAGATATGGTTGACCCTTGGATTATACCATTACTGTCTCAGTTTTGAACAACCGGAGTTAACAGACTTTAAATCCTGGCTAAAGGCAGAAAGATACCGGATGAGAAAATATCCTCACATATGGAAGCTCTTAAATGAGCACTTAGATGTTATTTAATTAAAAAAAAAAAAAACACACACACACACACACACACACACACAACGGACGTCCTGATCATAAGTTCGCGACTTAAGCACCTTGGTTACCCATACCGGCTTCATGATAGTGATATGATCTTGTAACTGCAAACCCCTCAATGCTTCACAGCAGATAGAACACTGGAGAAAAAAAAAAAAAAAGTGCGGAGAGCGGTGCTGTCGCGCTGGCACGAAGAGTGGTCAGCTCTCCGCGGTAATAAGCTTAGAGCAGTGAAAGAACTTCTGATATACTGGGTAACTTCCTCTCGCATATCTCGTCACGAGGAGGTTAACTTGGGTCGGTTGGGAACTGGCCATTGCAATTTTACGCATGGTGACCTTTTTAAACGGGAAGCTTCTCCTTTTTGTCGATTTGCGACAACCTTTGGTCGGTCGATCACGTGCTGCTAGAGTGAGTTTCCCTAGCGCACATCCGAGATTCTCGACAACCGCCTGTCAGACTTCCAGAGGTCATGGCGGACGATAAACAAGAGGTCAAAGGTGTTTTGAGGTTTTTAGCAATTATAAGCATAAACCCGAGGATTTAAAACTTTAGATATCTTTATTTTTTATTTTTTGGACCATTTTATAACTTATTCTGGCTTTTGCCTCTTTGTTTGGAATATTTATGCGTATTTACCTTTTTACTAACATTTATTTTATATTGAAAGTGATCTCTGGCTTTGCCATGATGTATTTTATTAGGGCGTTGATGGCCATGTAATTGAGCGCCCTTAAACCTACATCTCTTCCCCCACGGGCTATAAATTGAACCCTTTTAATTATTCAAAAAAAATTTAAATGTACTATTTCCACTGCATATACTCGTACACTACTTTGACTCTCTCTATTACATACCTAGTAAGATACAGAAGGTTCTGTAGGTATTTCTTACAAAAAATTCAATCTGAGATTTCACCGAAATATATATTCAGGGGCTCCCTGAAATAAAAAACACAATGTGAGAAAAAGGCGCTAAATGTACAATATGTGCTAGTTTTGTGTATCTGAAGAAACGAAAATTTGCTATTTAAGTACAGTATTTTCCAAGGATGTGATACAAAAATTTTCAACAGAATCCCCATACTTCGAAGTACCCATTATATGGAGATTTCTGAAACTCTTATTTTCTCGAAAATGGCTCGAATGATTTTGATTAAAACACTACACATTTATATTTACAGACAAATAAAACGAATATCTGCACTTTTTGAGAATAATCTTTGATGTCCTTCCTCTTCATTCTGAATAATTTTTATCGGGTCTCGGATTAATGCGGCCTTTACCTCCAGTCAGTTTAAATAAACGACGTGGTTATTAGTTCAGCGAGTCCCTTTACTCATGGGATAGGTGTGGAAATGTACGTCGGTCTTCATGCATTTCCGAACTGGTAAACAGGTATGTACTGCTGAACTGGGTTTCACTAGGACATTTTGTGCCTTCTTTGCGCACAATGACAACTTGCGGAGGGGGACATAGTACCTTGACCGAAAGGCGATCTTTTGTCCTTGACCTCCGGGCACCCTCCCCCCCGGGAAGGACGAGACAAATGGATCCGCAGGGCGCCCGGAACGTGATCACGACAGAGCAGGTGGCAGTTAATGAATGTTATAAAAATTAAATATAGACCTCAAATGATAATAAAAAATGATAAACTGCAACATTTGTATTTTAGTATACTCGAAGTTTTGAAATCATTTAGCGTTCCCAACTGGGCACATTGGCAGGTAAAGGGTTAAAGGCTTAAAACCAATAAGCTTTTAATTGTAATATTCAATAAATATAATCCATTTAAAGATCTACACGTAAACTTTACGTGTCATTATTATTTAGTAAAGGCAAAAAGGCATTAGTGGTCTGCCGTTAAAAGAACGACCGAGAATGGAACCTGGGAGCTCCGGGTGAGTGTTATTACATTGTATGACTGTAATTGAACGACTCTTGGACGTTTTCTTTAGCTTACTACACTTGGGACTAAGCCGCAATAGGAAAACAACATCTCAAGCTTCAGGTGGAAGTGACTTACTGAGGCATCCTGTAGTTGTATGGCTCTTCTTCTACAGAAGGTATAAAATGTGCGTTGCACTCATATTCTGCCCCGTAGGTTTCTGCAAAATGACACGGGCTTCATTGCAAAAAATGTTTGCGGATCCCTAATTATAGCTCTGTTTGACTTATACGGCTTTCCCAAGGGTCATATCTATTTAATTGAGGTTACCTACATTAATGTACTTTTCATCTCGTTCCGAACCGAAAGAGTATGTTTGTGTACTTCACTTGCGTTAATATGCCTCGATTCATCATTCAACATCTGCTTTACTATGCATATTCAAACACAAAATATGCGTGCCTATAATAAAATATAATTTTCAGCATTCCAACATTTACATTGAACTAACCCGACGAAACGAAAAGAAGTGATGTGTTGTGCTCGCATGAAGCTTTTTCTACTAGTGTATAAACTGTTCTTACAAACACTTATTCGTCAATTTACTTCATGTTAGTTGAGATAAAAACTTGCAGAAATTATCTTATTGGTAGTTTTCTTGGTGCAAGGGGAATATGGGAATGCAGTAGGCTTTGAGCAATAGTCAAATGCACTAAGAGATGGTTCCTCTAATATCCAAAATAGTTCAAATAAGGTAATGAAAGTCACCGATTAAACATTATTTAACCTAACTTTAAAATTGATATCTCCTGTACTTCTTGTGAAATATGACTTTATCTAATGTCTTGCAAATGTGACCAATTAATGCCTATTTCCCGTACATGTTTGCTTAGGATATCCATGAATGAAATTTTTAAATCCTAAACAAATAATCCTGATATTCTAAAATGTATATCACAGGTTTATTGTAATATAAATATCTTACAGCCCAAATGTCATCCATTTTGTTCGAATAATTTAAAAGTTAAAGATAGGCTCTTTGTTTTTTGTTATGCTACATAAAAATCCCTTACGGGAAATAATTAAACTTTTAGTCTGATATTTTAACACTAGATTAAAAAGTCATGCATTTTCTTAAAATCCTCTTAGGTTTCGATGCATATCTAGTTTGGAAATGTTGTTTGCAACTTCAAACATCTTTAAACTATTTCACAATAAAATTCTGATAATTTGCACCTTGGTGGACATGTGTGGCAGAAAATACACCTAAAGACATACCTACCACCGTGAACTCAGTTGAACACAGCGCATTAGCTGTACCATCTATGGGTTTTCGTTCAACTTTCTTTCTGTTGAACAGTCACGAAGATACCTCAACTTTTGCCTGTAGCATGTTTAGGACCATCTGGTTGTTTTTATCTGAAAAAAACATGGTGCGTTTTGGACGGAGGCCGATATATCGTGTGGGACAGTATACCTCTGTGGATAAAAAGAATGATTCATGTCTTGAACGCATACATCCTTACACACGTGCCTACATAAATACCTACAAACATGCCTACTTGTTGAAACCTACAAGTTATTTGGTACTCGTGGAGTTGTTCGCTGCCTAAGTAGCCGGGCGTTCCACACATGACTTTCTTTTGTCCACGTGTGTACACACAGTGAGCTGCTACGAAAACTATGAAGAATTATGGGAGAAAATAAAACAATTTTGCGAACGTCTGTTGGGGCTGACATTGCACCTCGCAGTCTTCTATATTAATTTTGAAAAAGCGGCACATGCTGCAGTGAAGTACCTTTTCCCAAGTGTTTCATTTCAGTTTATACAGAACTAGTATAGAAAATTATCGACATTCCCGAATTTAAGGAAGGCATATATTAATTCCGATTCAGAAATAGGTAAGTGGCTTCATCGTGTGTTTGGACTGCCACTGTTACCCTCACATAAAGTTCGTGATGCTTTTATCATGTTCGTACCAATCACTGACGTAAGCTTTTAGATTACATCCCCAAAAATTCGTAATTTCCACCAGACATGTGGGCAGGCAAAATTTTCAATTACCAATTTTATAGCCCGTATTCAAACATACACAGTGTGTGTGATACATATCATTTTATCAGTGCAGCAAACAACAAAATTTTTCGCAGCTACCACATAATAAAGGGAAGTAAACTCATATAAAGTATAACGCACATACTATTACAGTATTAAAAAGACGTTGGTTACCGAGTTGAAGTGTAGGAAGACTATTGATGGAATGAGCAAAGTAATTTTAAAATTCCTTCTTAAAGGTAAACATAGCAGCATTTTTAACCACACAAGGGTTATTATTCCTCCAAGTTTGCACGAAATGACAGAGCAAGTGTTGCTGTAAGATTCCCAAACGGCGTGTAAAATGTCCACTACGGCAGGCCCAAACACAATGCACAATGCACGAATTGTTCCAAACACCATACATTTGGCTTGTTTCTGCCCAAACGCACTGCACCGGTATGCAATATCTTAGGGTAACAAGGCTTGCCTTTTAGAAAGCTCTCCGTGGGGTTTAAAATGGCGAAATAGGGTAATAATATTTTTCGGTAAGGCTATTTATTTACGAGTAATTAACTTCTTCTTCTTCTCCTTTACCTGATTACCCTCCCCTTATGTAGGAATTACACCTCCCTAGGACTTACAAGCCAGTGCCTAGGGTCACACGCCTGTTGGGGAGCAGAGGGAACTCTGGACCGGACAGAGTGAAGACCTGGAAGCGGGTGGTCAACTAAACACCAGGTATGAAACGCAGGCGAAATGGATAAATGGGAAGGTGATGATGGAGCAATTGTGAAATGAGTGGCGGGGGAAACCGGAAAACCCGGAGTAAACACGCCCAGTCGCCGCTTCGTCCACCATGAATACCACATACGGGTCCCTGGGATCGAACCCGGACCACCTAGGTGATAGTTGAACGGTCTAACCGCTTGGCCACGGCGGCGCCCGAGTAATTAACTTAATTTTTACTTCACTCCTTTTATTTCTATTCTCAAGCTTGTTTAGGTAAATTCTTTATTGGTATTACTTCTTGTTCTTAAGACTGCGTAATTTCCTGGGCAGCCTGAGGTGCACTGCAAGGCAGTAAAGAACGCAAGCGGTACGCAGTCAGTGCGCAGGGCGGCCGGCTGTTTCTAAAGTATCCCAATGCCACCATTAAATTATCAGCAAACTAAGCTATTGTTTATTCGGTTGACGCTAATAGCTTTGGGTATGAACCACATAATTGTCATTATCAACATTAACTCATAATTAATCATTAATGGTAACACTGCGAACGTTTCCGCTAGACTGGCGTGGCAGGAAAATCGTCCGTACGTCCGTCCCGCCCGCCTGCGTGGCTTAGTGGCCAGCTCCCTTTAACGCTCCCTTTTCTTCCATTGTTTACTCCACTTGTAAACAAGTTTGCTTCTTTTTCTATTTGCAATAAATGGGTCAAGTTTTGTATTCCACCCGAGATTTTATCGGAAAGAAACGTTCTGAGACTCCGTAAGTCTAAAAATAAAAAAAGCATGTGATGTGTTACACTCACATGACTTTCTCTATTCTTGTACTAACTATTCTTACAAATCCTTATTCCTCTATTTACTTCATGTTAATCGAGATAAACGTTTGTACAAATTATCTTTTTGCTAACTTTTGTAGGTGCGAGGGGGATAGAGTAAGCCATAGTCAAATGTTTTAATTGTGATCGCTGTATGAACCGTTCTCTTTACATGACCAAGAGATAAAAAAGTGAATAATGACCTCCCATTTGGGAACGGTCTGTAAGTATTGCAAAATTCTGACAAATAATAAGAAATATCTCCGAAACGGTTCACCTCACAAAACAGATCACTTGATATAAATTATATGTTTTAACTAGATCTACAGATTTTTCATATAGTAAGATTTGATCTATCTTTTACGGTTTACCACTTGTGCAAAAGCCGTCGGGATAAACCGGATTATATGGGCTGTAGCCAAAAAATTCAAAATATAAATTTCGTTTGCAGGAAACATATCTTAAATATATGGCATTTTAATCAAAGACATTTTTAGAAAGTCGTCTGTGTGTGTGTATGTGTGTGTGTGAACAGCATAACTCAAAAAGGAAAGGTCGGTTAGTTAGGTTAGGTTAGGTTAAACTGCAGCCCATTCTAATACTTGTCTCTCTACTATATCCATAAAACGAGTTAGAGGCAAGGTTAGATTAGGTTAACTCTACGTAAGTAGTTTTATGAAAAACATGGCTTTATATGCTGAAGCTCAATGCGATACTCGTTGTGTTCTTTAAGGACGCAATGAGTGAGCGTATATGTTAAGTTAGAACCAGTGGTTACAGCAAAGCACGCGAACGAAGCGAGCATGCGTTCCTTAACATGTAATGATTAAGTATTTACACGAGCACAGACTTCTGATTCGTGGAAGTTAGGTTAGGGTAATGCGCAGATATAGCATTTTGGTTGCACAACTAGAAGGTATACATGCAGTTAACAGTCAGGGTATAGCAGATAGGGCATTTAAGGCATTTCTGTTTGAAATAAAGCACAGGAATGTAATACCTCGAGAGTAAGATATCACACGCTTTCATAATATGCATCCCATCCAAGGTATAGTCGGTCTGGGTGACTCAGTGGTGAGACATTGACCTACTGATCCCAAGGTCGCGGGTTCAAATCCGGCTCAGACTGATGGTTTTTAAGTGTGCTTGAAAACGACAACTCCATGTCAGTAGATTTACTGGCATGCAAAAGAACTTCTGCGGGACAAAATTCCGGCGCAACGGCGACCCAGGAGTTCTTTTACATGCCAGTAAATCTCATATGGAGCTGTCGTATCTAAGGATACTTAAAAACCAACGGTCTGGGCCGGATTTGAACCCGCGACCTTGGGATCAGTAAACCAGAGTCTAGCTATCTGAGTCACTCAGAGCAACAATACGACACGAAGTTTTTCAAGCAAATCCTCCCACCCCAAACTAACCTTTTTCAAAATGTTTGATTTTCTCAAAAACCTGCTTCAAACGATTTTGATTAAAAAAAATATGTTTAAGATACTGTAATGCGTTTTATTACGAGTTAATCTTTTTCAAGATATTTCTTGTTATTGTTTTGCATTTTACAATACTTATACTTTTCCCAAATAGAAGTCAATGATATTCTTTCTTTCTTTTCACCATCTCTCCCTGTGAAAGAAAGAGAACGGAATTACGAATCCATCACATAGCGACAAGCTCTTAAAAGATATGACTATCGTTTATAGTCTACTGTATTGCCATATTCCCCTTGCACCTACAAGAAAATTAACAATAAGGTAATTCTACAAATGTTTATCTCGATTAACAGGAAGTAGAGACCGGAATGATCATTTGTAGGACTAGTTTGTACAAGAGTAGAAAATATCATGTGAGTGCAGCACATCAAATTTTTTGCCTATATTCTGCTACTTGGTGATATAAATGGCAGTTCAAAGTAAGGAACCTATTTATGGTGAAGTTCTCCCCTTCCTAATATCAGTCATCTGAGAAAGATTTTTATTTCCCAATCCGATTGTGGCTGGTGTTATTGTTGTTTCTTTCTTTCATTGTTACACTTACAAGTATTAGCAGTCGATTACCGCTCCCTCTTGTGCGTCGCACTCCATGAAGGGGCGGCCATCTGGGACACGGGAGGAGCTTCATCAAATTACTGCTACAATACTGCCTCTTGCTGGGCTCAAAATCTCGGGGTTAAAACATGAGCACCAAAAGTGAATACTCGAGAATGTCTGAGTGGAACAACGGACCAACAGTTTTAATTGCTGCTTCTGCTGCTTCTCCTCCTCATATTATCGATAGCTAACACTACATTAGGATATACAGACAGGGTCTTTCATAACTAAGAAATAATGCAAATAAAAGCGAAAAAATCTGATGTGTTGCACTCACATGACTTTCCCTACTCTTGTACTAACCATTCTTACAAACTCTTATTGCTATATCTTATTTCTTGTTAGTTGAGATAAACATTTGTACAAATTATCTTATTGCTTATTTCCTTGTAGGTGCAAAGGGAATGTTAGAATATAGTAGGCTTTGTGCGATAGTCAAATGTTTGAGATTCTGTTGTCTTTGCACACTTGACGTATAAAAAACTGAACAGCGATGATCCATTTCACGAACGTTCTAAGTTTTCCGAAACTCACACACATAACAAGGAATATCTCCGCAATGGTTCACCCTACAAGAAAATGTATTGAGACATAAATTGTGTTGTTTAGCAAGATCTACATTTTTTGTGCAGTATAATTTGATCTATCTCTAACGGTTTACCAGTTATGCAAAAGTCGTCCAGAGTAAATACGACTACAGGGGCTATAGCCAGAAAATTCAAGACATACATTTCATTTGTCATAAAAATATCTCAAACGTATGACATTTTAATCAAAATCGTTAGAGCCATTTTCAAGAAAATCAAAATTTTCGAAAAATTTTCCATGTAAAGGGTAGTTTAGGGTGGGGCTATTTTCTTCAAAATCTTCCTGTTGCATCCTTGAAAGACATTAAACTTAAATACCAACTTTGGTTTTTAACCGAGGTTTAGTTTTTGAGCTATGCTGTCCACAGACTGACAGACACAGACACACACACGGACCTTTTTATAAAAATGCTTTTTTTGGATTCAGGGGGCCTCAAAACATATATTTCCGGTGAAATCTCGACAAAGAATTTTTGGGTGGAATACAATACTTCCCCTACTTACCAGTAGAGAAAGTATTTAACTCTTCTTCTGTTTACCCTCCCCTTATGTAGGACTTACACCCCCTATGAATTACAAGTTAGTGCCTAGGTTCAGATGCCTGTCAGGGAGCACAGGAACTTATGGACCGGACAGAGTAAAGACCTGGAAGTGGGTAGTCAGGCAAGCACCAGGTATGATAGTGAGAAAGGGGATGATATGAAATGCAGGGAAGTCGATAAATGGAAAGATGATAATGTAGCAATTGGTGGAATGAGTGGTGGGGAAACTGGAGAAGCCGAAGAAAACCCGCTCAGGCGTCGCTTCGTCCACCACAAATACGATCAAACCCCGGCCGTCTTGGTGATAGGCAACCTTGGTACCAAATGGCAACCTATAATTTTTTCATTTTTTTTTTTTTTTTTTCAAGAAGGCAGTTATCTTAGTTGCGTGAACAATCTCATTTTCCCAATAAGAAAGATTTGGTTGCTATGGCGACAGATCTTGTGCGTGCATGTGTATCTGGTAATCGAGGGGGACACCTCTACCCACCGCGATCCCGACATGGATCTTTTGCGGGCTGTCGCCCTCAGGGGAAAGGGATGAGGCGAAGTGTGACCGTGGAGAGTGGAGCCAGCGAAGAACAGAGTCGCACAGAAGTTACACCTGGCGCACAACCGAAGTGATTTCTCTACCCTAATATATGGAGCAGAGTCATGGACATTGACAGGCAAGTCAAAAAAGCAACTAATGACTTGGGAAAGGAAAATAATCCGAAGAATTTATGACATAAGGGGAAACCGAACAAACTTACTATTTATGAATAAACATAATGCTCCAGACATTGTGACCTCAATAAAATCGAGAAGATTGAGATGGCTAGGACATGTACAAAGAATGAGCAGGATAGATCAGTGAAGAAAATTCTAGAGGGAAAGATAGAAGGTAGTAGAAAGAGAGGAAGACCTAGACTTAGAGGGAGTGATGACGTAGAAAATCATCTAAGACATCTGGGAGTAAAAAGGTGGAGAAATAAGGCATTGGGTCGAGATATATGGACATTTATTACAAGGAAAGCCGATCTTAAACTCAATGGGCCTTAGTGCTATAGGATGATGACGATGATGATGATGATTATGATGATGATAGTGATAGTTTAAAGCTGTGGTACTTCTGCTACTAACAAGCAAACCACAATAAAATTACAAAGTTATGGACCAAGCATTCAATATTGAACAGTCCAATTCCAAGGACGTGTCAGTTTGAACTGATCACGGTAGACTAGGTATCTGTAGTGATACAGCGAATGCTCAAAATGTTGAGTAATTTAAATTAGGATAACGAATGCATATTGTTAAATAATTTTAGAAATAATTAATAACAAGAAGCATGAGTTTGAAAGCTTAAGTAAATTATTTACCCAAGGAAAATTATTACAAAGAAGAGAGGGGTTTGATAGGATAATAATTATAATGTGTGAACAATGCCATTTTAGTACTTTTAGCATAATCTGATACCGGTATTATTGACGGGTTGGTAAATAATTTCGATAAATAATTTAAAAAATTAATTTATAATGCCATAAACATGAATTACATTCATTAGCTACGCAATGTAAAATTCTATGAACAGGTCAGTAGAGAGTTCCTTAGTGTAGAACATATAACTAGGGTTCTAGTGAACACAGAAAACCATTAGTTTTAAAGTCAGATCCTTGTGAAGTTTTAGTCGGGCTGTTGCCCAGGCACATAGAATAGAATTATGAAACTGTCATGCAAAGTTTAATTTCTAAAAGAGATTTGCCAACATAACGTTAACGTTAAATTGTGACTAAATGTATCTGAGTTGAAATAAAAAGACATTATTGTATGTTTCACACAATGTTTGAGCGAAATTTTGTGAAATAATATTCATTCGTTAAGATCCTAGGTGGTTCCAAATATTTGACGCAAATTATTTTTATACGGCGAAACAGTTCTTTATTAACAATAATTGCAATGGACATAATTATTTGTTACACTCATCATGTGGAATCCCTGGTTAACGTACAGCCCAAGCACCCAATATATAAAGGGAGGCTATGTTGAACAACTGAATAACTTGAAATTGTGTACTATCATTTTGTGGTTTACTCCGACGCTCGTTTCACACAGAGCAAATGTCTTCATCTGTAAACTGATGTTTCGTAGCAAATTGGTAAATGGCGACAGAAGCCTTTGGTGCCATTTGTGATGTTTCGCAGAGTGTACCATGATATGAGTAGGGGAGAGGAAGGGATATGGATTAATGGAGAAATTAACGCAAGGAGACTGACAAATGGAATGATAGATGGAGCATCGACAGGAAGATGAATTCCTGAGCAGAAGATTGGAAATGAACATGCAGTGCCAATCCTCACTTACAGCCTCCCTTTGTTCTTCTCAACTGAAGTGGAAATACATGAGTCTTTGTTTATTGCTTAACTTATGATCAATGCTTTCCACGCATCTAGTTTGGAAGGTCGGTTATATATGAAAGTTTGACTTAGGTATTTATCCTAAAAGGTGAATCACCTATATCAATCAATAGGATAAGTTGCATCCTCTGTCCATTCATTGTACCTATTATACAAATTAGATCACTGAAAACTTAGAATGAAAACAATGTATTGTAGGATCAAAATCAGCTAAGTTCAGTATTTAAAAAAAGATAGAAAGAAAATAACAGCACTAAATGATGCAATAAGTATTGTTTCACTCTCTCTGGCTTGTTTTCTTATTTTAACACCTACTAGGCTATACCATACGACGGTTATCTCTAAGTTGTTTAATGCACACAATTCCTTATGTATGGGACGGATGATCTTAGTTGCACAGTCACCTTCCTGTTTTTGTTGATCTGGGTGGGTCAGCTGGTCAGCTGATCAAGGTCATGGTTTCCAACGCGACTTTAAGTATACCTAAGAGTAACAGCCCCATGTTAGTAAACTTACTGGCAAAATGACTCCCGCAGCATGAAATTGCGACATTGATGTGACCCTGGTAATTGGCAGCGTCATTAACAAACAACATATGTCCTTAATTCCTGTGTTCAGTTTGTACTGGAGAGATGGTTGAATAACAATACAAGATAAAACGAAAAGTGCATAGATAAGGAAGGAATTAGGCATAAAATCAACGTGTACAATGTCAAGAAAACTGGTACAACCTTGTTGGAAGGACAACCCTTGATAGACTACCAAAGCAAGCTTTTCATATCTACGAACAGTAAGGCAGGATATAGGACGAGATGGACAGTGCAAGTTTGATAGGTTTTGACGCGGAATGGGACAAATAGCCAATCCTTGACATATCAGAAGAAGACTTGCTGATAAATATTGTTAGTTAGTTAGTTACATCCTTCCTCTACCATCTGCTCTATTCCTATTTACTTTAATCTGTAAATAGAGCTTTGGGTAATGGGATTCAGTATAAAACTTGGTAAGTATCTAATGACTGAGCAAGCCGTGAAAGAAAACTTAACTGAGAGTGTCTGGTACACGAGATTTAAACCCGGGATCTCCGTTTTCTGTGCAAATGTTTCGCTTAACTTTTCTGTGCGATGGACATAAGATCACAAATGATGAATACACAAAGACGAGTAATGCCTTTAATGGTTTTATTTGCTATAACCTTATCTGTGGCAAGCAAGATAACATTTTTGGGAGTGAGTGCATCACTCCAACTGGATCTCGCTGAAGTGTTTTCATAATCATTTACAACTTGTGTTCGGGAAGCCTCTACCCAACTCTGTCTCCATCCTTTTCATGTGTCCAAACCATCTTGATTGTTATGCTTTAATTTCTTCTACAAATGAAACCTTTACTTTCATTTTTTCCCTTAAAATTGTATTTCTGACTTTGTCTCTCCTTGAGATTCTTGCAGATCGTCGCCAAAAATCCATTTCTGTAGAGTTTAATTTAGCTAGTGTTCTTGATTTGAAGTGTCAAGTCTTTGATCCATATGTGGTTACATTTTTATAATGGTATTGTGTGTGTGTGTGTGTGTGTGTGTGTGTGTGTGTGTGTGTGTGTGTGTGTGTGTGTGTGTGTGTGTGTGTGTGTGTGTGTGTGTGTGACTTTTTCCAAGTCCACGAATAATAGATGCAGAGGTTTCTCAAAAGCAATGCTTCAATAAATTGTCTTAAACTAAATATTAATTGCAATGCGGCATTTAAATAACATTTCGTAGGCTATTTCATCCTTTAATTCGTGAAATAGTCTTAATAATTGCAACTGGTGGTAGTCAATTGTCTAGATAATTGACAATCACTGGTTAGTGATGATAACAACACAGACTTGTATAGCTTGCTGAAGGAGCAGCGTCCAGCCCGTGAGAGGGAGGGAGCTGTAGGTCCATCTTGCAGGCAGTAACGCGTGAGAGCAATAGGGGGTTGGAGTAATGGTCCTTTTGCATACAGACTCCTTTCACTAGGGGTTTGTACAAGGATTAGCCATCCATTCACTGAAAATTGACTAGAAAATTGACAGGCGCTCATCCCCTCTCTCTTTATACTACGTTGTCCGCTCGGGCTGTGGAATCATAACCAGTTGCAAGTACCTCACACACACACACACACACAGGCATAATGTAGCTGCATGCATATTTGAGAGGGGGGAGCCTTTGTACCAACACAAAAGAAAGACAGAAATACCTACTCCCTTTAACTCCCTGCCAGGGGCAAGGGGTTCGAATTCCAGTCCACAATCTCTTATCACAACTTCTTAATAACGTCTGTACCAAATTCTACATAATCTTAGTTAAGGTCACTTTCTTCTTCTTTCTTTTCCTTTTGTTCTTGAATGGTGTTTGTCAGAATACTACCAGCTACCGTTTTAAAACTCTGATATAAGAGTTCACAAGTGCAGTGTCGGACTGCCTCTGCGGGTGACTGGTCATCATTCTGGCTTCTCAACCCAGAGGCCCTGGGTTCTGGGTTCGTTTCCCGGCTGGGCTGGGAATTTGTTTTGAAGCACAATAATTCCATATTCCCACAGAATCTGAAAGTATGAATGTGACACAAAGATTTTGAATAAAATTCCCCCACATCAGATACCTAGTTGTGCCACGTACATACATAATAAAGTGGCTCTTAGACTACTTTTACACAACAACAAAACACATATTTGTTCATCTATGTATAAAAATATTTTTTCATGCGGAAGGTTTGTATGCTATCCGTTTTACTACACAACGTACTACATTCACACGATTTTCTGTACCCGCTTTTCTTTTACATAACACATAGGTAAACATGTCCTTCTCTACCCAACCTTCAATACCCAATTAATAAAATTCTCTATGATTGAAATAAAAATGCAACGCATTACATTCATACCGTTTTCTCTGCTGACTTTTCTTTTACGAAACACAGTCTACAAATAATTCATACAGTTTTCTGTATGTTTGAAATAAAAATGCTACTTATTACAGTCACGCGGTTTTCTCTGCTCGCTCTTCAACAGAGAATATTTGTAAATGGATGCTGGTATTATGAAGTTGATAAACTCTAATACTGGTTGATCGCTCACCACGAAAATTGGCGCATCAAAGTATTTTTTCATAGAGGTCTGGTTTCCCCCGCCACTCATTCCACCAATTGCTCCATCATCACCTTTCCATTCATCAATTTTGCCTGAATTTCATATCATTCTCTGTCTCACTCTCATACGTGGTGTTTGGCTGACCAGCCGCTTCCAGGTCTTCACTCTGTCCGGTCCATAGGTTCCTGTGCTCCCCGACAGGCGTCTGTCCCTAGGCACAAGCTGTTAAGTCCTACATACGGGGAAAGTAAACAGATAAAGAAGTTTTTATGCTATCTATTTTATTATGCAGCGTATTACATTCACATGGTTTTCTCTACCCGTTTTCTTTTGCATAACACAACACATTCACATGTACTTCCCTACCCCCCCCCCCCCCCTTCCACAAACAATTCATACAATTTGATATTTGTTTGCAATAGACATGCAAAGTATAACATTACACTGTTTTCTCTGCTCACTTTTCTTTTATGAAACACAATCACACTACCTTCTCTAGTCCCTCTTCTACTAAAAGTTCATACAATTTTTTATATGATTGAAATAGAAATGCAACATATTTGTTACACCGACACGGCTTTCTCTGCTCGTTTTTCTCCCTGTAGTATTTGTGATTGTTTAATAGTGCATTTCCATAGTGTCTTCCCCATGTTTATATTTTGTAATATATTTATTTTGATAATTTGTTGTTCTTTATGGTATCCTAAGAGTTTAACTCTTTGTTTAAGCGTATTAAGTAATATTTCTTTAAATGTCTCCAAAGAAACACATTGGGCAAGTGCAACCTGAATCTGCAAATTTTGGGGATAAATCGTTAAACCTCGGGCACCGCCGGGTATTTCAACTAATATACAAAATATAAATGAAGTTTTTTCCCCCTATTTTCTTGAGTCAACAAAGCCCGGCTCTGCAGCGTGGTAGTAGCATGTGTGCCTCACGTCCAAAAGGTCGCGGGCTCGAATCTCGCTGAGGGTGAGTTATCCATATAAGGTTTTTTCCGAGGTTTTCCTTAGAAGACGAATGTCTGGTGACTTAAAGCTCTTTGGATCTGGGCTCATTTGAGCATCATTTCACCCATTTCATTCACACCGTCCGATATGACACTACGTTGGAGGACGCTAATAAAAGAAATTCGAGTCAACAATCGCCTGAAAATGAAGAGCAAATGAGTATGTTACAGATATGTGTAAACGACTTCTCAAATTTTTATCCAAAATGCCTACCCGCAATCTTGATTTATTTAATCTTAATACCGAAATACTAATTATGTAACGAGACTATATGGGAATACTTAATATGAAATAAGTGGAGTGAGGATGTTAATTAAAGTTTCATTTAACTATTTATGCTCGAATGTGTGTCTAACTTTAAAACATTTACAATTATTTTAATATTCTACGCTTACCTGAGTCAATAAATGCATAGACCTTCGTAGTGAAATATCTGGGACCGTTATGATGTGCGTAGACGAGAAAGTAATGGTTTTATTCTGATCTCGCCCTTGAACATTTGATTTAAAAATAGAGTATTGAGTCCACATGGTCGATGGTTTCATAGTTCGTGACAATTCACCACCAATACATTTGTGAAAATGAGATTGCATTTTGATTTTCTCCAATCCATGAGTTGTGCAAAGAGGTTTCCCTGCTTGATTTTTGTGGCAATAAGTTATTAGTCACTTTGTATGTTTGTGTAAGTTACATCTCAGTGTCACTCTTGTGCGACCTTTTTACTTTTTCTAAACTCGCGTTTGTTCTTCGACTGAACATAATAGAATAATAGTTGCGCTTTCTTTTGATTGGCAGGAACCTGCTCTTTAATGAAGAGGCCTCATTAAAGTGCACCTAACAGAAAAAATTACTGCATTTAGGCATGCTCGAGCATAACAAATTGTTTACATACACATGTTGAAAGTTTGGCGTCTCCTTGGTATAGGCGAGGAAGTTCATAGAAGTATTTCAATTCTTTCTTTGCGGCAGTTCGTAAAAATACTCCTTTCACCCTTTCCAAATTGACAGCTAGTGAAGTAATGAGTAATGACCAAGTAACTAACATCTAAACGCTGCGGGCGCAATAACTTCTCCTTAATCGTTGGAGCAGTCTGTCTCGCTTGCACCAACTTCTTGCACTGCCCCCCCCCTCCTCCCTCAACTATTTCACAGCAACACAGGTGGCAACATCTGTGGTCCGCGGGTTCGATCCCCGTGGCCAACCTTCCTGACCGATGGTCATTTTTTCGGAGATTTCCTCGTGTCGCTAGGCGAATGCTGAGTAGGATTTCAATATGCTGCGAATTTTCGTTGCATTAATCATTGCATTTTATCCTTCATCCCTATGGGATGGTACAGCCATGAACAATATCATTGACAACATTTGGAGAGCAGAATATTTAAGTTCCACATCGCGCGGCAGTGTGGTTTACACAAGTCGATAAGCTAACATGCAGTTAAGTTTATTTATAGCATCTGTTCCATATGTTATCGTCTATCGGGCACTCAAATAGGCTTGTGTCTTAAATCACCACTCGTATTTGTGTACAATCTCGCATATACAAATGTGAGTAGAGATATAAGACAGGGGCTATTTGAGTGTCCAATAGACGATAATATATGGATCAGAGATTCTAAATAATCTGAACTGCATGTTGGAATATCGGCTTGTGTAAACTGCACTACCACACGACGTGGAACCTAAAATATTTTGCTCTCCTAATGCGCTCTATCATTTTCTCCTTTGCGTTCCGGCCTCCCTTGGGAGTCCGGACGTGAAGGCTAGGTGAGGAACCGGGCTGAGCCAGCCTCGCTGGATACTTCTAACTGGGAAAATGTAAGGACCTTGACCTCTTCTCCGTCGTGGCAACGTTCCGGTCGCCCTTAGGACCCATTCACCTCATCCACCCTCCCAAGGGCGCTCCGTCAGAGGCATAGGCGCAAAAGATTGCCTTTTGGTTGAAGTGCCAAGTACCCCTCCGCAAGTTGCCATAGAGTCACAACTCATTCTACCTGCAAGGAAATATATTATAAAACAATTTGAACAATGTCTCTATTAACATAAAATGTAAGACCATTCTTAAGAAAGCTCCCAATTTAAAATGTAATACATTCCTCAAACGTTTGGATTCATAAACAAATGTGATTCTTTTAAAAACAAGGTAAAATTAAATATAACCCCCATCGTATTGTTCGAAATAAATAGTATTTCTTCTATGTTATAAGCAACATTAGCGAGCGTATTCCTAGGGATGTTCTCAATGGCATACGATACTGACTGTTTCAGTTGTTCAAGTATAGTGGGTCAAGTAAGAAATACCCTTTCTTTTAGATAAACCCATAACCTGCAGTCAGCTGGGCTTACGTCCAGGGACCTAGAAGGCCAACTGTTCCGATAATGATAACCAAATGTGTTGTGTAATGTTTTTACAGTCTTGTGTATGTGAGGAGGAACGAAATGATTTCATAGAGCAGGCCCCCTTCTCAATCCATTTAATATTCGATATCTTCTCAGTGTATGTGCATATTGTCTGTAATAGCACTCAAGGAGGCCAATTAGTACTGGTATAGGTAAAGCCATTGTTGCTACAACTGCTGTCTGATTCTTGTGTTTATACAAACTTGACACAGTTATTATATAAACCGAAAAAAATAATCCAAGTATTCTGAACAGTGACCGCCTCCGTAGCGCAGTTGTTAGTGCGCTTGCCTCTGGCACGGAGGACCCGGGTTTGATCCACGGTACCAGCATGGGGATTTTATCCACTCTGGGAGGTCTGGCACGGGATGCATTCACCCTCGTTAGTGAGGAGCTACTTGATCGAGAAGTAGCGGCCCCAGGTCGTGAAGACCGCATAACTGGCAGGGAGAGATCGGGACGCTGACCAGGTACCACCCTCCAGTACTGCACTCCACCAATGACGCCTGTAGTGGGCCAAGGTGGGGGGTGCAGTGGGTGGGAGGTAAGGCTGGGCTGTTGTGCCGGGGCTTAGGGGACTTCTGAACAGTACTGACATCAATGTGAAACCAAACTGATATGTGTAGAACATAGAGCTGTTTCAAAATGGGAACTTCGTTTAGAATAACCTGATAGAGGAGTATAAGCGTTTGTAAGAATAGATTGTACAAGAGTGAATAGGGGAGGTCCCTATGTGTAACACAGGGAAGGGCGAAACTTCTCCTTAAAAATGTCATTTTGATGATGGTTGGGTTTGCCAAAAGCTGTTCAACTAAGAAGTGAATGGACGATTGAGTGAGTTTGTCTTGCAGAAGTGGGTATTTGGGACGTGCTGTAGCGCTGCAGCGGGCAAGGAATTTGTGACACACAGTACCTGCTCCCAATTCTCATGCAAGCGACTATTAATTAGATCAGTTCATTAGTTTGCTCATTTAGTGAACGTCGAAAACAAAACAGAAAAAACTAACGTACAACTCTCCCCGATGTATAGATTTAATTTTCGGTCGGTTTATTTGACGATGATCAAATTTTCTAGCCGTGCGTTCACCGATGATGATCGTAGCGTACCCCTGCTGCGTCAATCGTGCAATTAGTAGATGTGCCACGGCGACATCGGCCCACTGTACGTCCGCACATTAGATAGACAGGAGGCCGCTCCACATGTAGTATCGGTATTGTTATATATTTATTTTTAACGCGGTTTCCAGCAACGCTGCTGTGTTTTTTTGTGTTCCCTGTTGGTTTTTATTTCCTCCCCACCTCCTCACCCGTCCCCGGTGATTGACTGTACGCGTGATTTCCGACAGGAGCTCGTGAATAATGAATCATGTCTCTTCACTGCCTGATGGATCACTCCGCCTGGTCGACTGACTGACAACAGCGCCGCATTATACCTAGATGTTTTTGATGTTAAGTGTCATTATCTTCTCCCAGAGCACAAATGGAGATGATTCTGTTGTTGTTTTTCCCCGTTTTGTATACATCCTCTGACAATGTGCGGTTCATTAGGTCTGGCCATTGACATGATATTGCCTTCCAGCAGGCAAACACACGGTAGCTCAGCTCAGGTGTTTGTTTATACAAGCATATGAGAGCAGGGCTTCGAGTCTTGCTTGGGTCAAGCTGCCTCCCTGGATCCTTTTCCACGGCATTCCCTCCCTAACCACACTAATTAACCCATGTATTGCACTCACATGACTTTCTCTACTCTTGTACTAACTATTCTTGCAAATTCTTATTCCCTTCTTCATGTTAGTCAAGATAAACATTTGTAGAAATTATCTTATTGCTGATTTTCTTATAAGTGCAACGAGGATATGGGAATACAGTTCGCTTTGAGCAATATCTTTTAAAGCTTTCAAATTCCATTCTCTTTGCAGGGCCAAGATAAAAAACAAATCTGATGTGTTGCACTCACATGACTTTCTCTACTCTTGTACTAACCATTCTTACAAACTCTTATTCCTATATCTTCTTCGTGTTACTTAAACATTTGTACAACTTATTGCTTATTTCCTTGTAGGCACAATGGGAATGTTAGAATACAGTAGGCTTTGTGCGATAGCCATATGTTTGAGATTCTGTTGTCTTTGCACACTTAACATATAAACAACGACCAACGATGATCCATTTCACGAAAGTTCTAAGTTTTCCGAAACTCACACACATAACAAGGAATATCTCCGAAATGGTTCACTCTACAAGAAAATTTATTGGGACATAAATTGTGTATTTTAGCAAGATCTACATTTTTTGTACAGTATAAAAATGGTCTATCTCTAACGGTTTACCAGTTATGCAAAAGTCGTCCAGAGTAAATACCACTACAGGGGCTATAGCCAGAAAATTCAAGATATACATTTCATTTGTCATAAAAATATCTCAAACATATGACATTTTAATCAAAACCGTTAGAGCCATTTTCAAGAAAATCAAAATTTTGAAAAAAATTTCCATGTAAAGGGTAGTTTAGGGTGGGGCTATTTTCTTCAAAACCTTCGTGTCACATCCTTGAAAGACATTAAACTTAAATACCAACTTTGGTTTTTAACCGACTTTTCGTTTTTGAGCTATGCTGTCCACAGACTGACAGACTGACACACAGACACACACACGGACCTTTTTCTAAAAATGCTTTTTTTGGATTCAGGAGGTCTCAAAGCATATATTGTCGGTGAAATCTCGACATCGAATTTTTGGGTGGAATACAATACTTCCCCTATTTACCAGTAGAGAAAGTAATAAGGAATATCTCCGAAATGGTTCACTCCACACACAAAAAAGGTATTTCGACATAGCGTGTGTTTATACCTTTTTGATAGTAAGATTTGGTCTATCTTTTACGGTTTACTAGTTATGTATAAGTCATCAAGGGTAAACAGGACTCGTGAGCTATAACGAGAAATTTCAAAACATACATTTCATTTGCCATAAGTAGTGGAACCTTGAGTTACTCTTAATGGGTGAGCTCATTGAAATACCTAATTGCCTTAGCTACACTGACTTATAACAATACTTGACAATATTGCAACTTGTGCTTCTTACATTATGCATTGATCATGAACATCATATATGATGCTATAAGCCCTGATGGGCCCGATCTCCTTCAGAAGTCACCTCCATTCATCATTATATTCCCCTCATCCTGTGCATCCTCGTATCCCCAGAATCTGCAGAGGAATTCTTTGGGTAGCATCTTCCTGTTTCTTCTTCAGTCTTCCCACAAGGTGTCTATTCCATTCAAAATTATTTTTGAGATCCTTCCCTCTTCCATTCTTGCCATATGCCCGGCTTATGTCAATCTTCACATCTTAATGCCTTCAACTACATACGTTCTTTATATAGTTTACAGATTCCGGTTTTCCATCTGAGATGTCAAATTCCATTTTCTTCCTTTGGTCCACGTAATAATAACCCAAGGTGCATTAACCCTTCCCGGGCCAAGGTCTATCGCTGCGTCCCCCACCTTTGCTCCCCAAAGGCGCCATGAGTGGGGTGCAGTAGTGGAGAGTGGCACGTGGTCAGCGCCCCTGTCCCTCGCGGCGGGTTACGCGGCCTATGCAACTAGGGCCGCTTCTTTTCAATCAAGTAGCTCCTCATTTGGCCCCTCAGGGACCCAACGAGGCTGAGTGCACACCGGACCAGGTCTCCCAGCCGGGGATAATCTCCACGACGGTGCAGGGAATCGAACCGGGGTCTCCCGCTTGGTAAGCTGCAGTACGACCACCGCACTAAAGTGACGACCTTTTGGTCCATATATCCTCCTCAAACACTTACTTTCAAAAGAGTTCAGAGAAATTTTCATGGATTGCGTGGATGCCTAGGTATCACTTCCATAGCATAACACTGGTTTAATTAATGCTTTATACAATGTTACTTTAATCTTACTTGGATTTAAGGATCATATTGAGTGAATAATGTGACGTTACAAATCCAGTTACTTTTTATGTCACTTTATTTCTGTTCTAAAACTGAATCATACAACACAGTTCTGCTTTACCATTAACACAACTTACAATTTGGCGTGACCTTGAAACTTATGCTGACGTATCCTATTGTAAACTTCACACTCATTTCACTAATACTGCTAAACTGTTCAAACAACTACGACGATCAACTAAAAACTCTCTCAACATCTGTCCCGCTCAACACTTAAAAACACGTTTCTCTTAACATTGTCTCATTAATACAGCCGAGCATTAGATCCCGTCGAATTCTCTGGTAATACATGTTTATCTCGAAATTTCTCCTAAAAAGTCGGCAGTCGAAAGCTTCTCGAACCTCTAGAATCGGTCTTTGGTCCGACCCGACTACTGTTATCCTTGATTACTGGCCGCGCATTGCCTAGCAACGTAGTGATTTGAGGTAGTTATCTTGAGTATCCTTTCAAGTCTGGCCACTACCACGCTATACTTTATTGGTCATTAAAATTCTTGATTTGACTTCTTAATTTTCATCACCGGCATTACTAACTATGGCACCTGAATATCTGACATTTCTTGCGATCTCTATGAGGTGCTCATGGACTGTGAACACTTCATTATATAGATTTAAAAGATGGAAAAAAAATCACATTTATTGGAATTGTTTATTTATCTCCCAAATTATTTCTTTGACAGTTGTTAATCTTATCCGTCAATAATTTCTGCATAAATGCAATATTTGCTCTACCTAGTATATGTTAGCAAGAAAGTACGAGGGTGGGTCAATAAGTAATGCCTATTTTTTCCCCTTAAATAAGTTAGTTATGTGAAAAATTTGAATTTGGCGCAATTCCTCAAACCTTCTTCTCCAATCCCCTGCAGTACTAACTTCCTAAGTCAACAGGTGGCAGCACTGCATCCTCTTTCAAAATGGCTGACATCGACATTCGTATTAGACTGTGTTCTGTGATTGAATTTTTGACTGCGGAAGGTGAAACGCCAATTCGCATTCACAAAAGGCTAACAAATGTGTATGGTGATGCAACGGTGGATGTCAGCACTGTTAGACGATGGGTTCGTCGCTGTAACGAAGCTGAAGGGCAAACACCATTGGCAGATGAAACGCGAAGCGGCAGACCGGTGACTGCAGTGACTCCATGCAACATTCAGCGAGTGCTTATGATTGATTTTTGGAGCAGGGATGCACAATAAATTCTGTCCAATACGCCAGAACTCTCAAAAAGCTGAAAGCACGTCTTCGCCCAGTTCGCCCAACAAAAACTATGGCGGATGTTGTTCTTTTGCATGACAATGCAAAACCACACACCAGCCGTTACACCACTGCAGAAATTGAGAAATTGGGATGGCAAGTCTTACCTCACCCCCCATACAGCCCTGACCTGGCACCATCAGATTTCCATCTGTTCGGGCCACTAAAGGAAGCTCATCGTGGGATTCATTTTGAAGATGAGGAGGCTGTGAAAATGTCCGTGCGTCAATGGCTCAGGAAGCAAGACCCTGTGTTTTTCCACACTGGAATACGTACCCTAGTTAAAAGGTGGACCAAAACTGTGGAAAAGGACGGAGATTATATTGAAAAGTGACAAATTAATCGTCAATGTTGTAGTTTTCAAGCTATGTAAATTGGATTCAATTTTCTTGGCAATTAAAAGAGAAAACAAATAGGAGGCATTACTTATTGACCCACCCTCGTAAAAACATACGACCTCGGGTAGTGAAAGTGGTGCAAATGTAACACATTACACTTATTTTAGGTCCGGTTGCACAAAAGTTAATCTGAGTTCGATCACCTGAAAATGATTTTCAGTTCAACTGAACTGAGTTTTGATTGCATAAACCTAGACCTGAGTTCATAGCATCTTGATCTAAGATCAAATCTAACTGTTGAATTTTCTCCAGTTAATTTGACTGAACTTATATCAGCAGAACTGCAGTAGGGAGAAATAAAGTACATCTTTAAATAAAAAATGGTAAGCAATACATTTTTTAGTTATTTGGATAATAGGAACATAGTTTTAAATTATGTTAAACAAACATTTACAAGAGAAGCAAAAATCTTATTACTCCTAAGAACATTTTTAACAAATGGTAAAACGTGAAGTTATAGTGTTTGGGGCTTACTTATACTCGTAGAAACACGAACAAGTGAAATCAATTTGCAATTGTGTTGTTCAAATATAAGGAAAATGTGTTGAACTCAATTACACCCTGATCCAATAATAAAATATTAGTGAAACATAAAAACGATTAATACAATAAATACATAATTAACCTCGAATTAAAATCTCCAGTAATTTACTTCCTTGCAGTTTCTTTCTGAGAAACTGAAATTGCATCCTGTTTTTTTTTTTTCTTTTTTCTTTCTTCTTTACCTTCAACTGCAAGGTTCGCAGATTATTTCTTCGCTTGTGAAATTTAACTATGTCCCTTGTTTCTTTCTCTACTACATATAGTAAGTAGGGAAAGTAAGTATTCGACCCAAAATTTCGATGTTGAGATTTCACCGGAAATACATATTTTGAGGCCCCCTAAAACCTAAAAAGCAGTTTTAATAAAACGTCTGTGTGTGTGTTCTTGTGTGTGTTTGTCTATGAACAGCATAACTGAAAAACGAAAAGTCAGTTAAAACCAAAGTTAAGTTCAATATCTTTCAACGATGCGACACGAATATTTTGAAGAACATTTCTCCATCGTAAATTACCCTTTGCATGGAACATTTTAGAACATTGTGATTTTGATTAAAATGCCATATAATTAAGATATTTTATAGCAAATGAAATGTATATCTGGCTATAACCGTTACAGTCCTGTATACTCTTGATGGTTTTTGCATAACTGATAAACCGTAAGAGATAGACCAAATCTTACTACACACAAAATGTAGATCCCGTTAAAACACGTTATGCCAAAATGGAGTTTTTTGTGGAGTGAACTATTCCGAAGATATTCCTTGTTATTTGTGTACGTTTTGCAATACTTATATTTTTCTCAAATGAAAGGTCGTTATTCGCTTTTTTATCTCTTGGCCGAGCAAAGAGAACGGAATTTTAAAGGTTTAAAACATTTGACTATCGCTCAAAGTCTACTGTAGTCTCATATTTTCCTTGACCCTACAACAAAATTAGCAATAAGATAATTTCTGCAAATGTTTATCTCAACTAACATGAAGAAGACAGTCCAGTCAGTAATATTTATGCAATCGGGCTGTGGTAGTTGTTGGAAAGTCTTGTCTGGTTATGAGTTTGCTGTAATAAGAAGAATTAGCAAGTTAGTACAGTTGTATAGTGAGTCGAGCTGCATAAGGTGTTGGTTGTTGCACCTAGGGCAGAATGTTGGAGCCGGTCAGCTGCCCCTGGAGACCCGAGGGGAGGGGGTGCGCCCAGACAACGGGAGGGTCTGATGTACTGCCGACGCTACCCATAACTCACCGGAGCCCGCGTAACTTCCAATTGATTACCTCGCCAAGAAGCTGGGTGCCTGCCTGCCCGCCTGCCTGCCTGGCTTGCTAGCTCTTTAAACGGCTTTATTTCAACACAGCTCCTTGCTCTGCCTTACCTTACTGCACTCTATGTAGGTCCGGCGGAGATGAGTTTCTCCCTTCTATACTGCAGCACATGCTGGAAGGTTGGTACTGTTTTCATAGCTGTACGAAATAGCAACAATGGTGCAAGCTATAAGCTGTTATAATTAATACTTTTACTTTCTCTAACACGCACATAATAGGTGGAGAAGGTATTTGACCCCAAAATTCTATATCAATATTTCACTGAATATACATTTTTGGAGATCCTTACATATGAAATCTAATCTGTTGCACTCACATGACTTTCTCTACTCTTGTGCTAATCATTCTTACAAACTTATTCCTATATCTTCTTCGTGTTAGTTGAGATAAACATTTGCAGAAATTATCTTATTGCTTATTTCATTGTAGGTACAGGAGGGATATGGGAATACAGTAGGCTTTGTGCGATAGTCAAATGTTTTAAAACTTTCAAATTCCGTTCTCTTTGCACGGCTAACATACAAACAATGAATAACGATGTTCCCTTTGATGACAATTTAAGTTTTCGAAAACCCAAACAAATAATAAGGAATATCTCCGAAATAGTTCACTCTGGAAAAAAATGTATTTGTAAATAAGTTGTGTGTTTTAGCAAGATCTACATTTTTATGCAGTAAGATTTTGTCTATCTCTTTCGGTTTACCAGCTATACAAAGGTCATCCAGAGTAAACAGGACAACATGGGCTATAGCCAGAAAATTTAAAACATACATTTAAATTATCATAAAAATGTCTTAAACATGTGGGATTTTAGTTAAAATCGTTAGAGAACGTTTTTCCTCTTGCTTAAAGTTTACGAGACTGTACAAAACGTTTTCCAAATGAAGAACACTGCACTAGCTATTCCCAGAAAGTTTAAGGTACACATTTTATTTGTCATATAAATATCTTTAATATATAGTATTTTAATCAACATTGTTAAAGCCATTTTCAGGAAGTTGAAAATGTTCTAGTAAATGTCAGCTTGGGGTTGGGAAATTTTTCTGAAAACCTTCCTGTCTCATCTTTAGGAGATATTGAACTTAAATACTAAGTTAGCTACTCAATCCACGTTTTATGTGCGAGTTACAGACACACGGACGTTTAGAAAAATGCCCTTTTTTACTAAGAGAGCCTCAAAACATGTGTTTGCGGTGAAATCTCTCTATCGAATTTTCGTGTGGAGCGCAATACCGTCTCTAATTTGTGATTTGAAGCTTTCCCGGCGTTGATTATTGATGACATCGTAGTTTCTCGGACTAACGGCTAGGTCAAATTTGGGTAACTGCCCAAGCTTTCAGCGGCTAACTCCACCGCCATCCTTGTTTACTTTTCTTATCTATTAGTAAAGGTTAAAACATTGGGTTTTTGTTTAAGTGGAGGTAAAAGGCCTTTGAGCTTCGTGTCCCCTCGGTGGAAGGTATGAGGGAGAGACCCAAAGCGGGGTCAGAACCGGAAGACAATGTGCGCAAGCGTGGACGGGGTCCCTGACGTTCCCGGATTAAATCCGTCCTCCGCCGTTCAAACTCATAAGTCCGGAAAAACACTCAGGGTTCTTAAGAATAGCCTGCTTGGAAAGCACCCAGAGGGTCGGTTTGTGAGTAGTTCGACCGATGTCTGGTAAAAACTTTCACAAACTGACCCTCCACCATCTAGCCACAAGGCCACAACAGCCACAACAGGTGATGATGAGGATGTTGATGATGATGAAGAAGAAGAAGAAGAAAAAGAAGAAGAGGTAAATGTTGGGTGCAGGAAATGGGGAGGAAGTCGTGGTACAAGAAGAACCATCCTAGGATTTGCCTATGACCTAGGACAATCAGAAGGGCGACGAAAATTGCCAAAATGCTAAATGTTTTCTCTCTCCTGCGTAGTAATAGTAAGTAGGGGAAGTAATGTATGTATTCCGCCCAAAAGTTCGATATAGAGATTTCACTGGAAATACATTGAGACTCAGTGAAATTAAAAAAGTAACAAAGCATCTTTAGAAAAAGGTCTCTCTCTTGCTCTGTGTGTGTGTGTGTGTGTGTGCGCGTGCGTTTGTGTGTGTGTACGTTTGTGTGTGTATTGAAACCGAAATTATGTATATATATATAATTGATAATAGAAAGAAACAAAAGGAGATTCTAGTCAATAGTTAAGGGGAAGACCTAATAAAGCCGAATAGATTAAAGTCTCAAGAATGGAAGCCTAGACAGATTTAAATGAGTGATAAGGTTACAATTGTTGTTTGTACGACGCCAGAGTGATCCCGCGAGCTGATTCGTATCTTACCATGACGTGCTCTAAAGTTGGCCAATGAAAATCGCTTCCTTCGTGTTGCTCGCGCAAAAACAAATGCAACGCAAGACACACTCGTCTTGAATCGAGTCGAGATAACGCACGTGCAACTTGGGAGTTGTACGTAAGCTGGCGCGTATACATAATTCGGCGGTTGCTAAAGGGTGACAAAGTTAAAGTGTTATAACGTTGTAGTTGAAGTTGCAAAGTTACATTCTATTTAAATATCGTTGGCAGTTCTCTACAAATTTGGAAATTTTCAAATAAAGTTAAATGTTGGTTAATTCTTCGTTTGGTTCCATTCCTACCATAACTCACGCATACCCTGTAGATTAGGACCTCTTGCTAGAGCTAGTCCGGACACCAAACACGAGATCTTATAGGTCTTAAAGGCGACGTCTTCGACAGAGATGAACGTTTGCGTCAGTATATGTGTGTGTGTGTGTGTGTGTGTGTGTGTGTGTGTGTGTGTGTGAGTGTGTGAAAAGTATAATTCTAAAATACCAAAATTGTTTAAGTTTAGCTATTCAGTCTGTGGAGTTTTTGTTTGCAAAGGATTTTGATAATGTTATATAGGTGGTAAATGTTAAACAGTAGATGAAAACATATACACATAAGTTGTTTTTGAGATATGCGTTATTAATGATTCGAGTTGTTTAATACTTTGTCTTCATTATTTCGATAGATGATTGAATAGAAAGATTATGTAATTTTAAGAGCACATGGAATCTAGTTGCTAAATATTTGACTATTTGTGTTGCCGTTGTAGTTATACGAAATGTGTAATACAGTTACTTGTGTAACGGCATATCTCAATTAAAGGTAAATAAGATTTTAAGAATAGTTTGTATATCCACTAACAAAGTACAGATTGTTGAGAAATCCATGCGAATGCAATCATCAGATTTCTCTCTATTTCAAGTTTTGTGAAGTGTGAATTTGTGGGATTACTAGCTCATTTGTGGCGGCAGTGGTAGTTTGTGTTCCCTGGCGCTTCACCTCTCCATTGGAAACAAGGTTCGGCAGGCGATTAAGGGCATCAGGAAGCTGACATGTCTAATGCAACATTGAGCAGATCGGAAGACATGCAAATTCTCCAGAGGTCATCGACGGTTTCTGGTCCCTCCACGATTATCTCTCGTAATGCGAACGAACGCAATCGGGAAAACCGTTCATGCGTTTAAAACAATTTACTGATTGGGATTTCTGTTTTTAAACTGGTCGGTGGACAGCGGCGGTGTTGCCATTTTGTTTTCTGCACCAAGTCCCCGAGGATACCTTGCGTTTTATAATATCCTCCCCATCCTATCTGTGTGTGAGCAAGGGATTGGAAGGCAAGGGGAGGTATATTCCGCAGTGCATCGCAGTTTTAGGCCCCGGCTTGCGAGTTCCTGGTTTTACCTCTTTCTATACACTCCCCCGCCCCCTGGAGCCTCCACGGATTTAATCTCCGCGGGGATTACTTGGCTGTTCATATTTTACAGCTAATTTAACTCATGTTATTATTTGCTGGCAGTTGTGTTTAGAGGGGAATGGGATTAGGAAGAGATTAAATGGAATATTTCCACCTCCATTAAAGTTTAAGAAAGCTTCCAGTAGAGGGCTATGCTCTCACTCCACCTCCTTCTCGGATTATGGATTAGTTTTGCTACTCTTCTCTTGCCAAAGTAATATTCTGCTCGCCAAATCCCTCGTTTAACAAATTCTGTACAAAAAGCGTTGGCTTTGCTCATTAAAATTCTTAGCTTTCCCCTTTTTTTCTCTCCACTCTTCCGCTTTTCTTCTGTTTTCCCACCCTCCCTCTCCGCGTGCTGATCACCAAGGGATGGAGGTGAGAAACAACAAACTACAGGTGCGTTACACGCAGGAGGAAGTGCAAAATGTGTTTGCAAATCAAAATTTTATGTCCTTTTGTAGGTTTAAGATTAATAAAGCAACACGACTGTGTTAGGTTTTGTGGATTAAAAGGCTTTTAACGTTTTCATAAAAGTTGCTCCGTGGATTTATTAGTTTCATATTTCATAAGACAAGTAGATGCTCTTCTTAACTAAGATACTTGCATCGGGTGCACTCACAGTTACAAGGACAAATGTCATGTCGTTTTAGGCACCTTACATAATTCATTCCACCAAATGATTCATGGAAACAAAACGCAAATAAGATCCTACAACTCAGTGTTTATTTGTAGACTGCTTCCAGGGAAAACTCACGTACATTTTATTTATGGACGCCCTTTACCTCCCATTCCATGTTGGGTAGAGGGACCACTAACGTTTGCTCACAGGCCTCATTATCAGGCTTTAGCTTGTTTTACATGTCAAAAATACACGACGAGGGATCACCGGCTTTAATTCTCATCGAAGGAAGCCATGCTAAAAATCTTTACACCCAAAAATAACCATCGCCCTCTCTTTTCATTTGGAAGGACTTTTATATAATTTCGTAAAACGGATAAACCATGCGATATTGGGGCTTCGAGCAAATTTGAAGTGTAACTTAAACCACTTTTCACTGTCATTTGATTTCCTAGTCCAGCTTTCACTGAGAGGTCGCTGTCAGTAATGTAAGTAGTTCCACTTTCATTTTATTCTCACGTTTATTCCACATTCTTCCGCGTCGTAAGGCTACACGCACGACGCAGCCTCTTCTTCCGAACGATTCACTCGCTGGGGAGTCGAATACAAAATATCTCTAATCCCTTATAATAAGAGCACGTTGTCACGGTTTTCATCAACACGCTCGTTGAACAGTGCACCAGAATCGCATTTGGTTCGTGAGACTAACTCCACTAGAAAATGAAAGAAATGAAAAAAGAAAAGTTATTTGGGTATGCTTTTGAACATGCCCTGGCTGTTATAGGGACAGTCCCTCTTCAGCCGCGTTTTTTGGATTATTATCTTGTTACGTGTCGGGGAGATCTATCGTGTGTGCGTATGTGTTGTGGTCTTGTGTGTTTGTGGTGTGGTTGTGTGTGTTTGTTGGTGTGTGTGTGTGTGTGTGTGTGTTCATGTGTTCATCCCTAGATGTGTGGTGGTGGCTTCTACCCTCGGAGAAGTTGGTATTTTTGAATTATTGTGGAGTTATGTTTGTGTTGTTGCTGCAATAGCTCATACGGATAGTTTTTGACTGTGTTGTATGTTTTATGTGTTAAGTTATGTGTGTGTCAGACTGAGAGCATTCGCTTATAAGCTGGCCGTAGAATATTTCCAGAACTCCGAGATGGAGAAGCATCCAGACGGTTCTAGTTATCTTTAGTCGGACGCGATGCATAACTGTTTACACTTCCGACTGACCGCCGCCTACCTCCCGATAACCTTGCTCAAAGTCACTGCATCACAATATACCTACACAAAAACTTAATATACAAAATTGTTGTATATGTTATAGACACAATGTTCATTTCAAACAACTCTTTCCGTGGTATCAGCCATTTTTGAGATATTCATTATTATTAGTTTGAAAGTTTTAAAGTGCTGCCACTATTCAGTTGTTTCCTGATATCATGTACAGAGTATGGAATTTCAAGACTAGCATATATGATGACATCTGACTATCGATTGAGTTCACTATATCCGGCTTGTACCTACAATAAAATGTTTAATTCAATTATTTCTGCAAATGTTTATCTCAATTAAGATAAAATAGATGGAAAAAACAAGGTTTCATAGTTATCAGTTGTAGAAGTTATGTAAAAGCAAACATAATGCGTAGGGAAAGTAATGTGAATACAATACATCAGATTATGATCATCAATAAGTTGTTAAGGTTTTCCTTGATTCTGTAAAATTCGCATGATATACATAGTGTTAAATAAAAGTGGTTTATGTTTCGTTTCAGACTTTTACCTGTCTGCTTGCTCTAGAATAGTTATTAGATATTCCTTTCGATGCGAAAGCCGTTCTCCTTAAAGTGGCAATGGACCGCCCTACTCGAATCAGCCCACCAATCAGAATGTAGCATGGTTGTTTCCGCTCCATCGAGGCTAAGTCACGGTTCGCCGAGAGCTGATTAAGAACAGAGCATCGGGATAGTTATTATAGTTGCGCCGGGAATCGAACTGCGCTCCCAGCTGTGGGATCCAGTGGCAGGGTAAAGGATTAGCGAGGCCAGAAACTCATTCCATCAGAGAGATAGAGGGCAGCTCTGCTTGTCGCCATTTCGCGGATTACTGATGAATACATTTCACTAACCTAAATTAATGAAGTGTTGCATACAATCAGAACTGAGCTTAAACTCTCGCAGGATGGTTCCCGTGACAACCACAGGTCGCGTGATTTCATATTCTCTGACCGCATTCCGCATTTCTCTTAACTTCATTTACGAGAGACTTACATACATTTGGAAGTGTGTGTACAAACTGAAGCTTTAATAAACATCATGTCCATTCTACCTGATACAATCATAACAATGGCTTAAAAGCGAGAGATGTCGGTATTTACAGACCTGCAATATAATCATTGCGTTATTATTAGTGACAGGCTAGGTATGATATTTCACATTCTAAACCAAGCTTGCTATCAAATTTGGAAAGAAGGATTTTTACCTTTTATACTTGATATATATAGCAAATAAAGTATTGTGACAAAGATGACCAAAGTCCATTTCCAGTTACTTTTTATCACCTTATTCTCTTCCAAAACTGAATACACTACAATAATTTTCTTTTACTAACGTTAACGCAGTCCACAATCCTTCGTGATACTACAACAGACAACTGTTTTCTTCTCGTAGCCTTGACTCATTCCTTTATGTCTTTCTTCACTTTCCCTGTCTCTCAAACAGCTGACTGTAACGATACAATCACTCAACACTCACAACTGCTTCGCTATCTTCCTACATGAGGCGCCGTTTCTCTCACGCACGCAGCTCACACACACACGCACACACAGACAGACACACACACAAACTAAAAAATGAACTCAACTCACTCACCTCGCCTCCTTATATATCGAGGGGATGATGTACCACGGTCCTTTCTCGGACTTCTGCAAATACGCCGGTGCCAGATACTTCTCGAATAACCTCGAAAACGCCTTTTGGTTCTGCCGTTGATTGTTGTCATGTGTTCGCAAACAGTCGCGCGACGCAGCCTGACCACAAGCACTTTTGATACACGCACCGCCAGTGGGGCGGGGTAGCACATTCCCGACCGTCCTTTGTTGTGCGCCGCGGTGGACGTCACATTGTGATATTCCACCCAAAAATTCAATACTGAGATTTTGGCAGAAATTCATGTTTCGCGCTCTCTGAACCGGGGCTTAAGCTAGAAAACAATGTAAAAATGTACAAATCAAAATCTACATTTGTGCAAAATATAACTATGCAAAATTCTTGTAGTAGAACATTTTATAAATTGTACTATTAATGAGGGATTTTTAAAAATGTAGAAGCAAGCAGTAATTACTAAATGAAATATATTTTTTTAAATTAACCCTACCACCTATCACCAAGGCAACCCGGATTCGATCCCAGAGACCCCTATATAGTATTCGTGGTGGACGAAGTGGTATCTGGGCGGGTTTTCTCCGGGTTCTCCGGTTTCCTCCGTCACTCACATAAATTGTGTGTTTTAGCAAGATCTACACGTTTTGTATAGTAAGATTTGGTTTATCTCTTACACTTTACTAGTTACGCAAAAGCCATCCAGAGTAATTACAACTACATGGGCTATAGCTAGAACATTCAAGATGTACATTTCATTTGTCATAAAAATATCTCAAACATATGACATTTTAATCAAAATCGTTAGAGGCATTTTCGAGAAAATCAAAATTTTCGAAAAGTTTTTCATTTAAAGGGTATTTAGAATTGAGGGATTTTCTTCAAAATCTTTGTGTCGCACACTTAAAATATATGAAATTTAAATACCAACTTTGGTTTTCAACCGACTTTTCGTCGCTGTCCATAGATTGACTGACGGGGATACACAGACACATACACGGACCTTTTACTAATAATACTTTTATTTGGATTCAGGGGGCCTCAAAACATATATTTCCGGTGAAATCTTGACATAGAATTTTTGGGTGGAATACAATACTTCCTCTGCTTTACTATACGTAGTAGAGGAAGTAAAAATATGTCAGTATTCCGCCGGAAATACATGTTTGAGCCCTCTGAACCATAAAAAAGGCATTTTGCTTTCTGACGCGTACATAGAAGGCAGATAAGGTATTGCATCCATCCAAAAAGTTGATACTGAGATTTTGAGACTACCTGAATCCAAAAATAAGAGTTTTTAGAAAAAGGTTCGTACGCGTATCTATATGTGCATGCTTGTGTGTCTGTGCACAGCATAACTCAAAAACAAGAAATCAATGTAATACCAAGCTTAGGATTTCAAATCAACATTTTCCAAGAATATGATATAAAGATTTTCAAGAAAGACTCCCGCTCCCCACTTCAAACTAACTTTTACATGAAAAAACAGTTTTCGTTATTTTTTATTTTCTCAAAAATATTTCTATTTTGATTAAAATACTATATACAGAAAACAAACCTCAAAGACATCACATACCGACCAGCTCTTAAAATAATGCGAGGCAGGCACGCTAACCTGCACTACAGAGTTGTTCTCTTTATTCTTATTCCTTTAAAAAGGGAAATCGCTTGGACTATAGAAAAGCTTAAAGGAAAAGTTTAAATGTATTTTTGTAGTAATACATTTTTCTGGAATATTTGAAAACATTTTATTACATTTCTATACGTTTTAAATGTTTATGAGGGAAAGTTTAAACATTTGGAACCAAATTTACATTTTAAATTGTTTTTGCACTGGAACAGGTCGTTGTTTTTTCTTTTATGAAAAATATTTACCAAATTTGGTGTCGCCTACGCAATGCATATGCGGTGTTAGTGCATTTTAGCAAAGTTGCGCGGGTGGTTGTAGATTCGAACCCGTCTTTTCAGAATAAGGGAAAATCTCAAAAAAAAAACAAAAAAAAAAAAAAAAACCTTATCTGGATGACTCAGCCTTAGCGAGATTCGAAGTCGTGATCTGAGTGGCTGTGAGGCAAACACGCTACCACCACGCTACAGAGGTGGGCTCGGGGAGCTTTAATCTGTAACTGTTATAATATAGCTCTGTAATAGCTTCTAGATCGGCCACCCTCTGTCTCCTTTCACTTCACCCGTTCCTCCAGGGGGCACCTGGAGGCCTCGGTAGCGTGATGGTTAACGTGTGTCTGCCTCACGTTCAAGAGGTCGCGAGTTCGAATCTCGCTTAGGGTAAGTTATCCGGGTAAGGTTTTTTTTCCGAGGTTTTCCCTACCCTGAGAATGTCGCATAACTTAAAGCTCCATGGACCTCGGGCTCATTTGAGCATCATTTCATCCATTTTCAGTTCATTCATTCGTCCGATATGACACAATGTTGGAGGACGTTAATTAAAAAAAAAAAAAAAAAAAAGATTCCTCTGCTCCTACACTTAAAGTTCATGGTCTCTGGCAGAAATGCACCCAGCCAGTACGTCACTAAACAATTGCACGTAAATAGCGTTATCTGATTCAGGAGTTGTACTTCTAATCGCGTTTACGATAATGTTGCCAATCTTGGAATGTATATTCACTCCAGATTAAAGCAAAGAACTCACTCAAAATAGCAGAATTAAATGTTATTTTTAGTTCATGTGGTATATTTAGCTTATAAAACGTGAATTATGTTTTCAATTACTCCGTCTTTCTCCCACTGATCATTTTTGCCTTTTTTGTATTTTTCAGACACCCTGCCAGTCTGTTTCGGTGTTAAGTGACATAACCTCGAGCGTTATATAGTCCAATTCCTGTAAGAAAAAGTCACCTGTTACATTTCTTTAAATATTCGTCTTACCTTGAGCCAAGCTAGTTCTATGGGATTGAGATCACACATTTATGGGGGCAGACAAACAACAGTGTGGCCCAGTGAAATAAAAAAATCGTCCCCTTTAAGAACTTCTTTAGGTTTGCTTCAATCATCCTATAAATATCTGTTTTACACATAGAACTGTTACTCTGAACTCCTTCACAATATCATAGCAGATTTCACAACACTCCTAGGCGGAGAATTATCTGCTTCTACATTACTTTTGCCATTACTTCCGACATAAAACTAGTGAAGCACGATTTTACAATTGAAATTAAGAGGAATGAGCAACGATAAACATAGCGTGAATAATATCGGAGGTAAGTTGGCAACGTAATCAGCAGAGCAACGTTTTCGTGGACGTTTACAAAACTCAGGTTACACTACGTGGAATGTATCTCCCCTGTCCCAGCATAAGCTGGTGAACAGACAGTAGTGCACTTTAATTTTTCATTTTATTTGCTTTTCTTACCTTGAAACGCTTTTATTTGTATAATACACTTTATATATTACATATTTTGACATTCTGGTAAAAATCATCCAGGAATTAAGTAATTCTACTTTTTAGAAGAGTATAAGTTTATACACTTTAACACATTGGTTAACACACTGTTTGTTATTATTTATTGAACTAACTAGAAATATTAACAGGTTTCTGAAGTAAAGTAGTCCATAGACATTTAAAATGCAGGATAGGGTTTTTGTTTATACATTTTAAGGAGAGTTTCTGAGGATTTTCATAGATGTCAGATTAAAACTGACGTAGGAACCTTTTCATTCCCACAGAACATTAATAGTTATTTATGCAACAAGTTCGGAAAGCCATGGCGAGAAATCTCTAGAACAGTTCTAAATCTGATCAAGTGAAAACAGAAGCTTTCAGTATGTGTTGCATACTCAATGGTTTCCACTACCAAGAATTTTAGAATTATCGAAAGCATGATAGGCTTCGTTGTAATGACCAGTAATAAACATTTGTTTCCTTGCAATTAGAGGAGCTGATGTAAATATGGGCTACTAATTTATTTTAGGACTTATAACTTGCATGAAATATCTAAGTAACACATGTCTGGTATGTTTGACTTATTATATGATACTTGAATGACCCAAAAGGATATTCTGTATGTCAGAACTTACACGTTTTAATTAGTACTGCAAATGTTGAAATGTCGGCTTTTCCCTCAAGGAAGCGTAAAGTCTAAAAATTATTTAAATGTATACTCTTGCGACTGTTTTCTTTGTAAACCCGCAAAACAAAATTTAAGATGCAGAGCTTTGGGAAGACGATAGTTTTATCTCACGGAAAAAATAACAATACTTCGAAAACTGTGAAAAGAATATCGATAAGATTTCCAAATATGTCCCCCTTTTTGTTATTTTGCAATACCTTGTATGAAAAAAGACATGCTTAAAATCATAAGCTCGCTGTAATAATATCTTGATTTATAGGTCAGCAAATGATGAAATAAAAACGTGACATCTCTTTATTCACGACAAAAGTGTTCAAAATATGGCCCCTATCGTCAAATATACACCATTCTTACAGACTGTCATTCCTATATCTTCTTCATGTTAGTGGAGATACACATTTATACAAGTTATCTTATTGCTTATTTCCTTGTAGGTACAAGGGGAATATTAGAATACAGTAGACTTTGAGGGATAGTCAAATCTTTTAAAGCTTTGAGATTCCGTTTCGTGTGTACGGCTAAGACATAAAAAATGAATAACGATCTTCCATTTGACGAAAGTTTAAGTGTTCCAAAACTCACACAAAAAACAAGAAATATCTCCAAAATGGTTCACTCTACAAAAAATTCATTTGGACATAACTTGCGTGTTTTAACGAGATCTACATTTTTTGTATAGTAAGATATGTCTTTCTGTTACGGTTTACGAGCTATTCAAAAGGCATCAAGATCAAACAGGACTACATAGGCTATAGCTACAAAATTCAAAATAAACATTGTGTTTGTCATAAAAATATCTCAAACCTATGGCATTTTAATTAGAGCCATTTTCGAGAATATCAACATTTTCGAAACATTTTCCATGTAAAGGGTAGTATAGGGTGGAGGAATTTTCTTTAAAAATTTCGTGTAGTATCCTTGAATTACATTTACGATACGTTTTACGTGGAATAGCACTACCAAGGGGTCATATTAGGAGAAGGACTTGCTTTTAATATGGTACTTTTTTGTAGAGGTTATGTTTACTGTGTAACCTAATAAACTGTTCTACGGTAAAACAAAGAATCCTCTGCTTCTATGATGCAAAGAGCGCACATATTTGAAGATAAAATATGTTTAGTAACAAAACCAAACTTTTGAACCAGAGAAATGGGCACGCCGATGCACTTTTTGTGTTAATCGGAATGGGCGTGCGTTCCAACATTTACTTTGAGTATTAAACCTCTGATTAACTGTAAACAATGCGATATTTGTGTTTTGTTTGTGTGTTTTGTATTTGTTTCTTGGATTAAGATTGTGTGCCTTACTAAAATAAATTCAATACTAATTTGCATTGTTGATTTTGCCGTAAATACTTAAACTGTGTGGGATAGTCACTCTTAGGCACACTATTATTGCAAATGCTTATTTCTTTATCTGCTACATTTTAATGGATACAAGCGTTTTCAGCAAATATCTTATTGCTAATTTTCTTGTAAGTGCAAGGAGAATATGTCAATACAGTAGGCTTTAAGCGATAGTGAAATGTTTTAAGACCTGGTTGCTGTGTGATACATTTGAAATTCCGTACTCTTTGCAAGGCCATGTGATAGAAAAACGAATTAGATATCCCTATTTGAAAAAAAAAGTATTGATAAATTTAAACGAATAAGAAAGAATATCTCGGAAATGGTTCACTCAAAAAAAGAAAAAAATAAGAACAA
This sequence comes from Tenodera sinensis, assembly GCA_030765045.1. Taxonomy (NCBI): domain Eukaryota; kingdom Metazoa; phylum Arthropoda; class Insecta; order Mantodea; family Mantidae; genus Tenodera; species Tenodera sinensis. The sequence continues at coordinate 18,609,415 of CM060961.1, forward strand.
AAATGAAAACAAGCGTATTGCATTAAAATATTGTGTTTTAACCAGACCCAGAGACTTTGTCTCTTACTGTTTACCGTTTATGCAAAAGTTATCCAGAATGAAGAGGTCTTCTGAGGACATTCCCAGAAAACTCAAGTTATGATGTAGAAACTGTCATGGAATCGCGTGCTTTTGTCCGTCCCTGGATACTGACTGTCTGGTTGTGCTTCTACACCTCACAAGCAAGAGGAACAAAGGAGCGAAATAGACAAATGCTATTTATAATATTCAGCTCCTCAGTATGGAGAGATTCCGTTGTGCAAGTTGTTGAGTGTGATGTTTGATGTTTTCAAGTTGTCAGGTCACGTGGCCGGCGCTCTTGAGCCGGTGTGGTTGGTGTAATGAAATGAGGCGGGTGTGCATTATTGCGATGTCCTCGCCGCTATGTCATTGTAAGTAGCCCTGGAGCTAAGGGCGTGTGTGTTTGCTTGCTTCAGATCGGCGGCGGCTCGCTCAGGGACCGAGCTAGCGACCGTCTCTGTGATACATACATACCTCACATGATGTTTAATTCATCCTGTGGACATACGCACATGGCAAGGCGAGGCGAGGCGAGGCAAGGCAAGGGAACCAACCATTGATTGCCTGCTGCCGTACGTATAATATGAAACAGCTTCCAGTCACTCAACCATTCAACTGGATGAGTCCGGTCGGTAATTGCTAAACACTGATTTGTTGACTCCTGCAGGTGTATACAATGCAGCCTCCCTCTCGCACTTTTTGTTTCCTGCTGCCCCTGCAGGTTGGTTTTGTTCCCAGCCCTGAGGTGATGCTGCTGCTGCTGATGTAAAACTTGATTGCAAAGAATGTATTTGGATCTTATAGAACATTGGCATTATCCAACTCTTGTGGTGCTAAGAGAACCAGCGGTTACGCCTAACCAAGGAGGGAACGACATTTCAGAAGTATCCAAAGAATTCTTGCACGTTTTCATAGATTACAATGGTGTCTTTATATTCAGATTATAACCAATAAGTCAGCCAGAATTTTTGTCAAATCCAGGTTTTTCAATGCAAAATCGACCTACACCGTTTTTTATATTTTTCGTTTTCCTCTGCATCGCTGCAAATTAAATGCCTTAAGCAACCGCTATCATTTTATATAGAGCGCCTTTTAGCAGACTCTTCTCGTCCATGTCTCTACTTGGTCAATTTCTGTTATGTTCTTTCTTCACCTACTCCTAGAACAAAAGTCGACTTTCTCAACGCGGATCTCTTGTGTTTACCACTCCAAGGAGGGACGGATGAGATGAAGGAACCGCACGAGGTCGCACATAGGCCGACCTACAGAAATGCACAGAAACCCGGTCGCACCGGCTGGTACTTAAACAAGGCATTCCTCTGTCGGAATCGAGGAAGCCACCTGAGGCGTCTAGGAGAAGGCTGCCATCTGGCAGGACTGCGAAGAACTTTGGAGCGATTGAGCATCTGTGCCATTGGTCCGATACCTGCCTCACTTAGTGCATCAGAGCCTTCGTGAGCTGTACAGCTAACCTCCTGTTATACAGCGTCGCTAGGATGCCCTCCATGTTTTACACACTTCTGGCGTTAATGAACTGTGCAAATGGATTCCTGGTCACGTTGGCTTGCTAAGGAGTAAACTTCCGGAGTTGGTAACAAAGGTGGTAGTATTAGAATGCACCGTGTTACTTCCGAAGACTTTACGAATGTAGTGCGAAGAGTGTCGTGCTGGTGCGAAGAGTGGTCAAGGCAAATAAACCTACAGCAGTGCAGGAAATTCCAATAAATTAGGTAACCTCATTTTGCGTATCTTGTCGGGAAGAGATGATCTTGGCTCGGTTGCCCGTTGGCCACTGCAGTTTTACTCACGGTTACGTTTTTAAGGGATACCCTCCTCTTTGTCCGGTATTTAGCTAAGGTTTGTCAGTCCGTCCTGTGTTACTAGAGTGAGTGAGTGTACGGCGTTTAAGGGCCCGTAACAACTAGGTCATTAGGACCCGATATGTTACTAGAGTGTGTTTCCCTGGCGCATATTCGGGACTCTGCAACTGCCGATAGGTCTCGGTGAGGTTCTGGTGGACGATAACTAAGCGGTTGAAAGAGTTCCTAAACTTCTATTGAAGGTAAACTTCCGAATAAGAATTTGGTATTATAAATATCGAGATGTTATGGTTTTTGGCCCTGTTTTGTAAACTCGTCTTTATTTCTGGCTTTTGCCAGAAGGGCTACTGCCCTAGAAGTTGACCGCCCTTAACTATACATCATTCATCGCCCACCGGCGCTGTCCAACTCCTAAGCTACCTGCGACATGAAAGGGGAAGCGAAATGTTAGCTGAAGAAAGGAAATTGATGGTAAAAAGGTGCCAATCGGAACTCTGGAATGTGAACCTCGCACGTTACCGTAGAGCAATTCGCTCAGTTATATTACCTCCACAAGGTAAATGATAATCTGCCAGTTTTTTCTTTAAGCTTTGACGAATGCTTCTTTTTGTATTAAAATGTCCCTTTGTCTTTGCAGTCTTCTGAAACCTTGACAACAGTTCGTACTCGTATTACTACATAAACTAGATCCTATGTATGTAATTTAGTCCCTTACTCCATTCAAAACGCTATCTTTCTTATGTATAAGATATGTCTTTTATTTTGAATCCACATTTTTCCCGTACTCCTATTTTCCGACATGTCTTTATAGTATCATTCTTTTTTGCTTTAAATGCCATATCTTCATCAAATCGATGTAGTTTATTCTTCTTGCTTTTATTATCAATGCTCCTTTCTTTTGGAATCGATTCATTATCAACATTTCGAACAGGATAATCATAAAGGGGTTTCCCGTGTCACTCTCCATATTTTACTCCCTTCTATCACGTCTTCTCCTCTCGTGATTCTGATTGCTTATTTCGTATGTAAATTACAAGCAATCTCTGTTTCCAATGCATACTCAAGGTCTACGTAAAATTGTTTCAGTTTACTCAGTCAAATGTTCTTTACAGATCCACGAATGCCATATAGACTTAATTATCTTTTTCTAAGCAAAGTTTGCTGTAAATAAGCAGTATTGCTGATATGTATTCCTTTCATGGGGTCGAAATGTGCTCATAATTCACCTTCCATTAAGGTAAATAAAGGTAAAGCAGACTTACCTTGATATAGTCTATGAGTCAAATCAAAATGAATACAAAACATTTGTCTAAACACGCTCCACAAATACAACTGGACCACACTATGAATGTACATTTTTGCTCGTAGCTTTCCGTCTGTTTCCTTTAATTGGCTAAGTTCTTTGGAATGTTAAGATATATAGTCATACTCACCGACAGATTGTTGCAGCTATTTCTTATGCCAGCTTTTGTATGAAATAGTGGTGTCTTACGTTCTGAAACAAAGCAAAAGGCTTTCCTAAGTTTTATTTACATTGACTGTCGAGAAAGTTTCGGAGAGTCGTGGAGAAAAGCACAACATTTGTTACAATCAATTCAAACACGTAGTTATGTCGCGAAATCAGTTGACGCTTTTCAGAAAGGTTCCAAGAGTGCGGTTCACACTACGCGTGGCGTTTCACAAATCATCAACAGTATCACCACAATCATCATCGTCACCATAAAGTACACAGTTTGGACCTGTTCCGACTATATAGAGTTACAACTGATTTCCGCTCTGCATTTTAGGTCGTCCTATGCTTCTACCAATTGGAGGTAATTTAACTTTCGGAGAGACTATGTTGCGCGTCCATTCTCGGAGGTGCGTATACCATTCATCTCTTATATCTGTAACTACCTATTGTTTACTTATACTTTCATTAGTGCGATTATCTATATCCAGCCACTGGATATAGCAATTTAGTTTCTGATGCTTGTAATTGTATGTGACCGTCGTAAGACTGGAGTCGCCAACATATATAAACAGTGTTTCTTAGAGCATATCTTTTTGATAGTCCTTATTGACTGATTATACTTTGTAGCCTGTAATGAAACTTTACGAGACTTCTAACTTATGTTTTGATTTTGTGATTTTGTTTCACCCAAGTCTTTTGAAACATTAAGTGCTGATTTTTTAATGTTTTATTTTAGCCACCGACGAAGAGGGTTAGGTTCTTTAAACATTTAAATCATAAAAGAGTTGGTTTTGTTTTTCGTAGTAAACCCTTCTTTGAATTGCTAAAAACAATTATTCACAATTCATATTTTGTATTGTGTAAAATTCTTGTGTTGAAAACCTTTACACAATTACTAATAGTTTCTTTTTGACTTAACAAATGTATCCTGCAATTATATCAAACAAATAAATGAACTTTCTATTAACAGCTTGGTTTGAGACTGCCTTTTTGGTCTGGTAATTAGCACGCTAACCTACAGATCCAAAGGTCCCGGATTCGATTCCCGGCTGGAGGGTGGGAATCTTTCTTTAGCCAGGATTATTGCCTATCCTTCCTGAGTCTGAAAGTATGAATGGAAGTGTGAATGTGTGTGTGTGTGAATTTAATGTACCTAGTAAACAAAGGTAAATCAATCCAAAGATAACACCACTGATTTTCTGAGAATACCGTATTTAATTTAATGTAATTTCGCCATATAGTTTTCGCGTTTTACTTTCGGTGAATTAAATTCCTTTCAGTAACTATTTGATAATGTACTTTGTACTCACTTACTTACCATCAATTCACACCACTATTTAAATACAATTTGCACTAAATTGTTTCTCTCTTGAGCTATCTTAAACCTTCTGCAGCCATCTATACAGTCTGTTGCATCCAACGTTACAATGGCGTCTGCCTCGTGCTTTCCAGAGGCTCCAGAGGCAGTTCGAGTCGAGTGGGGAAGCTTATTCCCCCACCCGAAGTGTCTTTACCGCAGTACCTAGCCGTTATACGGCTTTACCTGCGCGATAGTATGGTGTTTTGGTCTACAGGGATTTAATCTCTGGGAAGTTCAAGTTCAAGTTATTTATTGTAAAAGTATTGGCCTGGTGCCGGTACATTGGGCCCGGCTTACAGGCTATATTTACATTGATTTACAGTTGACTTTGTTCATATTTACAGTTTTCGCTATATACAAAAACCCATACGGTGACCATCTGTAGGTCACCGAGAATAGTTTTCTTTTGTCTTTTGTCTGTTTCGTCTTTGGGTTATATATACATATGTACATATTTACAAATTATATACAGACACATACACGCACGCATTCACCCACACACACACTCGTACACACATACACACACATCTTCACTGGGCACACCAGAAATATGCGTCCCAGCGCACTACACTATTTACAGTTTTGACACTATATACACTGTCCCGCGGTGGCAGCTCCTGAATATTTTCCGAGGCGAGGGCCTCTGCCGGAACATGTATGTGGCTTAGGGACGAGGTTGCGTGGACGCGCATTAGTCGGCGAGCCGAGCCGCTTCTACAACATTTTTATCCTAGTATGCTTGCGGTGCTTCGGCTCGCCTTTGCCGATGTTAGCGATCACGTCATTTTCGTGGTTCCTAATGCGCGTCCATGCCGCCATTGCTCTTTTGTCTATTGCCTCCGGGATGAACGGGATATGAGTTTCGAGGTGAAGAGTTTGGGTGGTGGTGAGGAGTGGAGCAGAGAGGATTTTTCTGAGGGAGAGGTTTTGGAGGGTTTGGAGTTGGTTGAGGGCAGTTTTGGAGGCATTAGCCCAGGCCACACATGCATACAGGACCACCGAGAGAATAAATGACCTATATAGTATAAGTTTTGACTTTAGTCGCAACTGTTTACTACGGAAGATGCGGGCGCACAACTTTAGCCGCTGTCTGCCTTTATTGGCTCCAGAGGCTCCAGAGGCAGTTCGAGTCGAGTGGGGAAGCTTATTCCCCCACCCGAAGTGTCTTTACCGCAGTACCTAGCCGTTATACGGCTTTACCTGCGCGATAGTATGGTGTTTTGGTCTACAGGGATTTAAACTCTGGGAATGTTTGGGATCAGGGGTATTTTAGGGACAAGATGGATGATGGTAGGGATTGGTCCATGAACGGGCACTGCCCATACATGCTGATTGGCTGGTTAGTCAATCAGGTGACGCGCTAATCTCCTCCTGGTTCTGGCCGTCAGTCACACGCTGAGAGGTGATCTGAGTTAGGCGGTTTACTCTGTTTTAAGTACAGGTATTCATTTTGCCTTTCCCATCTGCGAAAATTAGACCGTTGGACTTAAAATGTCCTTCGGCAATTTTTTAGATGGTAGTCGGCGAGGCTCTCTCTGGTCATATTGTCCCAGAGTATTCACCAGTGGATTAGGATGGTTCTGGAGTTTGTTGTACATTGTACGAGCGCGGGTTTTAATCACGTCGACAATGTACGGGATGCCGGAATGTTCGTGAAGGATGTGGGCAGGAAATCTCCAACCAGTGTCGTAGATCATCCTTAATGCCCGGTTCTGCAACGTCTGGAGTCTGATGAAGGTGGACTTTGCCACCACTCCCCAGATCTCGCATCCGTACAGGACCAGAGGCGGGATGATCGCACGATACAGTTGGAGTTTCAGGCGAATGGGCATGGTTTTGGAGCTAAGGATAGGATACAACTGCCGTAGGGCTGCGTGACCTTGTAGTACTTTGCCCCTGACGTGATGCCTATACGTTAGCCGCCGGTCCAACGTGACCCCGAGATACTTCGCCGTAGTGACCCAAGGGATCCGACGGCGCCGAAGCACGAGGTCCTGCGGGAGCCGCTATGGATCAGGTGTATTTATAGGGGCAAGATGGATGGTTGGTAGGGATTGGTCCATGAGCGGGCAGTGCCCGTACATGCTGATTGGCTGGTTAGTCAATCAGGTGACGCGCTAATCTCCTCCAGGTTCTGGCCGTCAGTCACTCACTGAGCCGTGGAAGCATGTCCTCGAATAGACTCGATAGAGGCTCTCGAGGAGGCAGCCACGGGGTTCTCAACCTCTGTCCTAAATGCGGTGCGTGCTCATACGCACCGCATTCCTACCGACGCACCAAACCCTACAGCTATCCCTGTCCCACTGAAACGCCTCATTCAAGCGAAAAACGCTGTTAGAAGGCTATGGCAGAGATTCCGTCACCCTAGGATAGGAGTAATACACCAGAGGTTCAAATCCCTGGTGAGACGACTCCTAAGAAAACATAGGCAAGCAGCTTGGGAAAACACGTTGCGTCATGTAAACCTCCAGGAGAGGAAACCATGGCGCATCGTCCGAGGCTTGAGGAAAGATAAAACTGTACACCAGCACCCTGTGCATAGCCCTCGGGGAAGACTTGTCTTTGAACCGAGGGAAAAAGCAGAGGCGCTAGCAGACTATCTGGAAACTCAATTCCAGCCTAGAGTCGACCCTCAGAACGACGATCATACTGACCTCGTGGAACAAGCAGTAAAAGACTTCTTAGAAATTGGACCTGCGGGCCACGAGGATTTCCACATCCCGATAGTTACCCCTCGCGAGGTAACTAACACCATCCAACACCTAAAACCTAGAAAAGCCCCTGGGCAGGACCGGGTAACAGCGGAAATGCTCCAGCACCTTCCGTTGCTGCACTTGATGCACTTGACTCGGATCTACAACGCGTGCCTAAGCATGCGCCATTTTCCGGAAGTCTGGAAGAGGGCGCGTGTGGTATGCGTGTTGAAGCCGGGCAAGAATCCGATCTTTCCTTCTAGCTACCGTTCCATCAGCCTCCTACCAGTTATCTCGAAAGTTTTCCTGTCCCGCCTTCGACCTCTTTTAGAGGAAAAAGGCCTCCTACCGGAACATCAGTTTGGTTTTCGTTCTGACCATTCCACGACTGAGCAACTACTGCGAGTAGCCGAAAAGGCCTCCCTGGCTTACCAGGAAAGGGCCAAAACGGTGGCAGTGTTGCTTGACGTGGAAAAGGCGTTCTCTACCACCTGGCACGAAGGGCTCGTGCTTTCACTTCCGTCTACGACACATTGTTGTGCGTTCCTTTCGTATCACTACCCAATCACGTTTATTTATTTAAATTAATTTATTGTTTAATTTGCTATTTTAATGTTAAATGTGTTTTAGTATGTATTAAAATTTAAAATTATCCCGTTTCTGAGATATTGCTTTCATATTCTTTCTAATTCAATATTTTAATTTATTTATTACGCAGAGTGCGTTCTAAAGCTGTTGTGTTAACATCATTTTCGATTTTATTTTTCTTCTCCTTTCTATCGATTATTTCATACAATATCCTTTTCGATTTTATCAGTCTACATTTAATTTTTCGTAAGATTAAGTACTGGTTCAAGATTTATAAATGTTTGTTGAAAGTCAGGGAACACGAAAACCTACAATAAAATATCACTATCATTGTCATAATCGAGGATTGTCTGAGATTACTCCATCTTCAGAATGAGCTTTCCATCTTACACTGCGGATATCCTCTGTCTCGCTTCTTCGTCGCGCTGTTGTGATTAGGTTGTCTAGGAATCCCTTGTTCACTGTCCCTGTATGATATACTTATGCCCTTTTCAATAAGGTCATTTAGGTTTAGGAGTCTCTGTAATCTTAGTTTGTGATTCAGTCATCTATCGAGTGACTCAGAGAGGATCAGAATCTCATTTCTGCTGTCCGTAACCTGTTCTGCTACTCGTTTGGGAAGGGAAGTGAGAAAATGTTATTTTTGGGAAACGTTTATAATTACTCTTACATGTAACTTACCGAGTAAGTTTTTCGTTTTCATTGTTGTTACATTAGCAGATGGCATTATATTAATAGTCATCAGTGACGATTAGTTGCAACTATGTTTCAATATGAACGAACATATATACTTATTCTGTTATTTTGTGCAACTTCAAAAGAAGTTTCTGTAGTTGTGTCAACACTTTGATTACTGCGATGGCTTATACCCACATAGTACTTTCGCACTTGCTTCTGTATTCCTGCGCATATACACAGTTTGTTCAGGAACTGAGCTATATGGCAAACTAAAATAAATGAAAATGCACCATTATTGTCAATATAAACATCACTGATGTTAAGCATATAATAACTTAAATATTTTCGTAGGACGTTAGATCAGACAGGTAAGGCATTTTGAAAGACGATGTTTATAGAGAAGAAAAACATTAACGCCCAAACACACATTATTGTCTCTTACATGACAAAAAATATACATAAACTCAGTTGGTTGCATATACTGTTTGTAGCTTTATTGTTATCAAATATTTTGGTGATACTCTCCCAATATTAAAACAGAAAGAAAACTTCGTGTAACATGGGTTTGAAAATCATTCACTGCAGGGTTTCAAGACAAAATAACAGGTTACAAAAATTGTTCCAAACGAGTTCCTACTGTTTCGACGTGTGGCCTAAGCTTGCGTTCTATGCTATTGCGAACTCTGTTGCAAATTCCTGAAGGGGTCAAATCCACTCTCAGAGTCAATATCCGTTACAGGAGTCGCATGAACCAGGGACTTTAAATGTAACCAGGTGAAGAAATCCATTGTATTGAAATCAGGAGACAGAGCAGGCCATACAATGAATCCATCTCGATCAATCCATTTATGCGGAAGTTTATCATTCAATAATTTACGTACTATCTGACTACAATCAGCTGGCGCACCATCGATTAAAAGCCACATTTAGTGCATGACGTCCAGACACAGTATCAATTAAATCATAAAACTAATTTCTGTAATTAGTGTGTGATGTCTATAAAACAAAAGTAATTTCAATGCTAAAAGAATTGGTCAAAAAAACTAGTGCGGTAAGTAAAACTTCCATTATTTAACTCTATCATTACTTTTTATATAAAAAATTCCGACAGCAAACTTTCGTGACTCGAGAATTTACTACTTTTTAGAACTTCATACACCAGCACAGTCCTCTCATTAATATCTACACATTTTTATTTTAATGATTTGCAAAATGAAGTATATGTCAACTCATATCTCTGTTTTGATTTTTTTATATTTACTCGTCACATCCACTTTTCTAGGCCTCTTTGACTTCCACATCTTTGAACACGCTGTGTATTTTTATATATGAAGTGAAAATAGGTAAATTAAATTGCTAATGTAAATCACATATAAAGCTATAAGATAATATGGTGTCACTGATGGAAACACTTATTTACAAACAGTGAAGTGAATCGCCTCCTAAATCGTAACATCTGGTAACAGATCTCTACTGCAGTGTCATTCCATTAAGTACGACTACTCGCTTCCGTTTGAGTACGAGCTTTTCCGTATTGGTAACAGTGTCAGCGCATACGAGGCAAGTGTGTTTGGAGTACGGACATTCAGCTTCGACTGTTACTTGGATTAAATGACATACTATATTATTATTTAGTTTAAACTGTTCTAGTAGTAAGGTATAATGTTTGCAATCCTGAATATTACTTTAGTAGTTGGTGCAAGACTTAACAGAAAATCATTTTCAAACCAGAACTACTTATTGCTATGCAATAATACGCCGTCTCCAACAATATAAGGACTTCATTAACAGAGTTATTTGGTCTGATGAAAATACCTTCATGAATACTGGCAGTGTAAACCAGCACAGGACAGATCACAAACCTCGGCGGTTCCCTGGAAATCATAGCCAGAGTCGCTGGAGATTGAATAATTATGTGGTGTGGTATTTGAGAGGATCATCTTAAGTTTTCCTGGACGGCGGCGATCTTAAATCACATGCAACCAATCTTACCGGGGCGCAATGCGCCCTTAAGATATATTATTTCAAAAACTGGATGGCTATTCGGGAACACATGTGTATCAATGTTTTAGCTAATATAATTCAATTTATATGAATATATGTCGTGGAAAAAATAGTGTGCAATACACATTTGGCAAACTCGGAAAAGCTTTGCTAAGCTTGGGGCAAGCGCATCGTTTTTATCTTCTCTACCACGTCCTTGCATTAAGTTGGCGAAGAATTCCATTCCAACCAAAAATCCGATACCGATATTTCACCAAAAATATGTTTTGAGACCCCTCAATCCAAAAAAGAAGCATTTTTAAAGAAAGCACCACGTGTTTGTGTTTGTGTTTGCGTGTCTGGTACGAGTCTCTCTGAGAGCGGCATAACTTAAAAATGAAAAGTCGGTCGAACATCAAGCTTGACATTCAAGTTCACCGTCTTCCAAGGACGCGACACACAGATTTTCTAGAAAATTCCCTACAGCAAATACTCTTTAAATAAAGAAGTTTTGAAAATATTGATTTTCTCAAAAATGGCTGTAACAACTCTGATTAAGATGTCCCATATTTTCAGGACAAATGAATTGTTTATGTTAAATTTTCTGGGAGTAGCCTCTCAAGTTCTTTTCATTCTGAATGACTTTCACATAACTGATAAACTGTAAGAGATAGACAAAATCTTACCACAAAAAATTTAGATCTCATTAAAGCAAACCAAAGAGGGTTTTAATGACTCCTAATACATTCATTAATATTAATATTGTTGTTGAAATTTTACATTTGTTACTGAGAATAATCTTTCTGCATTCCTCGTCTTTCTGGATGTCACTGAAGTGTTTGAGTTTGATAGTGTCGATCAGTTACCTTTATTGTACCATTGAATATACTTCGTTGCCACTCAGAACTGAAGACGTTAAAAAATCTGCTTTCACATAATACCACTCGAGTTCAGACAGGAGGGAAGCAGAAAGAATTAACATACGACGTGGTGTAATGCAGGGTGATCCAGTGTCGCCATTTATTTTCAATTTAAGTATTAATCACATATTCAACGAACTCACTGAAAATACCGTTGCTACATCCTGTGGTTAAACTCTCAGAAGAGTCATTGCGTTATTACAAGAAATTGAATTGTCTATCAATGTCGTCAGACAAACATTCGAACGAGCAAATTATTTCAAGGTGAAATTACAACAATTTGTGTAAACATTTCAGCTATTTCAGCCAATGAAGAAATTAAATAGGTGCAACATTCAACAAATCACTCATTTTGAATCCAACAGCAATATTACGAAAACTGCAAACAAATCGCGAGACTCTTGTATATACACCATTATTACAACCACATCAAAGACTTATGCTGATTAGTCAATTTATTGGTCCAGCATTAGTTTACCCTCTTCAAACATCACGTTTAGAGAAAGTAGCAAAATCCTTCCTGAAAAAAGCCGACAAAAGCACACATAGTGCCATCAAACAAATTTTACAACTACCCAGTGATACTCCAAGTAGCATGCTTTAGACTTGCCATAAATTCAAAAGTCTCTCCTTTCTTCGTAGAGCATGGAGAGCATTTCTACAACAGTTCAATATAAACCATACTCTGGAAGTAGTCAACGAGCCTCATGAAATTAAAAAAGAGAAGACAGCTTCGACATCTCAGAGAGAGAAAGAGAGAGTGAATTTACTCAATGGTGCTCCTATCCTCACAAAGGTAAAGAAATTGCACTCTTTTCCCAAGTGCCCTCTTCATCAATCACAATCTATCAAGTAGTTAATGACGCGATATTATCAAAATGAGTGCCATGGTACCACCCATTCGGTCATTCCCAGGATGTTATTCCAGCACTAGCCCTTACAGACATTTCGACGAGATGGAAACCCTTCCTCATGTGCTAGGGAATTATCCTGAGGGTCAACTACTCCGGATCAAGACACACGATTCTGTATCAACATTGCTGGCAAATAATCTCCGCTCTAAGGGCTTGGAAGTTCATGAAGAAGTGCATTGCATCGCTGATGACAGTAACAGGCGTGTTGGCATCATCTGCATCAACAAGAAAAAGAATGATGCAGAAATTGTAGATCCAACAATCCGGTTTGAACAGTCAGCTCAACAGCCTGAAGAAGTTGAAGCAGAAAAGAAGAGTATTTAGGAGCCAACAATACCACATTTATAGATACATATCAAATTTAAAAAATTGTTGAAGTGCTCCGCTTTTTGGTACACGGGAAACTATCACAAAACATTTTGTTTCATGGCGAGGGAAATAAAAATTACAAAAAATAATAGAATCACAAATTGTTATAACAATAATAAAATATTCTGTAGCTATTTTCAGAAACCATCTTTACGGGAAACAGATTGTTTAATTACTTTGTCTAAATTGATAGTTTTGTAATTGTATTTTATACGATTGTTGCTATTATTATTTATTGTCTTTGTTATATTTACTATCCATTACACGTTGTTGTATGAGGTTAATTGTTATTTTTAGTATTCTATGTCTTTGAGCAACTGCATATGATTAAATAAAAAATAAAAATCAAGTATGGTTTTTTATGGAGTTAACCATTTCCGAGATATTTTTTGTTATTGGTTTGAATTTTTAAGTATTTATACAACATTTTTCTCAAATTTAAAGTCGATATTCCTGTTTTATCCTACTCATTTTACGAGAATGCAATGTCAAAGCCATCAAATAGCGAACAGCTCTTAAAAGATTTGACTACCACTTAAACCTATTGTATTCTCCTATTTCCATTGTAGCTATAAGGAAATATGTAATAAAATAATTTTTACATTTGTTTATGTGGATTAATATGAAGTAGAGAGAAGCATGAGTGTTTGAAAGAGGAGTGGGTACAGAAAGTCATGTGACTACACACATGAGACTCTTTTCTGTATCCGTGCCAAGCGCAAGCAGTATACTCGTACTATTGCTCTACGTAACAGAGATTCAGGGTTTTAAAATCATGAAAACGGTCCAAACAAATTAGAAGTTATTCTAACCATAGCAGAGGAATGCGGTTGAAAATTAAATTGATGATGTCACGGTTGAAATGCAAAGAAAATAATAATCAGCGATGCAATGTTTTTTTGTTCCCCTGAGGAGAAGTGCAGGTTGTGTCTGTGTGTGCGGCAGCAATACTGTGCGCCGGCTCACTCCCACAATTAATCAGACTGCAAATTACACGATTCACTGAACCGTTTCATACAGTTCTGCATCAGTGAGCGTGTCTGATTGATAACCCACGCGGTTTTCCACGCAAATTATTAACGACACACCGCTCCTAATTATACCTACAGAATGCAATCAATCAATCAATCACTTGATATAGAAATAGAAAATGCTGTATCTATATGTAAACAAAGTACCAGCATCCCGAAATGAACTGCGATTTCTGAAGTGAAAATTTGAATGTGGCGTAGGAAGTGTAAGGAAGTAGATTTTGAGATGAAGCACTTGGAGTTCATTTGTAGATGCTGTACGAGAAATTAGTCGCTGATAAGATTTAAAATTTTGTATAGAAATGATAGAGAAGATAGTTACATAATTTGTAAGAAATAACGTCCATAGCTTGAAATCAATGCTAATGAAAGAATACTGAATTAACATTTTGTCGAAGAATTGAGGAGGTTGAAGTTGAATTAGCTACGCAGAAGATCATCATCATCATCATCATCATCAACAACAACAACAATAACATTTCACGGTTTAAGCCACAAGGCTCGTTCCGGTCTCATTGAATTTAGTTGAAAATGTTGTATCCAATTTTCTCTTAGTCTGCCAATATTTTTTATCTAATGTTTTGTAACCTAAAATTAATTTTTGGACGCGGTATCATTCATTCTATCGACATCGATTCCCGCTACCTGGCTCGCGGTGCACTCAGCCTCATCAGGTCCCTGAGGGGCCAATTGAGGAGCCACTTGAGTAGCGGCCCTTGGTCGAGAAGATCGCATAACTGACCAGGAGTGACCGAGGCGCTGACCAAGTCTCACCTCAAATACTGCACCCCACCCATGACGCCTGTGGTGAGGGACGCAGCGGCCGGGCGGTAGGCCTTGGCCCGGATGGGCTGTTGCGATACGAGGCTATGTTAGTTACAGATTCTCATTCTAAGATTCAGATACAGTTTAAGTTTACATCCTCAAATAGTCAGCAACCCGCTCCCTATTAGCCATTCATTTTATCAGTGGACTTAGCTGATGTTGTCTATTCTCACACCCATCCATGCATACCATGAAAAAAAGGATTCCACAGTTCACAACTGTAGCAGGGATTGTCATCAGTATTCATAGACACTAGTTTAAGAGAGCTGAAAATAGTGAAATTACTCGAATTAGTTAAACCTCTCTTGGTCGCTAAGGGCCTGGAAGACCCCCACATTTATTTAAACGTTGTAGTTTTGGAACGAACGCACCTATGCAAGCGCCTGGCTAGGACATCTAATATAACACCTTACTTGACTGTCTGGTGGAGCGACAACCTCTAGCTCCAAGAATGACTAATCAGCAGATATGTGGCGCAGAGGTCAACCAAATTCTGTGTATCTACTCTCGTTACATATTACTGACATCTTTTCCCCCGTTAGTTGTGCAATATTGCTTAGCCATTGCAAGTAGTATGTTACTACTTCTCACAAACACGAGTGTGATCTACAAAATCCCAAGGATTTGGAAGAAGTGCATCATCTACCTTCTGATGATGATGTGTTGTCCGTGTACAACAACTTGTATGAATAAGATGATTCCAATAATTGTGAAGATTAACCGAAACTGAGATCTTTAGACTCATAATGTATTTGCAGTACATTTTATTTATCTTTTATCAATCTATTAAGATAATGCTAACAAAAGCCATGTAGCTTCTTCCCCTAGCGCTACAGTCCAGGAAGGGCCTTGACGTTCCACCAAGCCGCTGCGTCCCCCACCTCTGCCCACTACAGGGGTCATTGCAGTACTGGAGGGTGGGACATGGTCAGCACCCCGAGCTTTCCCGGCCAGTTATGCGGCCTTCGCGACCTGGGGCCGCTACTTCTCCGTCAAGTAGCACTCAATTGGTCCCCCCGTTACCTAACGAGGCTGAGTGCTCCCCGTGCCAGACCTCCTAGAGGAGGAAAAATCCCCATGCTGGTTCACGGGGATTGAACCCGGGTTCTCCGCTCTTTGAAGCTGTGCTATTCTTAGTATCCGTTTACTTTTTGAAACAAAGTGTTATTCTCTATGGTCTCAAGGCTATAGATAGACACAACAAATAATGAAAATATATTCTCTAAAGTTTTGTCTTCAATAGTGAGGGGACGATACGACTACTTTTGATACCGATACTGATTTTTAAGCACCGATTTTCACTTTTTTAAAAATGTTGTGCAGGTGATAGCTTGTTGACTGAATTATGTTCTGTGTATAAACGTAGTGTATATATAGTTGGGTCGCTCTTTGCGTTTCCAGTTCGGCTTTTTGATTCTAGCTTTGCGGTACCTTACACATAAATAAAGTGGTCGCTGTGTAAGGAACTTACAAGCCGACTTTCGGCGGTAGCTTGGCACATAAGATGGTCGCCTGGAAAGGAATTGGAAAGCCGATTTTCGGCCGAACTATAACCAATTTTGTTTTTGGTCATCAGTTTAAGATGTCGCATCATACTCTGATAGTGACAGGAAACTTATAACAGACTTTTACAACAGAGGTTTCGTAAACTTCACTCTATGTATGAATGTAACACGCTTATTTAAATCTGTAAATGTTTTTCTGCATATTTTACGCACTACTCTGTTATCAGTACTATCTATTTCAAAATAGTTGTACACTTTATTCGTGTTTTATTCAACATTGTCCTTTTTTTATTGCTATTAAAACATATTTAGACTGCTAAATACAAATTTAAAAGGTTAGTAACGAGAGGCTCAAGTTAGCACATGACCGAAGGGAGTGAGTGTTCTAAGAGCTGCGAGTTACTAATCCTAATTTTGTAACATGTTTACAATATTTTATATACGTTAAAAGTATGTTAGTATATATTGTATATTTGGTATATTTAATGAAATTAAATATAGAACATATGCTCACAGAAAGAGTAATGTGGGTTTTGGAGAAAAAGGTACGATACATGAACATTGTTGTTATATTTTACAAATTTTGGATGCTAGTTTCATATGTGAATTTAAAGTAAAAATGATTGAGAAAGGTGACTTTCACGGTTCAACAGGAAATAGTTTAAAAGGAGTCCAAGTTGCAACTGTAATTATACTTCCATCAAAGTCAAGGAACATTTATTTATGTAGTTATACCAAATTCAAGGACTGGTATTTGGGTAGGCAATGAAGCAGACACAAATGAAGTTTGTTGGCATATTTTAATGAGAAGTAGAAAAGTACTAAAGTTGCAAGTATTTGCAGTGAATATTCTATGCTGAGGTCAATCTTTTGATTCATTGTAATATTGATATCAGTAAAGAACGCTTTTGTTTTAATGCATATTATCGTGAATAAAAATAAGATATAAATGATCGTCATTAAAGTGAATTTTACGTTTTGTTGAACCTGTATTTTATATTTTGATAGTGTATTTTTTGTTATGTAGAAGATAAAAGTATATCTTTTATTGCCTAGCACTACGAACTAAAGAGTCACTGATGACCATAGTAGTAAATAAAATGTTAATGGAAAATAGTCGAACTGTAAGATGCGGACGTGACTCGAGATGGTCTTGCGAAAGAGTAACATGGAGTAGGTGAGTGAGTGAGTGCATGAGGAGTGAGTGACTGAGTGCGTGAGTGAGTGAATGAGTGATTGAGTGAGTGAGTGAGGAAGGCGTGAATGAGTGAGCGAGTGATTGAGTGAGTGATTGGGTGAGTGATTGAGTGAATGAGTGATTGAGTGATTGAGTGAGTGAGTGGGTGAATGAGTGATTGAGTGAGTGAGTGAGGAAGGCGTGAATGAGTGAGTGAGTGAGTGAGTGATTGAGTGAGTGAGTGGGTGAGTGATTGAGTGAATGAGTGATTGAGTGATTGAGTGAGTGAGTGATTGAGTGTTTGAGTGAGTGAGTGGGTGAGTGATTGAGTGAATGAGTAAATGAGTGACTGAGTGCGTGAGTGAGTGAATGAGTGATTGAGTGAGTGAGGAAGGCGTGAATGAGTGAGTGAGTGAGTGATTGAGTGAGTGAGTGAGTGATTGAGTGAGTAAGTGATTGAGTGAATGAGTGAGTGGGTGAATGAGTGATTGAGTGAGTGAGTGGGTGAGTGATTGAGTGAATGAGTGGGTGAGTAGGCGGTGTTTCCTGGGTTTCCTTGGGCCCGAGATGGAACGAGAGAACAGATAGTTCCATATCCTGCATTACCTCACGTCTAGATTTGTTTCTGTGAGATTCACAGATGTTGGTCACCGGAGTATATAAATATAATATCCTGAGTGAGTCGCCACGCCAAGCTAGGCTGCTGCAGAGTCACTCAGGTAAATCACCTCATTCACAGTTCAGATAACGTCGCATGTTACATGAGTGTTCTCGTTGTTGTTTTGCATGTTATCACTTAGACACATGTTGCACTTATTCAGTCACAGGAAACGCAGTCAAGGCCTATAATGAACTTCAGTGCAGCAACCCCTTGGGGACGTCTCCATTCCCTTCTTGCCGTATCAAGCATAAACTTAAACGCAACAACTTTCAATAATGCTAGACTTAAAAATCTGATGTGTTGCACTCACATGACTTTCTCTACTCTTGTACTAACCATTCTTACAAACTCTTATTCCTATATCTTCTTCGTGTTAGTTCAGATAAACATTTGCAGAAATTATCTCATTATTATTTATATTTGCAAGGAAAATATGAGAATACAATAGGCTTTAAGCGATAGTCAAATGATTCAAAGCTCGTCGTTGTGCGATGGGTTTGAACTTCCTTTGTCTTTGCGTGGTCCAGACATAGAAAAAACGAACAGCAACTTCCTAAATATTTAAAATTCAAGCCATGTCTTGAAATACGGTTATCTCCACAAAAAGTATTTACATCAATTGTGTATATGTTAAGCATATGGTATTCTAACCAAAGTCATTAAAGCTATGTTTGTGAAAATCAAAACTATCGAAAAATTACAATACAAAGGACAGTTTGCGACGCGAGGATTTCTTCTGAGAAACTACAATTTTAATGTAACAAATTTAAACCTCGGCATACATTTATATTTCACCAATGTGTAAATGTTTACATTACTGAGAAATACAAAATTAAACGCCATAATATCCTACTTTTTAAATTATTACCACCCTTTCAATATTCCAATATAGTATTGGATTATTATTATTATTATTATTATTATTATTATTATTATTATTATTATTATTATTATTATTATTATTATTATTATTATTATTATTATTATTATTATTATTATTATTATTATTATTATTATTATTATTATTATTATTATTATTATTATTATTATTATTATTATTAATTATTATTATTATTATTATTATTATTATTATTATTATTATTATTATTATTATTATTATTATTATTATTATTATTATTATTATTATTATTATTATTATTATTATTATTATTATTATTATTATTATTATTATTATTATTATTATTATTATTATTATTATTATTATTATTATTATTATTATTATTATTATTATTATTATTATTATTATTATTATTATTATTATTATTATTATTATTTTTTTCTTTCTTTCTTTCTTTTTTTTTCTAGACAAACTTGAAATATGAGAGATGCAAGTAACAAAGTAAACAGTAAGCTTTTCAATTTAGAGAGAAATATAGAGAACTTTCGTATTGTTTTCAATAATGTTATCTTATCGCCCTATTAAACACCAAGCAAATTTACGAAGGTAATAAACACAGTCAGAGAAACCTTTGTAATCAGAACCATTAATCATTCAGCAATATATTTACACCAGCAGAGGGCAATTAGCACAAATATAATATCAGGCGGAGGGTAAGGGAGGAAATAAAAAAGAGAGAACGTAGGGGACTGACCTCCCCTGGAGGAATGTATCCCCTACCCACCCTGTCAGCTCGCACCATGATAATATATCAATAGTTTCACCGGATCACAAACGTACGACTTGAAACAAATGCTTTCTGCCGCTTTGTTTTGATACAGCCGCAAACACTAGCTTAGCTTTGGCAGGTGCTGTCTATCCGGTGCATACATACTCTTGGGTATTCCTCCATCTTCTTCATCTTAGTCGAGATGAACATTTGCAGATATTATCTTATTGTTTATTTCATTATAGGCGCAAGGGGAATATGGGAATACAGTAGGCTTTGAGTGATAGTACATTTATTAAGGCCGTTTGCTATGTGATGGCTTTTATAATTCCGTTCTCTTTGCACGGCCAAGAGATAAAAAAGTGAAGAGCAACCTTCCATTTGAGCAAAGTGTAAGTATTTCAGCAAACAACAAGGAATATCTCTGAAATGGTTCACTCCACAAAAAATGCATTTGGACATAACTTGTGTGTTTTAACGAGATCTACATTTTATATACAGTAAGATTTTCCCTTTACCAGTTATGCAAAGTAAACAGGACTGCATGGGCTTGAGCCAGAAAATTCAAATTATTTGTCATAAAAATATCTTAAACATATGGCATTTTAATCAAAATCGTTTGAGCCATTTTTGAGAAAATCAAAACCATATTGTATTCGGCATCGAAGGTTTAAGTTTAATATAATACTTCCCCTACTAAATATACGTAGTAGAGAAAGTAAAAGAATTTGATTTGTGCACTCACACGAGTTTCTGCATTCACTCTTCTACAAATTATTCTATTAATATAACAAAATCTGACACAATTGGTTAGCTTGCTCTTTATTTCCTTTTCCTTTTACATATAACAGTAGATAATAACTCTGGCCTCAAATAAGTGGGGGCAATACGACCATCGCCTCCCTAGGCGGAGACAGAGCTACCGTCTACCCAAGGACACCCTTGGCTGGTAGGTACCGCTTTTCCTTCATCATCCGCCAAATGTAACCACAGTTGGCACCACCACACCCATCACCTATTCCTCTCGGTTTCCTGTTGCTCGACGGCTCCACAAGCGGCTGACGAAGTAATCAGTAGGGCAATGGCCGCTTGGATGGCTAGACATCCAAGATCTGACAGATCCAGCCGCCAGTGACAATATAGGAACCCACCCTGCACCATCAGACATTACAAAAACACAAAAGCTTGTAACACATTGACAACTTTTACCACCTCACGGGTAAATCCGTAATTAAACGGATAGGTACCGTGGCCACCTTACCATCCGCCTGGGTTAACCCAGGCGACTCGTACTCACTCCTGGACTCCTGGACTCCTGGCCTCAAATATCAAATAGTCACACGCACGTATAAAAATTATAATCAGCACTTTAAACAAAACTAATGTTTTCCAAAAGTTAATACTAAACTATTTCATTTTACTAACAAAGCTTTGACAACGACCATAGAATAACAAAATTAATGAATACTTCCAATTTGCTGAGACTATGTTCTCAGAGTTATCCTGTAATTCCGGATCTCTCCGTCACACGGCGTTGACGTTATAGTTATATCAAACTATTCTTTCAGTTCGTATTTACACATTTTGTTGTAGCAGTAGTGGTAGTAGTCATAGTAGTTGTATTAATGACATGCTTAATCTATATCAGCGGCTTAGCTTGACTATCAGACTCGGGTATGTAATCCAATGTATATTTTAAAATTCGTTAAAATATGACCCAACTT
Organism: Tenodera sinensis; assembly: GCA_030765045.1. Classification (NCBI taxonomy): domain Eukaryota; kingdom Metazoa; phylum Arthropoda; class Insecta; order Mantodea; family Mantidae; genus Tenodera; species Tenodera sinensis. The sequence goes on from CM060961.1 coordinate 18,630,804, forward strand.
AAACAGAATTATCCTTCGGAGTTTTTATGGTTTATCATTGCCTGAAAGAAATGTTCGACAGTACTGTGAGCAAGATTCAAAAGAGAATCTGCTTTTCTCCCAGAACTGAAATCTGTAAATCAAATAAAGCTCTCTTCAGCATTTCCGTCAACATTTATATAACGAGCAGTGTAGAATTCTTCTTCATTATTAATATCAGGAGTTTCATCTAATATTAATTAAACAAAGAAGGCATCAGAAATTTCTTTTATAATTCTATGTGTCATGATGACACTCTCAGAAAACATACAGCCCGTACAAAATGAGAAATTAAAACTCTTCTTTTTCACTTCATTGTTCTGCTGTTCAACTGAGAGCTTATACTGGTTAGTCCATGAAAGCTCCATTCTCGAAGTCATCTCGAACATCTTAGTTGTTTTTCTTTCGCATATTGTGTGATTACTAGAATGGTTGTGCTTTATGGTGCCTTCTAAATGTTAGTCTTAAGAACCACTGGAGTTTCAAACTCACTTTTCTTTTGAGAAAATATCAACAAAACATTTGTTTAAAGCACTACAGCACAGCAAGGAGTCACTTTCATAAACTTTGATGTTGAAATGTCTTATACATGTTTTAAAGTTAACCTAGGCCGATTTAGCGACCAGAGTACAACTAATTGAAATGGACCTCTACAGGTTCATAATAACAAGGTGGTGCACCATCTTGTTAGAAACAGCGTTTTAACGTAAGTCGTACCGGAACTTCATCAAGAAAATCCTGAAGTTCACCTTGCAGGAATTCCAGATAGCGTGGTTCTCTAAGTCTGGCTGGGGAAAGACAAATCCAATAACATTGACCCAAAGAATACCACACCAAACATTTTCGTACCTCGTGGGATTGTGAGGGGCCCAGGGCCGCTATTGCATGTTGTCTGTTCATAGTGGCATCGTTGCTAAAATAGCATTCATCGCTTCAAAGAGCACTTTAAGAAAATCAGGGGTGTCACTCTCGTGCACCATCCAACACTACAAGCAAAATCATTGCCATACGGTTATTAGTTGAAGTGAATTTTCAACGAATGCCACGCCTATTCCTACAAAATAATAGTAATAATAATAATAATAATAATAATAATAATAATAATAATAATAATAATAATAATAATAATAATAATAATAATAATAATAATAATAATAATAATAATAATAATAATAATAATAATAATAATAATAATAATAATTTAATAATATAATGATATAATATAAATAATATAGTAATATAAGTAATATAACAACAATAACCATAAACAAAAATAAAAACAATAAATAATAATAAAATACAACAATAACATTAATAAGAAAGGGCAAATGCCAATGACACATTAAGTGCCCTCATACTTGCACTTTACAGTCTCTAATCCATAATATTAGCAATAGCACTATATACAGGAGTGGGTTTATTCCCTGGAAAATAAAGATCCTGAACAACGGGTGTCATGAGTGGCGTGCAGTACTGTAGGGTGGGACGTGTTCAGAGCCTGAGTTCCTGCTGGTCAGTGAACACGGTCTTCGCAACCTAGAGCCGCTACTTTGAGTTTTGCATGGTCAAGACAAAAGAGGAACGCCTTCCCGTTTGAGAATTTGAAAATTCAAACGAATAAAAAATATATTTTACATAAATTGCGTACTTTTGCGAGATCTGCATTTTAAATGCAGTGACATTTTTGTATCCCTTATGCTTTACCCGTAACCTTTACAAAATTGATTCAGAATAAAGGAAATTTCAGAAGCAGTTCCCAGAAAATTCAATTTTATTGTCATTCAAATATGTCAAAATATATTTGGGAGCCGGGGTAGCTCAGTGGTTTAATTGACTAACTCATGTGAAGTGATCCATTGGGCCCAAAGTGGTTTGTACTCCACGTTGAAAGCTGTAGCTCCTCTCATTCCATCACCATCCCCATCATCACCGTACCATTAGAGGTAAGGTCTTCGGTCATCTGGATGCCTCCACCTCTGAAATGGGTTCAGTCTTCGCTTGGTGGAACGAGGTTACAGCCGAAGGTTTATAGACCAGATATGGGGAGCGTTGGAGAGGACGATCACATGATATTGTGACGCCGACCGCGGTACAAAACAAAAGACGGTCGGGGCAGGATTGCCTTATCCAACTGGCTGTGCGCGTATCAAAGGCACTCACGGTCAGGCTACCTTGTGCGACTGTTGTGAGCTCGTGACAACAATCAGAGCGGCAACACATAGGGCTCTCCAGATTATTCGAGAAGTACCCGGCACTCGGCGTAATTCTTGAAGTTCGAGAAAGGTCCGTGTTACATCATCCTCGCTATATAAGAAGTTGAGGTGACGAACAGAGTGATTAAGTTACAGGCAGGAGTCTGTTTGGAACTTTAGTGTGTGTGTTTTTCAGCTGCGCGTCAGAACTGTCGCGTCGAAAGGAAGATAACGAAGCAGTTAATGAATTTTAAGTAGTTGTGTCGTCAAAGTCGGCTGTTTTAGAGTTAGAGAAAGTGAAGAAAGACAGTGAAAGGAGTGAGTCAAAGATATGAGAAGAAAACAGTTGTGTGTTGTAATATCACGAAAGACTGAGGATGTGTTAACGTCAGTAAGAGAGAACTGTGTTGTTCTGCAAAAGTTTTAGAAGCAAATAAAGTCAAAAAAGATAACTGGACTGGACTTTTGTAATGTTGTCACAATATTTTAGTTAAAAACGTTAGAGCCATAATCCTCTCTCTATAAAGGCAAATACATTTACTAAAACACAATTTTGGAGCCTCAAATGCGAGGTTTACAACTTCAGTCACTGCTCTGTATTACTGAGGCACGATTCAGTTATTTAATACTATATTGGTTGGTCTGAATTCAGGGCAGAAGGTTCTCTGAGCCAGACATTCTTCAGCGGAGCGCCTGTAGCGTGTTATTGTACTCCCGAGCGCTGATAAACGTTAATTACGTTGATTACGGTAAGTGAATAACTGAAAATGAACATTAAAACAACAGCATGTAAATGTGCGACAGTTCCACAGAGATTATCCTGCAACATAGTGCAATTTATTAAAATGGTTTGAGTGTATACTGCAGTACTTATCTATGTCGAGCACTTTCTTGTTACAACAACGACGGTTAGATCATACAAGAGTCATTCATAACGAAGGTGTGACTCCTGTGAACTGCATGATAATTCATTTAAATGAACTGTTACTTCAAAATATCCCCATTTCGCTCATTTCCAAATACTCACGACTAGTATGGTTCGACTGGCGTTTGTTCTGTTGCTCTTTTTACTTTCTCTACTACGCACAGTAAGCAGAGGAAGTATTGTATTCCACCAAAAAATTCCATACTGAGATTTCACCAGAAATATATGTTTTGAGTTCTCCCTGAATCAAAAGAGGGCATTTTTAGAAAGAAGGTTCGGATGTGTCTGTATGTGTAAATAGCATAGCAATATCTCTTAAATAGAACATTTCTCGAAAATTTATTAGTTCAAAAAGGACTGCAACGTTTTTATTAAAACATACAAGTTATTAGGGATTGGTAATTAAGGACAGTGTAATGAAGAATATTACACCCATATTTGCTGACTCTTAATTTTACTTAGTAAGAATATTATATTTTCAGTTTGGTTAGTATCTTCAATTAGGCATGCCACAGAAAACTTAACGAAGAGTGGGCGGAACGAGTGCTGTAACGCGGTAACAAATGATGTATCGAAACTGAGTTCGAATGTTTGCTGCAAGGTCAATGACCTCACAGTATGTAGGCCAGTGGGTTGCGAATTGGGGTGTGAAGTAAATTGGATAGTCTGTCTCACAACCGTTTTTGGTGTTGCACCGCAGTTATGATCATGCAAAAATATCAGGGAGCAAACCATGTGATTGATTTGTGGGAAAACTATGAATTGAAGAGAAAACCAGCTAACACGCACTAAGCCGCTAACGTAATTATTTTTCAAGTTTCAGTTACTATTGGCCATTCTGAAATTTACGACCATTAAGCATACGGAACTGGAACTATTTTTACCTTACCTGTTTTGGTTGTGATCCCAAACATTATTCTTTTTCCGATCCATCAATTAACGGCATATTCAACTATGTCTGGATGGCTCATTAATATCTGACAAGTAAATCATATGTCATTTAACATATATAGTTTCTGATAATGAGGTAGAATTGCGTATCAGCTAAAAATAGTGTTTCATCAGAAATGCCTGTTGGGGAATCCTGGGTAGGTGCAACTACTAGATAATGTTGTCTCATTCAAATCTCTGGAGCCACCCAGCGTCCCTTTAACCAACTTCACTTTTCCAAATATATATGTACATGTATAACTCGTATCATATCCTAAGTGTGAGTTATTGCCAATTACCTGTATTGCTACAAGATGTGCACCAATATAATGTTGCATATTTGCAGTAAGCGATTTGGAGGCTTTATTTCAAGTACATATACCTTTAAATATATACCCATATATGCAATAAATAGATGCAATTAACTGCTGCATGTGCGCGAAAAGCTATGTTAAATGTTCTAGCAAATACGCGGTCTTAATCCAATATCCGTTAATGTTACTGTAAGAAGCTCTTAAAAATTATCCTCCCAAAGTGAATAACATACTTTTAGATTCTACTTTTAGTCTTCATTGGGAATATAAACCACAGAACTGCAAGGAATACATATATCGCGGGCGTATCCCACTGTCTGGACGGCTGAAATTGATACAATTACCATTATAATACAATATGTTAACGCTAACAATAACCTATTAAAAGTATCATACGCTTATACCTCATTGCTATGAGTTTCACTCAAATTAATAGAAACTACCAATAGTAAACACAAATATATCCAGGTAGAAATAATGCAAATGTCTAATTACCTCTCTGTTGTCACTGTTGAAGACACAAAACTTATTCTACCAAAACCCAAGATGGTTCTGGAAGTGTTGCCGACCATTTAATTCCTTATTTCGTAACTTGAATGAGCCAATCAGAATTCCGTACAGGTACACCAGCGCTCCTAGCGTCCGGGCAGCCCAGTTGGTGGTCGTGTTTCCTCTAACGTACAGTACCTACCAAAAGTTTAAGGACACCTACATATTTCACCGAGATACCTCTGTCCTTGAACTACTTTGTCCAGCGGCCTTATGTTTCATCAAAAAAGAATTATCATATTAAAGGGCACACTTTACAAACATACTTATGTAGATGTCATTATTTTTAAGGAGTTATGGATTTTTTTAAGTTTTAGAAATACCGAACAAGTTTCATTTTTAAATATTTTTGGAGATGTGACCATGAAAATACATGTTATGCAAAGTTTATTGTTCTCTTTAGCAAAAAATATATATGTGAGGAATATTTATAAATATGACATGATCATCATATACTGTTTATCAACAATTGACATGTTTATAATTTGAAAAAAAAAAAATGAAAAAAAAAAGAGTTTAAATCAGCACTGTTTGGAAGTGGATTCAATCCTATGAATGAATGAGCCGGCGAAGTCGGAGCGGTGTCTGTAGTGTATTGTTTGTACTGCAAATTGCACACTGATACTGCTATTGTTGACATTGTTATGGCACTAGGACATTCAGTTGCGCTGTTACTCGCATTTTTTTCTGTTGCGAAAAGACATTGTTAAGTAAAAATCTGATGTGTTGCACTCACATGACCTTCTCTACTCTTGTACTGATATTCTTACAAACCCTTATTCCTCTATCTTCTTCATGTTAGTCCATTTGCAGAAATTATCTTATTGTACAAGGGGAATATGGGAATACATTAGACTTTGAGTGATAACCAAATCTTTTAAAATTGGTCCTATATGAGGCCTCTGAAATTCCGTTCTCTTTTCACGTCCAAGAGACAAAAAAAGTGAAAAAGGCCTTTCATTTGAGAAAAGTTTAAGTAATACAAAATTCATGCAAAAAACTAGGAATTTTTCCGAAATGGCTCACTCTACAAATATTTATTTGGACATGAATCGTGTGTTTTAGCAAGAGCTACATTTTTTGTAGAGTAATATTTTATCTATCTCTTACGGTTTACCAGGTATGTAAAGTTCATCCAGAGTAAATGGAACTACATGGGCTATAGCCAGAACATTCAAGATATACATTTCATTTGTCATTAAAATAATAGGGTGGAGCAATTTTCTTCCTAATCTTCGTGTCAGCCCTTGAAAGACATTAAACTAAAAAGAAACAAGTGACTTTCACAGCTGCGCTGAGCATTGCAAGCACGAAACATAATTTGTCTATAAATATTGACAACTGTCTTAAAATATAGTGCATAACTAGGTTGTTGAAAGCAGTTTTATTCTACTAATGAACAACTCATTACGCTCGTTTCGGAGCCACTCCCGCTTGTTTGTAACTATTGTATTAGTAAGAAGTATTATGTAATCCTACCAGGTTGTTACTGCACATATTCAACAACGTCCGTAATTGCCTCATTGTGGGATGTGCACCAATAATAGCGCATTTGTTATAGCAATGATGTAATACCGTACTTCGAGTTGCGTGAGTTGTAGAACGACAAGTCTAAATCATTTTGTGATCTGAGTAAGGAAGCTTATAAAAAGTCGTTATATGTGGTCCTTGAAAGTTTCTGGACCATTGCACAGGTAACACAAAGCAAAATTTACAATTTGGCTTAAAATTCGAAATTCTATTACATTTCACACAATTATTTAACTTTATGTACTCCCTACAAAAGCTCGCAAGACCATCTATGTGTATAATCGTAATAGCTCAAACATTGACAACATAAGAATAATAACTTACGTCTTCACGGCTACACAAAATAATAAAGGAACAGCGAGTTCATAGAATCATCTCCTACCTGACATTGATCATGAAGTAATAACACGGTAAAATGTGGTTTCTCTTAATTTTTTTTAACATTCTGGTTTCCTTAGTAGTGTTATTATGCTAGTAACAGTATAAACAAGGCTATATTGACGTTTCTTAAACTGCTTTTACTTCTTCCCAATGAGATTTTCCCTATAAATAGCGACGAAGTAGCCCCAATGCGACAAAGTGAGCCGCTGAGCTACATTAGCGAGGAATCATTACAAATTGCGGTGTTTATTGCTGTACAACAGTGTTTTACATAGTATTTTCTCGACACACTTTTTGTCTTCATAACGTCCTAAGAATTCTCACCATTATGTTTTATCTGAAATACAACTCTGAAACAGACTCCTTCTTTCTGCACAACCTTGTGTTGACTATAACATAAACATTTAAGTACTTCATGAATTATAAACAGTTGTAAGCATTAATTTACGTATTTATTCCATTAGTATATTTCTCTCTCTCTCTCTCTCTCTCTCTCTCTCTCTCTCTCTCTCTCTCTCTCTCTCTCTCTCTGTATGTGTGTTTCTTAAAGTTTTTTTTAAACCGTTGCAATAATTTCGACCAAATTTAGCATAGACACTCACATGGAAAGCATTCTCTAGCTTAGATTTTTTAATTTTGCCCCATTTCACAAGTTAATTAATGTAATATTCGTTGATTTCCTCCTGTAGCAATAAGTCATTTTTCTTTCTTCTGTTTTGACATTCCTTTTTTTTTAAACATCTTTATTTTGTGTTTTAACTACGTCTTATCACAACGTCTTGAAGTTAACAGTATATAGAGTATATTTAGAAGTTCACGGTCTTTTATCAAATTATAACACTCCCTCCTTCCTCATGGCTGCACCACCAAAGTTTTTAGGTAACACGTTGACAAATCTTAAACTTCTAATTCGCATCTGGAACACAACTTTTACTCTTTGACTTGTTAAATTCTAAGAATTCTTTCATTTTCGAAAATTCAGAACTGATATATGTGATTTGTCATGCAACCCCCTGATTTCTGAATGTACTAAGTTATAATTACTTACCTGAACCTTTAGCTAATGATTTTCTTGCTGACTGAATTCGTCGGAACGCCTAATTACCTTAGCTACTCTGGCTTAACTGATTGCTTTCTCTTAACACGTAGCTTATCTTGCTAATGATTTCTAATTCACTGGCAGAATTGTTGTAACTCGTGCTTCTTACATTATTCATTGATTTAATGTATGGACATTTCTTACTGGAATTCTTTAGCTGTCTCCCTATCATTACTTTAGAAAGCTGTTAATGCTACAAGTCAGTTATTCTGTGATCAACGTGAGTGTGATGCATCAGATTTTCCTTAAATGCTTACTTTTGCGATACAGACTGCATCTGTGATCGAATGTTCAGAGGTCCCGTTCGAGGTCCTGAGTTCGTTCCCGACTAGGGTTACCAATTTTTCTTTAACCATAATGATTTCCTATCCTCTACGGAGTCTGGTAGTATGAATGTGGGAGTGAATGTGAGTGTATTTAATGTTGCAAGTGATACAAATAAACATTAAGAAACCCTACAGCTTAGCGAGTAGTAACACTATCAGTTGTTTGCTACGTCAAAGGCTCCGGTATGATCAGAGAAGTTAAAATTATACAAATGGAACAATTTAAAAAATGGAAGACTTGAAGCCTTTGTGGCATCACGGGTAATCATCCGGTTAAATTTTAAAATGTCGAGCTTTCGGCCATACAAAACTCCATTATCAGTTATTTATTCAGTTCTTGACCGTGACCATGGAATTCCGTGTAGCCAAAAGTTCGATATTTTTAAAGCCCTGGTACTGCGCTCTTTGTGGCGACCCGGAACTCTGTAGGGTTGAATAACTTGCCTGCACCTGTTAGGCACCCACTGTAGTTGTTTTGTCTGCGATGAGTTCTGGTCACTTTTAGAGTACTTTCACATCATCCTTCTTCTGGGGTCAGACACACAATAGGTCATCGACTGACGTGCCGGAACAGACAGACTGACCAGTGAAGTCATGATTAACAATTTTAAAAAATGTCCGTAATTTCAATCGACATCCTGCATCTGGATTCTCGATGCTCTCAGTGATGTGATGTTCATGTTAAGGAGAAGGAATGTAAAGGAAATATTGGAAAGAAGCAAATAAATAACACTTCATTATGAATATTGTTAACACCAAGACTTTATTTGGAATGAATGAAGTTTTAGAACATGACATTCAAAGTAAAGGTTTGCTGGAAACAGCTCTCTATGCATTATGTGACCTCTGGAGACTAAATATAAAAAATGAGCTTATCAAGTTTTTTCTTCAAGCCACTTAGCAGCTCAGAATGAAATGGCACGTGTTTAAGTTTTATTACTATATAATCATTATCATATTTTATAATAATAATCATTATTAGTATATATAAGAACAAGCAGTGACTTGTACCATATATATATTTATGATATGTTAGTTGGCTTGTGCATAGCGCCTTTGTAGCTACGTTACCGAATAGACGCTTCACAATAAAACTTTTCGTCTTTTTTTATTTATTCTTTGGTATAAATTACTCCTCTTGTTTCACTGGAATGTTATATAACTGTTACCCTGTAACAAACTTGTCATCTCACTTGTTTCCATGTAAAAAAAACAGAAAGAAAGCTTCTTCATTTGTGATCCTGCAGTTAATGTACACTTTTATTTTAAACAATAGTAGCATTGCATGTTTATGTATGTACCCAGATGGAAAAATAAACCTTTAAAACTTATTTATTCTTCCGAAATTATCGTTTAGCGAAAAATCACTTAATTTGTATAAAACAGTAAATCCTTATTTCCAGGATTTGTAACCTCACTTTTTTCTATATTCGATCCATAAGCAATACAGTAAAGCTTTTGCTGAAATGTGCTCGCACGTGGTTGATCCACACTCTCAGGTAAAAGCGCATTCCAGCACAGTTTAGCATAAAACATTTTACCCTCCTTGGACGTGGCCAAGCTATAAGTTATTGTGTTGTGCGCATGCACCTCTAGACTTTCAGACTACATTTGTGTACCATTGTAATTTCTTCTTTGTTTCTAACACATTAACTTCAGTTTTGGACATGGAATCAGACAAAATTCTGATATTTATTTTATGTAATTAGGCACAACACGATCATACAATTTCATCAAATTTTTCGATCATTTTATTATAAATACTAATATATGTTCATTTAACAAGTGGAACAACACATATCCCATTTGTGTCTCGTTTTAGTTCTATAGAACGCATTATGTTCTTTTTTGTAGTGAATCTCAATTCGGATTAATGTTCTGTTGTATTCAGTACGAAGGGGGACACCTCGCGCACTCTAAGCTACTACCCTCAAGAAAATTTATGTTAGTCTAATTCAAATAAATAAAACATATATGCTTGAAAATGTTTAATTTTTAATTCCACTTATCCCCCGAATTATTTCCTGCATGCACCCCTATTGAGAGCTCCGGCACAGTTAAATTTAGCACTTAAGAAAAATTGAGTTGAAATTCTAACACGGGTAACAAATGTGCCAGTTTTCGACTAATTTTCAGTAAGAGAGTAATTTGAACCTTTCTAGCATTCGCGAATATTTCCACAGATTTACTGTTTTGTACACCATGTACCTATGTTTGAAAGTTCCTATGAATATAGGCTTAATTGGAAGTACAATACCGTATCTTCAGGTGTGTTTAATCCCTTTGTTTTATTTATATTATCACACCTTGCTCTTTTGAAAAGTTCGTGTTCCTCAAATGGTCAGGCCATATTGGAAGATGAATGACAATATGAAATACAATGCAAGAAACTTAATACGTTAAGACTACATATGTTTATCCTAGATCATTGGGGTAAAATATAACTGGAAAACAGGAAACTTTCGGAAATTATGGTATAATTGAAGCTTTATCAGCAAATGGTTTCTTGTTCAATCAAGAACGTCACCTAGGTAGGAGAGGAGTGGGGTGCGGGAGTTTAGCAAGCTGCTAGCGGATCATTGTTTAGTCGTATTTTATTTAAAGCTACTGGACTGTCAGAACACTTAATGGAGTGAAAGTAATTGTATTATCTAAGTGAAGAAATAATGGAGACAATGAAATTGTTTAATCTTGATGGAATCGAAAATCTCAGAATTAATTATGAATAGCGAGATAAAGACATCTTAAAAGAAACGTCTGTAAATATAATTTACAATGAAACTGGCCGTTTAAAAAGATTATTGTTCGTTAGGCAGGTGTTAAACTTCTATATGGTTGCTTCAATCCCACAAAAGGAAGGTTTATACTTGCTTCCTGAAGCTAACATTAAAACATACTTTTATTTCCTTACCATAACTCCAAATATTTTTAAATAAATAGGTTAAAATATATTTAGAATTTAGCGTGTAGTTACTACATAGAAAATAAAAATTTTAAACGGCCTTTAACAAACAACAATTTTAATGCCTGGCCCCGTAGCTGAGTTGGTAGAGCACCTGCCTGCTGTGCATAGTCCCGGATTCGATTCTTGGCTGGAAGGGTGGGGAATTTGTCTGCAACTAGGATTATTCCCCACCCTTTCTAGAGTCTGGATGTGTGAATGGGAATGTGAATTTAATGTAATAAGTTAATCCACAAGTAACAGAAACCCAAAGATCCCACCGGGTGGCTCAGTTGGTTAGACGCTGGCCTACTGATCCCAAGGTCGCGGGTTCAAACCCGGCCCAGGCCAATGGTTTTTAAGTGTGCTTAAAAACGACAGCTCCATGTCAGTAGATTTACTGGCATGTAAAATAACTCCTGCGGGACGAAATTCCGGCACACCGGCGACGCTGGTGTGATCCTGGCAATTGACAGCGTCGTTAAACAACAAAATAATTTTTTTTTAATTCCAAAGATCCCACCGCTAAGCGAGTTAACACCATTGCTGTTGAGCAATTGCTCCAAGAGGTTAAAAGCCTCCTATTTTAAAGGCGATGTAAAAATGGAAACATTAAAATTAATATGTTCGTATAGTGTATACTGAGCAACGACATATTTGAACTTCTAAAAACCCATTAGGATGTGCGAAATTAACGATAATAATTTAATTCCTCGAAGTTTGAAAAATACTTCTTACTTCTTAAGTTTTGTGTTAGTTCAAGATGCAGCTGTAGAAGGATTGGAGCCATTTTCTCCACCTCCCCATTTCATCGAGACGAAGTTTAAAAAATATGGCATCAAACAACATATCGCGTTTCGAGATGATCATTCTGATTGGATGCACTTCATCGACAGCAGTGCCATAACAGCAGACTTAGAACTAGCGCCTTCCTCCTCGGATGAAGTGATAGTGGAAATACGGGATGTCGGGTTCGTTGCTCAAGTCATCAGGAATATTCAACACAATTAGGATGCATTGAAATATCAAATTCATCACCTGCCAAATGTTTTTATTTCTAATTTTTGCTGTAAATATTGCGATTTCTTTTATTGGTTTTAACCTTCCAGTTATTCGTTTAAGCTTTTATTGTGTTTTGATTAAGCTTTGCAAAGCTTTCTAGTGGCATAAATAAGCAGATAAATAGTTAATTTTGAGGCAGTATTTTGTGTAAGCACTCTGAAATAATTCTGTTAGAATATAAGCAGCTTAGGCTGAGTTCTTTTTTCGTTGTTCTACAACCAAGAAGGAGGAATGGACTAGTATAACGACGAAAATATTAATTATATATTATAAAGTGAAAAATAATTGTGAATTTGATGCGTTTCTTATAAAAGAAGCTGTATCGCAAGCGACAATAATTGAAATCAATTATTTGCAGTGAGTTTCGCAAGGAATATTGACTTTTTACAATTGTTGGCTGTATCTAGTTATTTCTATTAGCGTACAAGTCCGCCGTTGTTTAGCGGAAAAGTTGTAAAAGTGATTCATAGGAAGGCTGACGATTTTTGACTGCTAATAAAATGTTTAAGACATTCTTGAAGGTAATATTGGTTCTCTGATCAATATAATATATCCGAATTACGCCTGTGATAACATTAAAAGAATCTTCAAGCTCTCCGACTGATGCTAGGCCGCGAGGAGTAAAACTACGTTAAGACTTTCACACAAATACCCCGTCACAGACTTTCACTCCAAGGATTATAAAATCCAATTATCAATCAAGAAAATAATGTTCCAAAATTGAGTTCTCAGAAAAATGTTAGAAAGGAGGGTGATGTTTATCCAGAGGAATGCGCCATAATCCTCGAGGTATCTTTGCCAGAAAGAACGTAAATGTGGGAAAATGCATAAACTACGGGAACAAGAAAGAATTTCAAAAAAGTTAAAGGTCATGAAATTTGTGTAAAATTATTTAAAAACATCGAAAATGCTCTCAAAAGGGACTAAGTAAGATTAATATTCGTATTAATCTCTATTAAAGAGTTTCCATAACGTATCAATCCTAATGTATCTCCAAAGTAGGCATTATTTTATTCGAATATATGTTTAGGAAGGTAATACCTAGGTCCTGTAGACGTACCAGCAACTGTTAGACCTGGACCGTATGGCTCAACTTGGAGAAGATCAACTCTTGCCTCTCTTACGTCACGAAACTCGTGTGTGTTCCCTAAGCAAGTAGGAGTAGACAGGAATAGATAGAAAATGCTACACCTATTTATCATTCCAGTGGCGTCGTAGTCCAAGTATGAAACATGTAGTACCAACTTGGTGTTCTAATGTACAAATATGGTGACATATGTGAAATGTATTACTGGTATGCATGGTTGGTAGCTTAAACACTTTGAGGCGTGCGCTCACAACACAATAACACTGCTTCTACATTATATACGTTGAATGTTGATTCTACCGGTTGATGTGCTCACCTAAGTCAACCGGCACAAAACGAACATTTTGATTACAAAATATCTACTCCTTGTTTTATTCTACCATTTGGGTACTTGTTTTTAACGTGACAATAAAACACAAACAGTTCTTATTTTGACATAAGTATTGCTTTTAGTTTCCCTGCACTTAATTGTACAGCACAAACACAGAGATGGGCATTGTTGGGATAGGAACATCGGCAAAGTGCAAACAATCGAAGAAGGGTAACATAAACTTTGTTTTCTATTTAATGGGGTTCCCTGCCACAAGCATTGCATGTATGTTTTTGTACTTTGACATTAATGGTTTTGGGCGGGAAAAGCCCAAACAGGCAAACAAAATTAGTGTGTAAAAATAATTTAGAGTTTACTGTAACTGCCTAGCATGAAAATAGTAGTTTTGGGACATCTGTGAGAGCTTTGTACTACATATGTTGTCTCAAAAATAAATAGTACAAGAGAGAAAACAAAAGAAGCAAATCAAATTAAATAATTGCATTAACTAAATAACTGTTGCATAAAATTGTAATTTTAAGGGAAAGAATAGACTAAAATATTTTGTAAGGTTTTGGTGGCCAATGTTGACTTTAAACCCTCTGGGTTCTGAAACAAATATGTTTCTTCTAACTCAAACTGGGAGTTTGCAGATGCTGTCTTTCGTTATAATATGATTTTCAGAAAAACAACCATGATTTTCAAAATTTTCCTGTATACCTACAGGGTGGGAGATGGTGCTTTAGCCCATGTTAATCAGGGATTCCACATGATGAGTGTAACAAATATGTCCAATACAAATATTGTCAGTAAATAACCGTTTCACCGAGAAAAAGTGGCTTATTATTTCACTAACTGTCGCGCAAACATTGTGTCAACAATGGTGTAATGCATTTCTACCTTAATCCAAATGAATTTAATCACAATTTAATGTTAAAAGGTCATGTGTTTAGTTTCTAAGTGAGATTTGGCAATATCACTTTAACATTAAATTGTGACTAAATTCATTCGAATCAAAATACAAAGATATTACAACAATGTTCACACAATGTTGTGCGAGAGTTAGTGAAATAATAAACAATTTATATCCATTCGTCAAGAAGCTAGATGGCACCAAATGTTCCAAGTATTTCACACAGTTATTTTTTCGGCGAAACTGTTCTTTTTTGACAATAATTGTATTGGACATATTTGTTACACTCATCGTGTAGAATCCCTGGTTAGCACATGGCCGAAGCAGCACCTTCCACCCTGTATATAAATGAGGGAACTATAGATAGGCAGTACGAAATAAAATCTACGAACAGAAGCTCCTGACATCAAAATGTTTAGCTTTGTATCGCCCTTATGCTCTACAATTTACTGCAACAGTAAAGAAATTATTCTTTAACTGGAGATATAAATATTCTAGCAGAGGCGCCGAAACGGAAAAAGAAAAACAGAGGAAAACCGAAATTAGAAAGTTAAAACGCGCTATACTTAATATTTTGTATAGAATCATTTTAAACATTAGTTATTTCCAAAAATAATTAAGCACTGCTTGAATTTTGAAATTAGGATAAATGTTATTAATTGGGATGTTAAATATTTTAAACTATCTGTTCTTTTTAGCTTTATATACTAAGTCTTACATAAGTGTGTAATTGTGCATATAAAACTAAAATTAACGCAGTTTTTTAAATGCTCAAACACGTCAAATTTAAGATTTTGAAAGGGAAAGTTTACAAAACAGAACTAACAGCTGCAGGCATTATTGCACAGTGTGACCTTACATTTTTATATGGGTAAACAGCGTTTTTCTTTTTGTTCTGAAAGATTATCTTATTTAGTTGCATGAGAAATTGTATTTCTCATACAAAAGGTTTGGTTCCTGTGGGAATAGTTTAATTGTTGGCTTGTTCAGCAATTATCTCTACAATTTACACAATTACAACCCATTTACAATTAAAGACGTCCCTCGTGGTCTAGCGGTAACGCGTTAGCCTCTAGTCTTCAAGAACGCGGGTTGAAACCCAGCAGAGGGCGATACATTTTGTTCGGGCATAAACATTCTAGAGATGGTTTCCTTTAGAAGGGAAGTAAAGCCGTTGGTCCCGTGTCGTAGAGTTACGTACGGCACGTAAAATAACCTCTAGCGTGATGAACAAACTTAAGTGGTCTTTCACGCCCAGTATATGATGGAACGCTGAGAATCATGACAGTTGAAGGGGTAATCGTCATCTTAAAACATAAGTAGGTATTATGTTTATATGTAGGAGAAATTGTAAGTCTAGGATATTTAATTTGGAATAACACGAATGTGTTATACTTTATATATTTTATATTATGTTATACTTTAGTAACTCTTTTTCAGGGTTATAATAAAACTAAAACCATTATAAACATATAGTCCTGAAGTAGATAGGAAGTTTGCTGTTGGTTGTAAAATGGAGAGGGAACTAAACTTTTGACAAGAGCTGTAGTTACGTGTTGGAAACGTGCTCGTGTTAATTTAGTTTCATCGGATATTTAAAGTTACACAAAAATCGTGTTCCCTCTCCAATTAAAGAAGGCGTGGCAGAGAACCCGGTAGCACTAATTACGTGAATCCACTGGGGAAGCTGGCAAGGTGTGGCTGGCTCGTCCATATGCAGCAAAACTGTAGCCATTCCTTCCTTCCTTCCAAGAAACAACGTAGGGGGTGTTGAGCTATGTATGTACGTACGTGATGATATGTGTATATCTCATATACACGGTATATAAATATATTGCACTGTTCACTTTGGGGCGTAACGTCTCTCGGCCCACGTTCAGTATTATAATAATAATAATTGTCTTTAGAAAGCGCAAAACCGTCTATAACTTTTGAGTCAATGATAATGTTAATGATGTGCGAGTAAGGTGACTAGAAACTAGACTATTTGACTAGGTCGATATGTACAACGTCTGTCTCTCGGCAGTTTATATACAGTGGGCAGGAATCGGGGTGGAGGGGGGGGCTAGCGACCCCCCTCCGGACACCTGTCAGTGTTGCGCTGCGAACTTCATACGCTTCTGTTTCTGTCTTTGATTGCAGAACCAGACACGCACCACGTTCTTCTTGAGATCGAGCTTCTCGGCAATGGCGGCGATCTTCTCGCCCGATGGTCGTGGCTGGACGGCGAAGTACGCCTCCAGGGACCTCTTCTCGGGGGCCGCGATCGAGGTCCTCTTGCGCTTCTTCTCGCCTGCAGGCAGGACGCTGGGAGCGTCGGGATCTCGCCGCTTGTTCTTGGCCTGGGCCTCGGCTTCTTCGAGCCAGGCCTGGAGGATCGGTTTCAGGGCGATCATGTTGTTGTGGGATAGGGTGAGGGACTCGAACCGGCAGATGGTCGACTGGGAGAGAGCACCCACAC
Source organism: Tenodera sinensis (assembly GCA_030765045.1). Lineage (NCBI taxonomy): Eukaryota > Metazoa > Arthropoda > Insecta > Mantodea > Mantidae > Tenodera > Tenodera sinensis. Next base: position 18,647,842 of record CM060961.1, read on the forward strand.
CGGGCAGCTTGAGGTTAGCCAGCGCCTTGCCCACGTCGGCTTGGGTGACGCCGAGCTTGATGCGGCGTTGCTTGAAGCGCTCGGCGAAGGCTTCCAGCTCGCGAGGGTCCGTGTCGGAGTCCGGGTGGAGTCCCGCCGCCGCTGCCGCCGCCGCCGCTGCAGCCATGGCTGGGTGGTGGGCGGCAGGATGTGCAGGATGGTGATGGGGGCCGTGGTGTCCGGGTGGCCCGTGCCCGGATAAAGGGCCGCCGTGGTGGTGATGGTGGTGGTGGCCGGACATCATGCTGTTCATGGCCGCCGCTGGCCCGTACACCGAGGGGCCGTGCAGCTGGGGATGGTGTCCGCCGTGACCGCCTCCCGTGCTGTCCGACATCGGCGCCAGTGTCGTCATGGAGGACGTCGAGATCGGGTCGAGCATGTCGAGACTGTCCATTCCGTGGTGGCCCATCTGCAACAACGTTTCTCAGTTATTTATCCACTTTCCTAACTACCAAAACACTACCTAAACTGAATAATTGTACACTACATGAAGTCTAAATATTATAATATGAATTCCAAACTTCAAGAAAACACATGGTGCATTTAAATTACAAATAAAATGCATATATAAATGTATAGGTGCACGTTTATTAATAAGTACCTCTAAGTTAAATTTTCTTTACTCGCAGAGCTTTCTTAGCATTATTTGGCACTCATAATGCTTCATACGATTTAATTTTTTATAAATTTATGTGAGAATTTTTGTATTGCCTGTCATAAATATTTATATTGGACAGTATCTTTTCAAAATAACGTTCCAATTTTGAGAAATAAACTACTAAGTTTTTAAAATCTAGAATTTTGGAGAGTGCAAAAAGTAACACTGTTCCTACAATAATTAAGATTTAATATAAAAATGTCTTCTGAGAGACCCTTTTCTAAAGTCGTTTATTGTAAAACCCAAATTTTTATATGCATGCTTTCAAGAAGCATTTTGAGAAGCTCTATCAATATACAAAGTGAACAATCTATATTTAAATAACCATGCAAGTTGAAACTTCGAAACATGTGAAAAAAAAGAACTAGTTATTGTGTGTAACTCCTGACAAATTTTAACAAGATATATTACATACTGCGGATTTTACAATTTTCACAAATGCCTCACTTACTTAAAGGCAACATACTTGTGAAAATTATATAAATATCTTTAAAACATTAAAATGTAGTTTTTGGTTCTTTTACAACCTATAGCCATTTGATGCGTTGGATTAACTAAATAAGGATTATTTAAATCTCTGTGAGATCATTTAAACACTCTTGCGCACTAAAATTCTCCATGGGTCATAATTTTTAGTCAATGAACTTCAATTATTTAGTAACGCTTCAAGAATTATTAATAAAGATTAATAGCATGTCCATTTTTGAAAGTGCCAAACTATTTTATTTGTTAAATAATTTCACACTTTGATATTTGTATAGAAAACAAAATTGCATGTGAAAACCTTGATTTCTTCTACAAATTTTAAAACACGCCATGTGGATTTCTTTATAATGGTTTATAAAAATTAACGTAACGATTTGAGTAAGGTATAGGGCGCAATAAACCACTTTTTATTAGCATATAAACATGTTTGAAACCTAGGACAGAAACGTTCGTACCACTTAAGCAAATACAAATACTAGATTGAGAGTATCTTTTTTGTTTTAAAGACAGGTCTTTATAAACCCTTAGGCAAGTTGTTAACAAATATTTTGAATTTATTAAAAAAAGGATATTATTTAAACGTATACATAAATAGAATAACGAAAAGAATTTACAACGTATTAAAATTAATTGCAAAAATTCAATTACAAAACAAATATTGGTACAGATCTCCAAATGTTAAGTTTGGCACCAGACAGCGATAGTAAAAATGGTGTTAAAAGGCGCTAAGAAACGTTTGGTGAAGAAAGAAAACAAGATCGCTAAAGATTGTATAGAAGGCAACTGCAGCCTAGGATGAGTGTGTAATCACTGTTATAAATATACCAGAAGTTAAAGGTTCGATTTGTTTCTAAATTTTGGAGATTTATTAAAACTGCATTTTCTATTATTGTTTGCCATGGTGGCCATGGGCTAGAGTGGCCGGACGGAGACAGAAAAATGCGTGGTTCAAATCCCGGCTAAGGCAATGAATTTCTTAGCCTCATTCTACGCTTTCCAACCTTGCCTATACACGCTATTGTATGGGGGAACAATTAATTGCATTTATATGTTTATAACGTTACCTGTAACATTGTCATACCTTTACAGACCCCTTGAATTAAAAAAATAGCAAATGTTGCCTGATTTGCGTGTATTTTTTAATGTTTGCGCGAAAAGAACTATAATTCAAAAAGGAAAATTCTGGTTGTATTTAAGTCCAGAATCTTCCAAAGACTCTTATAAAACTCCTTCCATCTCCAGTTATTCGACTCGTTTTACTTTCTCAAAAGACAGTTCTAATGATTTTGATAAAAATATCACGTGTAACGTATAATTATGACGATGAAAGTATATTGAATTTTCTGAAAATAACTTGTAAACTCCTATTCATATCAATTGATTTTTATATAATACTGCTGGAGAAACAACAATAAATGTAGTTTCAACGTTCTTCATATGATCAATGATATTTTCGAAGACTTCGTTGCACCAAATGAGCGTTAGACACATTAGCCGATGATCGTTACTTTTGATGGCAGAGTGAGGCTTGGTGAAGGTTGAGGTGAATGAGGATGGCGATGGAACGAGAGGACCTACACATTTTATCGTGGAATAGGTAGCGTTTTGGCCTAGGAGATAGTTACATGAGCTAGATGGAGGTGAAAGTTTAGATAGGGCTGACACTATAGGCCACGAACCCAACTCAGGCTATTAGTGTGAAAGCTGCGAGTGAATTCACAGAACTACCACGACGCAAAAAAGTGTAATAAATAATATTCCAGAAAATACAAGATATACATGTTATTTGTCATGGTGAGTACCAAATTTTGTATTTAACCGAGTTATGCAGGTCAGCCCCACATTAACATACACACACATAAACGAACCTTTTTAAAAGTGTTATTTTTGGGCTGAGAGATGCCTCAAAATATGTATTTCTGGTCAAATATTGACATCAGGTTTTGGGTGAAATATAACACTTTAACTACTGTAAGTACTGAGTAGAGAAGACAAATATAAACTTTTGTAGCAATAGTTAGTAAAATCCATGTAACAATAAACGAGGACTAGTAGGGAAGGCAATGAGAATGTAACGCATCGGAACCCTTTTATTTCAGTTTTTTATGCAATAACGGATATTGAATTTCCTACACATACATTTAGCCGTATGACTAATAAACGTAAACGTTAGAAAATTGCGCCAATCCTTAAGGTATAATACAGAACTGCAGAAATAAGGGTATAGATGTAATTCTGGGTGCTGGATATTTAAGACTTGGCAAAGGGGTTTAATTTAATTGAGAACGATAGATGGGGAGAGAGTACATAAAACGAAGGTTTTGTTATTCTTTAGGGTAAGAAGCACTGTATATATTTCAAGCTACACTCAAGTCTATTTGATTTTAATTCATTCCTATCTTTTTTGGATTTTTTCTTGCGTATGCTAATATGCACCGATCAGGGTGGTGTCGTGGTAACTTGTGCGACTTACATTCGGCAGATCCCGGTTGATGAATGTTACGTTGTATAGTTTAATCCCGGAATTTTTCCATCTTCCCTTTCAACACTGCATTTCATTTCCTTCTTCTTGAGCGCCATACCATACATTGGACTGAATTCCCATCCGGAAAAAATTGAGTTTTTATTTGTGGACACTCTAACTGTTATAGTCTTCAACGTTCCATTCTATATTGGGCGTGATAGGCCGCTTAATTTTGCTCAGAGGCCTCTTTATCAGGCTTGAGACATGGAATCACCTGCTTTACTTCCTTCCCGAAGGAAGCCTCTAGACTATGGAGGATGACATCCTGGATAGGCTATGAGGCAAGTTTGCTTGCTCCTGAAAAGTCTTGGGAGTATAAGTACTACAAATAGATCAATCCGTTGAAGAAGAGGCAGTTACTAATTGTAGGTTTTAGTATTTAGAAATAGGAGAGATACTGAGGAAGTTCGGCACTGAAGTCGGGTTTATTGTACTTGTCCCCAAGGCGATACCCCCGGGAGGAAGGATGGGGCGAGAGGGCACACCGGTGGCTAGATCTAGACTAGCGGTACAGACATTGAGAGAGGTCCCTAAGATTTCCGAAGTTTGACGACACCTCTAGGTCTTTAGGTTTTCCGGGGCTAACCCAGGGAGATCCCGGTTCGGGATCTAATGCCCCGGATGGCGCCCCCTTTTCCACCCGTATCCCACGGACAACGAGGGACCGAACGAGTACCTGTGCGCACATCATCCCTGCCAGCTGCACCTAACGCCTTCGCTGACACTTACGACCCTGAAAGAATCAACAGGATGAACGATGAATGAAATGGAAGGAAAGAAAGTTCGGAGGATGCAATTATCCTTCCCAACATTCGTCTGGCGACCAGGGGAAACCTCCGAAAAACCCATGGGTCAGGAAGGTTCGGTGGGAATCGAGCCTTACAGGTTACCACGGAGCCATCTTGCTCGATTATTTAGTATATTCTTATTATAAGGTTCCAGCCACAGAAAAATGGTATTTACGGCAACGACATCCTTGCGATTGTTGTATTTTCCCAGTGCATATTGAAATTGTTGGACAATAAAAGTTCAAGTACTACTTGAACTGCAGTATGGTATTGGTTTGGTATCGATGACGAATGTTACCTACACCTGGACGCTCTCAGCAGGCGATACGTGTGTATACAACATTTACAGAAATACCTGCGGGACGTAGAGGGAAACAAGGTGTTAGGGAGGGAGGGAGGGAACAACTCGGCCAGGCAGTAATTCTGCCAGGTAAGGTCTCTCCCTGGGGAGAGACGCGATCCGGAGACTCCTACGCGAATCCAAAGCAGTTGCCGTACAAATGATATTCAGGTCATGAATTTCCATTTTGCACGTCTTGCCCCAAGTTTTCGGATTATGGGAAGCAGTCCCTCTGCTCGCACACGCACGCACAGCGATCGCAAGGCGTGTCCCTGTGGGAGACATAGAGACCGGAGGCAAGGGCTGCAGACAAATGAACCAGGGGACGAGTTTATGCGTTTCCATTTACAGCCCCAAATTGTTGTACTCCATCCTTCAAATGACCACTTTAGAGGTATGCTCCGTTGTTGTAATGATGAAATATCTCACTGCTGGGGCGGCTCGGGCTCCCAATGGTGAATCATATGAGTCGTGCATCCACACATCGACTACGTCGGAGCGGAGGGGCTGTCGATTACCTCGTTATCCTCCTTACTCCCTTCCCTCGGGAACTTGCCTGGCCTGGCTTGTGTTAGGTGTGTGCACGTCGCTTGTCAACTGCGCAATGGAATTAACCGGCTACACAAGTGTTTTAAAATAATTACATGTTTACTAATTTCATTTGCTTCAGCTAATCTGAGTCACCATGCTTGTTCCCCCATCACAAGTTTTGTTCGTGGACGTCTTCATACAAACGTTTTCTACAGTCGAAGGCTAAAGAAGCGCTTTTAACGGTACACGATATTATGGCACTAAGGTCCAGCTGTATGGACTCGGAATAAGCCTCTTGCATGGTTATGTGCCAAACTGTATTGTACAACACCGGAACAGAGCCTATCAAGAGAATAAACATGGAACACTTTACTCCTTTTTCCATGCGGGATTAAGGCGTTATTCGAGAATACAGCATAAAAAGAAATATCTGATGTGTTGCACTCACATGACTTTCCCTACTCTTATATTAACCATTCTTTCAAACTCTTATTCCTCTAACTTCTTCATGCTAATAGATATAAACGTTTGTAGAAATTATTGCTTATTGCTTACTCTCTTGTAGGTGCAAGGGAAATATGGGAATACAGTAAGCTTTGAACGATAATCAAATCTTTTAAAGCTTTCCGTTCTCTTTACACGGTTAACATAAGGAAAAAAAAAAAAAAAAAAAAAAAAAAAACCAACAACAACAACAACAATGTTCCATTTGACAGAAGTGTAAGTTCTCCAAAACTCACACAAATAACTAGACATATCTCCGAAATGGTTCACTGTACAAAAATTTTATTGAGAGATAAATTGTGTATTTTAACAAGATCTACATTTTTTGTTTAGTAAAATTTGGTCTATTTCTTATGGTATACCACTTTTGCAAGTCATCAAGAGTAAACAGGACTAGATAGGCTATAGCCAGAAATTAAAAATATACATTTAATTTACCATAAAGTATCTCAAACGTATGTCATTTTAATCAAAATCGTTAGACCCATTTTTGACAAAATCAAAATTTTCGAAAAATTTGCCATGTAGAGGGTAGTTTAGGGTGGAGCAATTTTCTGCAAAATCTTTGTGCCGCATCCTTGAAAGGCATTAAACTTAAATACCAACTTTGGTTTTTAACCGGGTTTTCGTTTTTAAGTCATGCTGTCCATAGATTGACACGTAAGCGCGCGCGCACACACACGCCCACACACACGCGCGCGCGCGCGCACTCATACATGAAATCATTAACTTCACCATTGTTAAACTTACAGATAACCTCCAAATAGGTACTGAATATAGCATATAATTTCACCAACATTCACACTTGTTACTATGTTACATTTTGATTCATATTTTGTGCCTTATGAGGTAACCATTTCTTTGTGTCTCATCGATAAAAATCTAACCTCAAGCTTTATATCACTATGCGTCGTAGTATTCAATTGCTACACTGCATTTTGTATTTATCTTTGGTATTATGTAACTTAGCTGTTTCCATAAACCTAGATTTATTTTATTTATAATATTGTGGTTACTTCATAATGATTTAAACAGTAAGTTTATTTTATGTACATGTCTGGTAAATTAAATTCAGGAAGAACACAAATACTAAATATAGGAAAAATTGAGCAAGCTTTAGAATAATTAGTAGAATTTAGCTTAAAACATGTCGGTCGCAGAATGAAAGTTGAGAGTTAAAAGTAAGAACACATTTCCCTAGTATTAATAAACGAAATGTTAATTAAGGGTAAGTGTTAAAAAATAAGCAACTCCAAGATAGGGGAATAAATTGTATTATCTACTTGTGAGAGATGAAAATAAATATTCGTTCATTCGTTCATGTCTGATATATGTTATAAATAACCATGTATTGAATCTAATTGCCGTCGTGTTTGGATATTTATGGGACTATCTGTAAAACGTATTGTGTTAAGATTTCTTGCTCTCAAAAACATATTAAATATATTCATAGTTTATACCGCACAAAATTGTGTCCAATTTCCACGCAGTCATTTTTCTTTTTATACCCCGTTCTTGAAGGAACGACTTATACCCAAGTCGGTCTGGGTGGCTCGGTGTGTTAGGCGCTAGCCTACTGATCCCAAGCTCGCGGGTTGAGACCCGGCCCAGAACGATGTGTGCTCAAAAGCAACAGTCCCACGTAAAAGGACTTGCCACATATAGAAGAACTCCTGCGGGGTGAAACTCCGGCAGATCCGCGACGCTGATAGGATCTTGGCAATTGACAGCGTCATTAACAAACAACATATTATTGAGAGGTAGAAGTGGAAATTAAAAATTCAATGCCACAACCGGGATTTGAACCACAGAGCTTCCGCTTACCGGGCGGATGCTCTAACCACTGAGCTATTGTGACAAACTGCCAGAATGGCATTAAATTCTCAAACCAGTTCGTATTTCTCCTGGTAAACCACAAGCCAGTCTCACCTTTGTGGTTTACCAGGAGAAATACGAACTGGTTTGAGAATTTAATGCCATTCTGGCAGTTTGTCACAATAGCTCAGTGGTTAGAGCATCCGCCCGGTAAGCGGAAGCTCTGTGGTTCAAATCCCGGTTGTGGCATTGAATTTTTAAGTTCCAGTTCTACCTCTCAAACTTTGCCCACACACGGCTTGTGTGTTTAAAAACACCAACAGTAAGTTTGTTGGCATAAATAATAATTAACATATTATTGCTTTGTCCCCTCAAGTAGGTAGCATGCTAACGAGGCAGTCTGTTTTGAATTTGTTTATTGCAGTGTGGTTAACCATACTTAAGTTCAATAATAATTATGAGTAATCAAAATACATGTGAAACATCCTAAAGGAAAAGTTTTGAAACGTGGTGTAATAACTATGTATGTATCGAATGCGTTGATAAAGTTTTCATGAAAAGTGTTGGATTCAGCCATTGAACATGTTCATTTAACGTCCCAGTTCGATGGTGTTTCCGTAAAATCGTGTCAACTCCATTCGTGTGCAGAAACAAAAAACTGGAAATCTGTCGTCACCTTTGAAACGCGAGAAAACTGTGCTTAGCATGAAATGTGATGATGGCTTTATAAGAAACGCTAATTAAAAGTACGCTGTTCTCTAGCATTCCAATGCACCAACCCAAATTATTTACAAGTGTGTTTTGGTCATAAGTTATAGCACAACAAAAGTAAAATGATTCTCTATTGTCAAGCGATGTAACAATGTCAATGAAAGAGGATAATGCGACTGTTCAGAAACGAACACCACTGAGTACACCAGATTCACTTCTAAAGCCAGCGAGGTTATAGCTAAGGGAGAAATTATTGATACATTTTGAAAATGAAGGACATAATTGAGGCCGGTGTTGTTATAAACGCCGTATGATTGTGATAGAAGGATTTGGTGAGCAGGATTAGAGAGTTGTTACCTGATGTGGCCGTGTGTTGGGTGCTCCGGGGTGCGGCGCACCCATACTGTGGTGGTACATCATGTCGTGCTTCAGTTGGGGTAGACCCGGCGTTGAACTCGCTTGATGCTTGCCGATGTCCACTGCCGCAAGAGCCTCTGCTCGACTCAGCAGCCCGTCGTTCAGCCCGCTGAACAGATCTCCCTGAAACATCCACCACAACCATCAGCAACTACTTCAGTCATCATTATACCTACATGATAAAGGTCATATAGTGATCGATCAAAAAGAATTTCTGCTCTGAAGTTGAATCGAGTAATACGCAGACCTTTATAAGGTGTTGACATTTGGTCTACGTAGATGACAGTCTTTAGGCACATTCATTAAAAATATCTGATGTTTTGACATTAACTCTTTTTGCACCTATTCTTCACTAAACTATTTTTAAAAATGTTATTGTTCTATATAATTCACGTTAATCCAAACGAAAATTTCCAGAAATGCTTTTATTACATAAACATTCCTTGCAGATACAAAGGGAATATGGGAGTACAGCAGGCTTAAGCCAGAGGTCAGCAAAAGTGGATTCGTGAATCCGTGTGATTCGTGAACTTTTCGCCGAGTAACTATACAACGCAACAGTACACACCCCCTTCCTTAGTAGATTTGCGGAGTCCACAGGTCACCTCTAGTCGTTTCGTTAACAGTGTCAGTGAAGGAATTAATATCGTCTACCTCATTTGTAACAAGATATTACATGATATTCTTCGAGCCAACATTTATTGTAGACATCATGCCACATACAACGAAAGAACTAGTAAGTGTTTTATATTTGCATTTTTATGTTATATACATTTTCTATTAACATTATTTCTTTGTTATGATTGCAAGCTTAGAGCGTGGCAAACTTCTAGAAGGTTTACAGTCTAAACATAACAATCATAACATGCCATGTGACAATTCTCTTAACCAACAAATCAAACAATGAAGTATTTATTTCAAATTTATAGAATCACTTACCTTAAACTAATTAGTTATATTCCCGTTCTTGTAGAGTTAAAAACCGAGTTTGCTTCACGTAGATTCCATGATTTCAGGAATCTTGAGAATGACATTTCAATGTTTGTTATCGCTTTTACTGTAGATGCGGTCAATATAATAGTTAACTTGCGATCTGAACTCATAATCTACAAACAAAATCTACAGCAAAATCAAAACTGGGATCTCACGTTTCATAACCACATCCCGGCGCAATGTTACAGATATGGCGACAGTGTTGGAACGTCTTCTCATATGTTCGAGTGATGATAATTAATGTGTGTAATCCAGAATTCACATAATAAAAGTATGACCAGTTTTTTCCTGTTTGAAACAAACGCGCAGATCACTAACTGTATCAATCCACTACTGCCAAGAGTTTAAGAAGCAAAGTCCTCCAACCAGCAAGAATGTTACGCGGGTTGCGTGCACTGTGGTCATTAGTCTGCCCGCCCCTGGCTTAAGCAATAGGGAAATCTTTCAGGAGCTGTCGCTATGTGATGGCTTTGAAATTACGTTCTCTTTGCATGACCAGGACGTAAAAGAAAGAATAAGGAGTTTCCATTTGAACCAAATTTTAAGGGTTTAAAATTGAAATCAGTAGCAAGCAATATTTCGAAAATGGTTAACTGTACTAAAAATACATTTGACATAAATTGTATGCTTTAAAAAAGCTCTAGAGTTTTGTGTAATAATACAGTTCTTGCGTGTGATCATTATGATGATCGGGTGGCATTAAATGAAATACTCGCAAGGTTTATCAGATTTTCACTTCAGTAAAAGGCAAAGAAAGACTAAACACCAAATTACCTAAAATAACAGAAACCCAAAGTTCAAAACCATCTTAAAGCGAGTGAACATCATTGCTGTTCAAAAGCAAAAAGTCACCAATAGGACCTTAGATGTTAAAGACGGTATATAAATGAACAATGAAAAAGTTATAAAGAACCTCCAATTAATGTTTTTTAAAAATTCAAATGTAGCTATGCTGATAAAGGATAAACCTTCGCATTTTAACATTTTTTTATTTTATTAGTATGAGACTATGAAAATGTTTAATAAAATATTACATAACAATAACATTTCAAAAATGGCTATGCACACTAGAAATCCCTTAAGTAATCATTCATAGTTTTGCAGAAAATTGGAGGTTATCTTGTCAAGCATTTTAACAGGCGGAGCATATTAAGCATATTGGGAAAAAGTTTGAGAAAAGAAGATTTTAAATTGGAACATGTATTTCAGTAGTTTTTCCAAGACTGTCTCAAAGGTCTTATAGAGTGGTTCATAAATATTTACGATGTTAATAAATTAAAGATGCCCAGTAAAAGTATGGATTTTTGCATTTTCCCCTTATTTTCATGCAGTTTTACAGGTGTGGCGTGAATGTTACACATGTTTTGGTTACCCTGGCTAGCGAGGGATGAAAGCTTTACCTGGCTAACAAGAGCAGGATCCCATTATGTGTTCCTTTCTCAGTTTCTGGCAAATCAGTGCTTCACTAGAAGTTGCATGTCTGTTGATCAGAAGGTGATCTCTTATGTACCTACGTACGGGGGAAGTTTACTGGCTAATTAGGGGATGAGTGTATAAAAGGCGGACTCTTTAACAGGAATCAAAGCATAAGGTGCGCCCAGGGGGAGAGTTTAGCTGCAGTCTTGTTTGGGCTACGTAAATTATTCGGGTAATGTTTGACACATGTGTCGAGCGAGGATCCTTGGAGAGCTGGCTCACCAGCAGTGCACCGTGCGAACGAGACAGAAAACCTACTAAGTTGCCCGGTAAATTATTTATGAACCCGCCTTTCCTCGCCTGAGCTCAACGGCTTCGGCATATTTTTTACGCCTTTTTACGTCAAGGAAATCTGATGCCCCTTTTCTTTAATTTAGTCTAATGTCCTGGAAAGAAGTTTTACTACACGTGGCAAAATCGTTCAACTCAAATTGTGATGTTTATCTAAACTGTTTAAAACTTCAGTAAGCCCATTTTCTGGAGGGCTGGTTATTATAAGCTTCGTCATTCGATGGAATAGTTGTTATAATATGTATATCTCGGACAAGAATGACACGATGTAAACAACGCAAAACACCTCGAAATTTAGATGCGGTACAAAATTGCTGTAAACCTCTACTCGCATGTAGAATGCGTTGAAAGTTGTAAACTTACATTATTGACATTGACATTTGTTTAAATCTCTCTTCCTAAATCCTTAACCTGAACTCAGTTCTGTACCTCTGGAAGTTGTCTCTTGTACTGCAATAAATAAGACAAAACGCGTATGACCTTGGTCCTTCCAAAGTCACTTTTATAGGTCGCACGTTAGTGCCTGACAAATGAAATTAACTTAAAGGTTACATTCGACTCACTCTAATTGACTCAGGAAAATGTCCTTGTCCTTGAACTAGAAATCGTGGTGTGGGGTATGATGTAGATAGAGTAACACCAGCAGTTGAAAACTACTGGGTACAACAGGGGTGCTCAACGGCAGGCAAGTTAGAGGAGGTTGAAATCACCTCCTTCCACCCGCTGGGACAGAATGACGCATTTATCCGTGGTCACCGAGTTCCACATTCTTACGTACAGGAAATCAAAGGCATACACATTCATATTCTACTCGTGATTAACCCACCATGTTTGTGAGGATACCTTTTGGCACGATTTACGTTTCAGCAGTCTTCAATATTTGGTGCAAGAGATGAAGTGCACAGTCTCAAAATATAAGCAAGGTGATCGTCACTTATCTTGCTGCAATACTCACTTTTAATGTAGTTCCTTTTTTGGAAATGTTTGTTCGCAGATATAAGTGGAGCCAAAGACTGCTATTAAACTAGATGCAAACAAACGTAGTCTCGGATACTCACAGCAGTAGAGCAGAAACCTAAATAACTCCCATCCTTCTTTCTCACAACATTTTACGGTCGTGGAATTCTATAATGCAAGCAGCTTCATATTTTGTAGTTAGTGTGAAACCTCACTACATGGAAACTTCGAAAGTGTAAAATAATTGAATTTTGGCTTCAAATGTTAGATCTTCAAATTATGAAGAGAATGTGTCGTACAATTGCTTCAAAAGTTCGTTGTATTTTTCCAGTAGAATAACGGTTATCGTGAATACGGAACGTAAGCAAGGAAAATAGTATAAATCTGCAACTACCAGTCTTACAAATAAAGCTCTTAACTTTATCTTCTTCATCTCGAAAACAAAAATATTCGTCCTCCCATTCAATTGTATGTAGTACTATAAACGCTCCGCGCCATCCGCCTCTGACTAGCAGGCCTGGTTCTGCTTGCCTTAGTCTGTGGGAAATAACATGATATGTGTTATATGTAGGGGAAGCGAGCGTGTGCTCGCTTGTTGAGCACCCTTGGTCTATAAGGCAGTTGCATTTCAGCTGTTGCTTGTGCATAACGCTATCTTATACTTACAACGAAGTGACTGTATGATTAATAAAGATTTATTTAATAAAAATTATATAAAATAAAAGGTGTTTGGGCACATAAAGACACGTGAATGTAAGACAGCGAAATTACGGGTGTTCATTCAGTGCATCTCCGGGTATTTATTATGAACTTCCGATATCGAATTGACGGATTGAGTCCAATATTCCCTCTACCTCTGACAAGCGGCGGTGAAAATAAAAGCAGTGCTGTTACGCAATAATAGAAATTGTGAATGCCACAGCGGAGTGATCAGAGAAGGTCCTGAAGTAGCAGAGTGACGATGCAAAGCACAAAGCCACATATGGAGATGGGAGCTAAGCCTGCGCATCGAGAGAGAGAGAGAGAGAGAGAGAGAGAGAGAGAGAGAGAGAGAGAGAGAGAGAGAGAGAGAGCAGGTGGGACTAGGCGTCGTTCAATAAATCGCACAAGCAATCTCGGGTACCGTTCTTCAATATTTAAACAAGACATGTGCAACTGCCTTCAGACTCCGAACCTCTTGGGGATAAGCCTTTGTTTACATGCTTACTTATTTACGTACATAGTATCATAAAGACATAGCCTAGGCAATTAAAGCGTGTAGGTATACTGCTTTTATCATCCGCTTTATTTACTTGCATCCAAGATGCAAATATTCAATTAGAAGCTTCACAAAAAATTAACCAGGCGAACTAAATAAAGCAAATATGTGTAAAAGTGTAATTATTTGTAAAATTTCCATGCATACCTCTCTCTGTTGAGAGCAAAAGTAACTAAGAATTAGCAAAATGGCAACATTGGCGTATACATTTTATTAATTTAATGTAACCCTGTAACTATAAACGGGTTAGAATTATAGCCATAACGTTGATGATAGTATATTGCGTAACAAGAGCTGTAAGTGAGAATGCATTTTGGGAATACGAGGCACGCAGGACCGAGTTACAAGCATTCGAGATCTGATAAGTAAGTTACAGTTCGTGGTTAGCCAATTACTTTTTGCAGTACTTGAAAAAACCGTAAAAAGCAACAATAAATCAAAATTTATTTCCATATTTTAATAGACATTAAGAAAAAATAAATTCTCAATGTCAACAAATGAAGAGCTACATCTATGATGTCTCAGTTAGGCCTAATAATTTGTATATTTCATGAGAAAATCCAGGTTCCACCTTAAGATGTACTGAAGAAGTAAAAAGAACTGAATCACTTCTTACTGTTAACATGTCCAATTGCACATTTAACATTTCAACAAATAACTCATAATTTTGTACATTTTGCTAGGAATTGTTTAATAACTCATTATTATGTTACTAAGCTGTTGGGTGTTAACTCATTTCCTACTGGTACTGTAAGTATTAATGACCAGTTTTAGTCTTTTTGCCATGGTAAATGATAAATTAATTGTAAGTTTAGCTTAGACTACCAAATATGTGTTAACGATTACTTACATATGAGGCATTGCAAAAAGTTTTTATGGTGTACTGTGATTCATTTGCCAACTGTGTTGTACTCAAGTACAAATTATTCTTACAAATCTTATTCTTCAATCTACTTCATATTCATCGAGAAAAACAATTTATAGAAATGGCTTTACTACATATTTACTTGTAAGTACAAAGGGAATAAGAAAATACGTAGGCTTTTCTATTTTATATTTATTGTAATGAATACGGCGTCTTGATACCTCCCTAGACAAAATGCACTGCTGAAAATTAAGCATTGGGGAATCTTATATCATACAACGCAATGTAAATTCCTAACAGAAGTAGGGCATAGGTTCACCAAAGCCTACTTGGATTGCATTGGCAATTAATCATTTGTTCTATTTATACAGGGTCATTCAATAAGTTGCAACATTTGAATTAATAAGACAGAAAACACTTGTAACTGATAATTTCATTTTTGAGAAAAGGTTAAGATCACATTGGCTCATATCTGGGAGTATGGAGAAAGCTTTTTACTTCATAATACTTCAAAGGAAACGCACGCCTTCACGTACATAGCGTTTTAAGTACAATCTCGTCGTTTTCATTCTTTATCACAAGGGTGCTCAACAACCGAGCACACGCTCAGTTCCCTTACTTCCCTTACACATGTTGTTCCCCCCCCCCCCCCCCCCGCATTCCACTGACCAAGGCAAGCAGAACCAGATCTAATCAGAGGCGGATGGCACGGATAAGTAGTGCATACATTTCAATGGGAGGAAGAATATTTTTGTTTTCGAGATGAAGATGATAAAGTTAAGTGCTTGATTTATAGGACTGCTAGTTACAGATTTATACCATTTCCCTTGCTTGCGTTCTGTGTTCACGAAACACGGAAAAACACACCTGGAATTTTCACCTGGAAAAATACAACGAACTTTTGAAGCACTTGTACGATACATTCTCTTCACAATTTGAAAACCAAAACACATTTGAAGTCAAAATCCAATTATTTTGCCTACTGTATTTTCATATTTCCCTTGTACCTACAAGGAAATTAGCAATGATATAATTTCTGCAAATGTTTATCTCAACTATCACGAAGACGATTTAGGAATAAGAATTTGTAAGAATGAGTAGTACAAGAGTAGAGAAAGTCATGTGAGTGCAACACACCAGACTTTTTATTTTCTAACTTGAACCCAGAGACCCTGCCCTTAAATAACTTCTTGATATACTGTACGTAATTAAACCGTACTACTCATACCTTCAGCTGATAGAAACTTCATGTTCATTCTCTACTTTAAACTGGCGTTTAAGTAACGTAGAACTATCTCTGTGTAATTTGAGAGAGAAAGAAACGTAAGCAATTTATTTCTGTTGCGCAATCTGGCGAAAGAAACTTGTGCTGTTAGATAAATACCTCGAGTTAGGATACATTATTAGACTAATTGAATCCTGGGGCGTGCATTTCCAGAGCTAGGGGAAGAGCATTTAATTTTACCGGTAGAGGAGATAAATGCCAGAGTATGTGAATTGTGAGCTACAGACAAATTGTAGCTATTTAGCAGATCGTAGCGGGAATATTACGCAGTGCCTTGCCGCAGCGTTATCTTATGCTGAAATATTAGCGCTTTTCCTGATTAATTTCGCAGGGATTTGCTCAAATAATTTATTGCCTCGAGAAGTTAAACCCTTCCTGACCTTGACTTACGGCTCCCCCCTTCTCTATCCAAGACCCAACATTTCCCTACTTAGTTGAAATATTGAGATACAAGCATCTCTCGATTATCTCTGGCATTCATAATGATTACATCTAAGGTATTCAGGCATGGCAAGGCTATGGTTTAAACATCTGAAGTACCTATCATACATTAATTTAGTGGTCATTAGACTTAAAAGTTTGATGCGTTGCATTCACATGACTTTCTCTACTCTTGCATAAACCATTCTTAGAAAGGATTATTCCTCTATTTCATATTGATCGAGATTAAATTACCACAAATTACACTGTCGCTAATTTTCTTGTAAGCATATGGGGAATATGGGGATACAGCAGGCTTTAAGCAGTATTCAAATCATTTAAACTGGTCGCCATGGGTTTGAAACTCCATTGCCTTTGCATAACCAAGAGATAAGAAGAAATTGTTCCTATTTGAGAAAGTATGTTTTGCGAAATTCAGACAAATAAAAAGGAATATTCCATAAATCTATGGAAAAACTAATTGAGTGCATCAGGAGAGCCATGTTCTGCTGCAGTATGCTATCGTCTGTCGGGGACACAAATATGTCCAGTCTTTAATAACCACATCCACTTGTATTTGCAAGTATGTGTACTAATGCGAGTGTGATTAGAGACACAGTCTGTAACATTTGGACAGACGATCGATCACACATGGAACAAAGACCTCAGGCTGCATGCTGGAAATACCGGCTTGCGTAAACCGTGCTGCAACACGACGCGAGACTCAGAAATATTCTGTTCATCTGATGCGTTGTCATTTTTTCCACAGCTTTATCTGCACACGTGTACAGCCGATTCCAAATGTTTTCCGGCATGCATTGTGATATTAAACAGTTTCAAAATATTAATTTTCAACATTTAAGGCAATACATTTTAAAAAGCGAAGTGGTCTTTGTTGCTTTGCCATGAGCTCATATGAACAGTGTATTTATCATCCTGTCTCAGCCGACAATGTATATTAAACCACTCCTACCGCTCGAGAGGTCTCCGAGATAACGCGCGAGGCTCTCATTTGGGAGGTTTTTAGTGACTGACCACTCTAACCTTGGGTTTTTCTTGGTTTTCCGTAGTCGGTAGGTGAATGCTGGAATGATTTGTCATTTATCACAATTTCCTTTCCAACATTTCCCTTTCATTCCGTTTCCTTTTCATTTTCAGGTATGCTTTGAGGTTTCATGGCGTATGGCGGTGTCGGACAGATGAGCGACTGTTTGCTGAAAAGAGTACTCCCCTGGACCCTAGAGGGCTGCTTGGTCCGCCAGTCGTTCATTGACCTCTCTAGATAGCTCCAGCAATGGGACATCTCTGTGGCCTGCCTGCAGCTCTTAGCGTACAGCAGTTCCTTCGCTTCATCCTTCCTCCAGGGGGCTGTTAGCTGCACTTGTAGATCGCAGTGCGCGAGGTGTTCCCCTTTTCTGCATAATCCTCCGTGTTCTAGGAGGAACATACTAGTCTTTAGTTCTCCAGGTCGCAGATTCAAACCTGGCGGAGGGCGAAGTATTTGTTCAGGCGTAAAAGCTTCCTTCAGAAGGGCAGTAAAGCCGGTGGTCCTGTCTCATACATTAAAAGAAGCTCAAGCGTGATAAAGAGGTCTATGAGCAAAATGAAGCGTTCTTTCACACCCAGTATAGAATAGGACGTTGAGAACCACATCAGTTAAAGAGCGTCCGCAAATACCACAATTTCAATTTCTTATGACGTAACCTACCTAAATCACTTCTGGCGAACATATACCTTGGTAAAGCAGGAGGTACATGGACATGAGCTTAAACATTATGCATTTATTGAACAAGAAATACAATAGGCAGTAATTGGTAAAGAAATTCGCGTGACTCTTTTCCCTTTCACCTGAACGAGATATTGACCTTGATAACCATAAGGGCCTCTTACAACACCCTTAATGGCCTTCATTCGTAACGGAAGCTTATGGGGTGCGTAAAGCAAACAAAGGGGGGGGGGAGGAATGGTATTACCTGATTCAATGACTTGTGCAATTTTATTGATTATTGATTTGTTTATCATTACTTCAATAGACCCCTCCGAAGGAGTGTCGCCTTGTCGTGGCGGAGGGGCTCAGTACCTGAACCAGACGGCCTACTAAGTGTTCTTTCGACTACTGGTAGGCAAGAGGTGAGGGGAAGCAAAGAACATTCCAAACGGGTAGATGGGGCTCGGTAGTCTTGGTCGACAACTCATCTAGGAGAAGAGGACTCCGAAATCAAACTCCCCCAGGGGCTCCTACTACGGTAGGTACGGGTTTGGCGTACCCGGGGCCCCGAGCCATACTCTCGATTGGGTTCCTCCAAGAGGTGAGAGGGCACATGCCAAACGCCCAATCAACTTTGGTCCACTTTTGTGTTTGACCTTCCACCTGTTACCTCCCTGTACACAGTCTGATGGATAACCTACGCGCGGGTGACGCAAGGGGTGACTGGGTAATAGCGTAAGTCCCAGCCCCTGGTTATCATGTAGGATCTGTGTGCGTATCCGCTGATAAAGGTCAGTCCCGGGGAGGGGCCATTGCATGAGCTGATGCACTCCTGAAGGCGATTGGGTCCCTCTGTCTATACATTGGCAGGTGAGACCCTAGGGTGAGCAAGGTCCAGGCCAGGACTCTCACCTAAGCCGGGGTGGCGCCCAGGAAGTGAGCATGCCATCGGAGACATTTGCAATGGTGGAGGATATCATCGCCATGGGACATCCCAAACAAAATATAAAAAACCAGAAAACGATTGGAAAGGAAGTAGCAGAGTTGAGTGGTCCTCGCTATTTAATATTTACTAGAACTGAGGAAGGAAGGAAATTTACATCGGTGAACCCATTTGTCATCCAAAAGGGTCTTGATAAAATAGCTGGCCCAATGAAGAACTGCACAAGATCTCGCAACGGCACGCTCCTGGTTGAAGCTAATTCAGCATCCCAGGCGGCTACTTTACTTAAGGCGAATATGTTAGCTAGCTATCCGGTACGCGTAGAACTGCATAGGACTTTGAACTCCTCCCGTGGAGTTGTGAACACCCGGGCATTGGACGGCATGTTCAATGAGGAGATTCAGGAGAACCTCGAAGATCAAGGTGTAACAGCAGTATACTGGGTTCAGAGAAAAGATGGAGGCGAATATCTGCCTACCCGTACCCTTTTCCTTACCTTTAATCGGGTAGATCTCCCGCAAAGGATAAAGGCTGGGTACGAGGCCATTGAAGTAAGACCTTACATTCCGAGCCCACTTAGATGTTACAAATGCCAGCGCTTTGGTCATACAAGTGACACATGCAGTGGTAGAGCTACCTGCGTGAACTGTGGAGGCATCGCCCATGACGATGACTGTACATCACCTCCCAGTTGTATTAACTGCAGGGGAGAACATCCAGCAAGCTCCCGAGAATGTCCCCGTTATGTGGAGGAAAGAGCTATCCAGGAGATCCGGGTTAGAGAGAAGGTGTCCTTCTCAGAAGCCCGAAAGCTCTTACGTTTGCGACAGCCCACTATCCCGAATTCCGGTACCTATAGCTCGGTTATAGCTAAACCAGTACCGTGTCGGGAAATCGCAACTCAAACTAGCGATGAATGCGGGGTAACAATTTCAGATAAGATTCTAGTAGCTAGGTCACCTCCAAAGCCTCAGACATCACCTAAGTCCGCCAGAGCATCTACAAGCACTGCAGTTCAATCCAGCAGACCAGGAAGGTCGCCAACAAAGAAGCCGAGCTCTAAAAGTAGACCAATTGTATACGATGTGTCACCGATGAAGTTTAAGACCCAGTATCAAAGATCTGATTTCCTCAAAGAAAATAAGATATCTCCCAAGGCACCAAAGGGAAAGAAAAGCCCAAAGACATCTCCCAGGAGATCCTCTTCGGAGGAATCCTTTGGGATGGCTACAGACCGGCGAATGTCATCTTCGCCGGTCTCCGTGTCCAATCGGTTCGAGTCTCTCGAACCAAAATTCAGTATCGGAACACGGACGTCCTCGGCAGAGGACATGGAGTTGGAATCTGCCCACACTGGGAGACCCCCAGTAGAAAAGAGGCGCGAAAAAGCGACAGACAAGAATGCTAGCCCCAGAGAAAAAAAGGGCTAAGTTAGTTCGACAACCGCCTACTCCAAAGTAATGAAGAGTTACCTGGGAGTTACCTATCCCATACACAATGCAATATGGCTATCCTACAATGGAACGTACGTGGAATTCGGACTCAAAGGCCAGAACTTGAGCTTTTGCTCAAAGAAAATGAACCTCTGGTCGCATGTTTGCAAGAGACTAAGCTACGTCCTCATGACGCTTTCCATCTAAGGCGATACACCCCAATACGGTGTGATGTTGCACCAGAAGAGGGTGTACCGGCACATGGCGGCGCTATGATGCTTGTTAGAGATGACGTGTATATGCAAACTCTACCATTGCACTCTGATATACAATCAGTTGCTGTATGGATTAAACTGCCAAACATACATTTCACCATCTGTAATGTTTATTTGCCTCCGTCCCATGACTTCTCGCACATTGATTTAGAAGATCTAGTTTCCCAGTTGCCAACACCGTTTCTGTTGGTGGGAGACTTCAATGCGCACCACCCACTTTGGGGTTCAAGTCGCGCTTGTGCGAGAGGTACACTCATTTCCGATTTTTTGGACAGTCACAACCTAGCTCTCCTCAACACTGGAGAGCCTACATTCATTTCGGACTCTCACAATAGTTTCTCGCATCTTGACCTTGCAGTTTGTTCACCTCAGCTGGCAGTCTCCTTACAATGGAATGTCATCTCTGATTTACACTCTAGTGACCACTTCCCATGTCTTATTAGTCTCTTGACGCAACATACATTTTCCACTCGTATGCCCAGATGGCGTTTGGACCATGCCAACTGGAACCTTTACACCCAGTTGGCTGTCTTTACCTACAACGAGCATGACTCAGTAAATAATTTGGCGCAGCATCTCACGGAGACGATTCTCTCTGCTGCTGAACAATCGATTCCGCGGTCGACTACACACCCCCGTCGATTTCCCGTTCCCTGGTGGACGGAAGAATGTCGGAATGCCATTCGTGCTCGAAGGCGTGCACTTAGGGTTTTCCAACGTCACCCTACTTTGGAAAACCTAATCGAGTACAAGAAAATGCGCGCCAGGTCCAGACAAGTCATTAAGGATAGCAAAAAGTCATCATGGAGCAAATTTGTAGCTTCATTTAACCGACACACACCTTCCTCGGTTGTGTGGGATAGATTAAGGCGTGTTGCAGCTAAAACGACCCAAATACCAATAGCGGGACTAAAAACAGCCACAGGAGCTGTTGTTGATTCATTTGAAGTGGCCAATACCTTTGGCAGTGCTTTCGCACAAGTGTCTAGCTCGGAAAACTACTCCCCTGAGTTCCTTCCAATTAAAACTCAGGTGGAATCTCAAGGCTTCTCGTTTCGTTCTAGAAACGTAGAAGATTACAATCGCCTTTTCACCATGGCAGAGCTGGAGTATTCTCTGAAATCTTCGCGATGTTCAGCACCAGGACCGGACGGTATTCATGTACAAATGTTACAACGGCTCTCTCCTGAAGGTAAGGCATTCATGCTCGAGGTCTATAATCGTGTTTGGGTTGACAGTATACTCCCAGAAAATTGGCGGGAGGCCACCGTTATTCCCATCTTGAAGGCTGGGAAGGACCGTCATCTTCCCTCCAGCTATCGTCCTATTTCCCTCACCAGTTGCGTTTGCAAGGTGATGGAACGCATGATCAATGGACGATTGGTATGGTGGTTAGAAAGTCGTAACCTACTGACTAACATCCAGTGTGGTTTTCGACGACGCCGTTCAACTGTTGACCATCTTGTGTCAATATCGACACAGATAATGGACGGCTTTATGAAGAACTGTCAAACCGTTGGCATATTTTTCGATCTTGAGAAGGCTTATGATACGTGCTGGCGAGCAGGGATTCTACGTTCCCTGTATGCCTGGAACATACGTGGACGCCTACCACTTTTCATTCAGGAGTTTATGAAGGACCGCTTTTTCCGAGTAAGGGTCGGCTCGGTTTTTTCTAATTCTTTTGTTCAGGAGGAGGGAGTACCTCAAGGTTCGGTGCTAAGTGTCACGCTCTTTGCTATAGCAATTAACTCCATCTGGAAATGTGTTCCACCTGGAGTTTCGTCATGCCTATTCGTAGACGACTTCGCTGTCTATTGCACTTCTCAGCGCACGGCGTTCTTACAACGGCGCCTGCAGCAATGTTTGAACAACCTTAGAGAATGGAGCGTGACAAACGGCTTCCGTTTCTCAACTGAGAAGACAATCTGCGTTAATTTCTGGCACCGTAGGAGACGATTACCACCTTCGCTCCGATTTGGTCCAGATGAATTTCCCTTCGCAGAAGAGACGCGCTTCCTGGGTTTGATCTTGGACAGGAAGCTTAGTTGGTCGTCGCATATTGCACAGCTAAGAGCGAGATGTGACCGTTCCCTAAATATTATGCGAGTACTGAATGGCAAATCGTGGGGAGCGGATCGAACAATTTTGTTGCGAATATATCGCGCATTGGTCCGATCCAAGCTAGACTATGGGTGTATTATTTATTCGTCAGCACGGCCATCTGTGCTGAGAAGATTAGACGTGGTCCATAATAGCGGCATCCGCATTGCAACAGGAGCTTTTCCAACAAGCCCAGTGGTGAGCCTTTACGCCGAGTCCGCAGAACCTCCTCTGCAACATCGGCGTGAGATTCTCTTGGCAAATTATGGTTGTGCGCTTAGATGTATGCCTAAGCACCCAACGTTCGCTTCTTTTTTCACCACCACGCTAAGAGAACGATATAGAAATAGCACCCTTAATCCAAAGCCTGCGGGGTTCCGTTTCCAAGAGCTCCTAGTGAAGCTTGGAGTGGAACTGCCTGTGATGTTCGCCAAGGGCGAGAGACTTTACCCCCCTTGGCTATCTGGTACGCCCCATGTAGATCTTGGGATGACCATACACCAGAAGTCCACGATGCCTATTTCAAGTATCCGCACGTGTTTCTTAGAATTTTTGTCAGGTTACTCTGACCGTAGATATATTTACACAGATGGACCAAAGAACAACAACGGTGTTGGATGTGCTTATGTTTATGGAACCGAACCATATACATTCGGTTTTCCAAATAGCACTTCCATTTTTACTGCAGAGCTTTATGCAATTTATCGAGCCGTTTTGTATGTTCGCCGTCGTAAATTAGGTGACTGCCTGATTTTGAGCGATTCCCTTAGTGCACTGCAGAGCCTTTGTCAGTTGTACAACCCCCACCCTATTGTACAACGTATCCAGGATGCCCTCCATGTTTTACACGCTTCTGGTGTTGATGTGGTGTGTGCATGGATTCCTGGTCACGTAGGTTTGCCTGGGAATGAAATGGCAGATTTAGCAGCAAAGACGGCAACTACAGAACCCAGAATTATCATCTCACGTGTTACTTCGGAAGACTTTAGGCTTGAAGTGCGGAGAGCGGTGCTGTCGTCCTGGCACGACGAGTGGTCAGCTCTCCGCGGTAATAAGCTTAGAGAAGTGAAAGAATTTCCGATAAACTGGGTAACTTCCTGTCGCACATCTCGTCGCGAGGAGGTTAGTTTGGCTCGATTAAGAATAGGGCACTGCAATTTTTCGCACGGTTACCTATTTAAAAGGGACCCTGCGCCTCTATGTCCGCTGTGTGACAACGTTTTGTCGGTTCGCCACGTGCTCCTAGAGTGTCACTCTCTAGCGCACCTTCGGGATTCTCTGCAGCTGCCTGCCAGACTTGCAGAGATCCTAGCGGACGACAAAACAGCGGTTGATAGAGTTTTTAATTTTTTAGCGCAGTGCAATATAAATTTGAGGATTTAAAATTTTTAATTATCTGTTTCTGATTTTGGACATATTTATCACCTTGTTTCATATCTGGCTATTGCCACTGCTTTTTACTTTTGTATATTTTTCTTGTTGCTAGTATTTTTATTTTTTGAGTGAAATTTATATCTGGCTATTGCCAAGAGTCTGTTAAGGGCGCTGATGACCTAGAAGTTGAGCGCCCTTAAACCAAATCAAATCAAATCAAATACTTCAATATAACTTACAAACAAAATGATAGATTTTGAGTTTGTTGATTGTAGAAGGCACCTGAAGTCATTACACGAGTAACTACAGAGCATTAGTTGGACAATATCGAAAGCATTAAAGTGCATTACTTGTGTCATTACATTAGAAGTTATTGAAAACTTTATAAATGGCTCGTGGTTTATGGACTATATGCTTTTGTTTAAAGCGTATTTATTTCACATTTTCGTATAAAACATGTAAAACTACACAAGACATAAGGTGAAATAGCAGCATTGAATTTTTAATTAATTCCCTTTCGTTTCCTTTACTTTTAAGCCCATATTTAGATTTAGGAATAAGAGTTTGTAAGAGTGGTTAGTACAATGTAGAAATGTGTTTAAAAAACTAAATATTCTAACGTTGCCTTCTTTGTATATATATGAATGTACTAAACTCACATTAAAAAGTTATAATCAAAACAAAAACAGAAAAATCCATAAATATAACACTAGAACAAAAGAAAATTATTTTAGAAATAGACTTATAGGTGGTCTAAATAATAAGTGCATAGAAAATAGTAGCAAAGATCTGTACAACCATCTACCATCTAGAATTAAACAGATAACAAATGAAAAAATCAAACTAAAGAATATTAAATCTTATCTATTAGAAAAGGCATTTTACTCTGTAGAAGAGTACAAAAATTGATAAAATATGGTATATTGCACTTCCCAATATTCTCAACTAGTCTCATATTTATGTAAATATACTTGTATTGTATGTACATAGAATTTGACGATCCTTGTAAAATTTTTTACAATTGGAGAAAATAAACCTTTCAACCTTTCAACCTTTCAACAAGAGTAGAGAAAGTAATGTGAGTGCAACTCATACGATTTTTCTCCACTGAAGCCTCTTCCCAATAGATGTTCGTGACATGAGATTGGAACGGTTTTTACACAAATGGGACGGAATGTTTAAAAATAATAGCAAAGTAATTTTGGATAACTTAACAAGTAAAATTCTTATATTTGTTTGCTATTAAACTAGATTGATCAGAATTTGTGATACATTCTTCTTTTATAGCACTTAAAGAAATGACTGTGGAAAAACTCGAAGGTCTAGTTCAAATAAACTTTGCAGGTAAAAAAAATTATTTATGAATATCTAACAAAAAGGAAACAAACTGATATTTTCTAGAGAAGTGTGATAGAGACATTTTCTGATACTTTCGTAAATTTAAAATAAATAGGATTTAATTGAAGTTTCTGTAATTAGACTGTAAAGAAATTTGTTTATTTTTATAAAGTTGTTAGTGTTAACATTTTCCTTGTTTTTCAATATAAGTTACATATTTTGTCACTCCCAAAATATATGCTTAAAGTTTTATATAGTACATTTTACAATACGTACCGAAATCAGGACCAAACTGAAGTGTAGGGAATAAATTTCACGAGTAAAAATTTAAAATTTAGAATAAACATATACAGAAAGAGCTTCAGTGAGTTTAAAAAAACAGCTCACAGGTGATTTAAATATTTTGTTAGATAATTGAAACTATTGGCCAAAATGATGTAAAGGTGGCTATACAATGCTTATATAATATAACTCAAATATGTAAAATATAATTTTAACCTAAACACTCATTTCTAGTTTCCCTAAAATTTACAATACACAAAAACAAAAGTTTAGCTCCAAATTAGCCCAACTAGTTACTTCTATATGCCTATTAATGATCATAAATATTGTTATTTATAAAATTACAGGTCCTCTTGAAAAAAGATAATAAAACAGCAGTACTCCAGATATTTATTTGGAGAACAACAGAAAAGAGCTGGAAAACGTAACCAGACTACTTCAGCTGAGGATCGAACCTAAAGGACAGACAACAAGGACAATGAACACGGTAAGCCCTGTTACAAATGATGAAATATTTATTTTCTTGGTAATATCGAGAACAAGAAAAGCAAACAATGTACCTTCTACTTTCTATAGAAAGAGACCTGGATAAATGTTCCGGTGTTGTTTGTTATCCAGATTTGATCATGGGAAATAAATTATGGTGTAAGATTAACTGGCTGACATTTAATGATCTCGCTATGATATCTAGCAGTATTTTTTTTCTCAAAACAGCAATATTCCATTTGTATAATTAACTCACTGCATTTTGTTATATGAAGGAACACCTTCTGCGTTCTCATTTCTCTCCCCATCTTTTAATTAGTATAAAAATTAGATAAACCGAAATAAGAAAACTCATGTCAGTCACATGGAGTGGTTTTCCAAGTGTTACCTCTATTCCGTACACTACCATACCTGTTTCCCGGACGCGTAAGTTATTGAGCGACTGGAATCGATGTCGGGGGGCGGCGGGGGCGGCGGGGAGAAGGGGCAAGTTTTGAAAGTCAGTCCGCGTTCTGCGGAGAGGTAGAGCAAACATACTCGACTCGGCTTGCTTCTGCTTCACACAATATAGCAGAGCAGGGACTGGTGAAACAACCTTCCTCACCTCCACTGTATCGTCATGTTCAGGATCTATGTGCCAGTACTGCTGACTGAACATGTACAATATAGCAGAGCAGGGACTGGTGAAACAACCTTCCTCACCTCCACTGTATCGTCATGTTCAGGATCTATGTGCCAGTACTGCTGACTGAACATGTACAATATAGCAGAGCAGGGACTGGTGAAACAACCTTCCTCACCTCCACTGTATCGTCATGTTCAGGATCTATGTGCCAGTACTGCTGACTGAACATGTACAATATAGCAGAGCAGGGACTGGTGAAACAACCTTCCTCACCTCCACTGTATCGTCATGTTCAGGATCTATGTGCCAGTACTGCTGACTGAACATGTACAATATAGCAGAGCAGGGACTGGTGAAACAACCTTCCTCACGTCCACTGTAATCCTCAGTATCGTCATGTTCAGGATCTATGTGCCAGTACTGCTGACTGAACATGTACAATATAGCAGAGTAGGGACTGGTGAAACAACCTTCCTCACGTCCATTGTAATCCTCCTCAGTATCGTCATGTTCAGGATCTATGTGGCAGTACTGCTGACTGAACATGTACAATATAGCAGAGCAGGGACTGGTGAAACAACCTTCCTCACCTCCACTGTAATCCTCAGTATCGTCATGTTCAGGATCTATGTGCCAGTACTGCTGACTGAACATGTACAATATAGCAGAGCAGGGACTGGTGAAACAACCTTCCTCACGTCCATTGTAATCCTCCTCAGTATCGTCATGTTCAGGATCTATGTCCCAGTACTGCTGACTGAACATGTACAATATAGCAGAGCAGGGACTGGTGAAACAACCTTCCCCACCTCCACTGTAATCCTCCTCAGTATCGTCATGTTCAGGATCTATGTCCCAGTACTGCTGACTGAACATGTACAATATAGCAGAGCAAGGACTGGTGAAACAACCTTCCTCACGTCCACTGTAATCCTCCTCAGTATCGTCATGTTCAGGATCTATGTGCCAGTACTGCTGACTGAACATGTACAATATAGCAGAGCAAGGACTGGTGAAACAACCTTCCTCACGTCCACTGTAATCCTCCTCAGTATCGTCATGTTCAGGATCTATGTCCCAGTACTGCTGACTGAACATGTACAATATAGCAGAGCAGGGAGTGGTGAAACAACCTTCCTCACCTCCACTGTAATCCTCAGTATCGTCATGTTCAGGATCTATGTCCCAGTACTGCTGACTGAACATGTACAATATAGCAGAGCAGGGACTGGTGAAACAACCTTCCTCACGTCCACTGTAATCCTCAGTATCGTCATGTTCAGGATCTATGTCCCAGTACTGCTGACTGAACATGTACAATATAGCAGAGCAGGGACTGGTGAAACAACCTTCCTCACCTCCACTGTAATCCTCAGTATCGTCATGTTCAGGATCTATGTGGCAGTACTGCTGACTGAACATGTACAATATAGCAGAGCAGGGACTGGTGAAACAACCTTCCTCACGTCCACTGTAATCCTCCTCAGTATCGTCATGTTCAGGATCTATGTCCCAGTACTGCTGACTGAACATGTACAATATAGCAGAGCAGGGACTGGTGAAACAACCTTCCTCACCTCCACTGTAATCCTCAGTATCGTCATGTTCAAGATCTATGTCCCAGTACTGCTGACTGAACATGTACAATATAGCAGAGCAGGGACTGGTGAAACAACCTTCCTCACGTCCACTGTAATCCTCAGTATCGTCATGTTCAGGATCTATGTCCCAGTACTGCTGACTGAACATGTACAATAAAGCAGAGCAAGGACTGGTGAAACAACCTTCCTCACCTCCACTGTAATCCTCCTCAGTATCGTCATGTTCAGGATCTATGTGGCAGTACTGCTGACTGAACATGTACAATATAGCAGAGCAGGGACTGGTGAAACAACCTTCCTCACCTCCACTGTAATCCTCCTCAGTATCGTCATGTTCAGGATCTATGTGGCAGTACTGCTGACTGAACATGTACAATATAGCAGAGCAAGGACTGGTGAAACAACCTTCCTCACCTCCACTGTAATCCTCACTATCGTCATGTTCAGGATCTATGTGGCAGTACTGCTGACTGAACATGTACAATATAGCAGAGCAGGGACTGGTGAAACAACCTTCCTCACCTCCACTGTAATCCTCAGTATCGTCATGTTCAGGATCTATGTGGCAGTACTGCTGACTGAACATGTACAATATAGCAGAGTAGGGACTGGTGAAACAACCTTCCTCACCTCCACTGTAATCCTCACTATCGTCATGTTCAGGATCTATGTGGCAGTACTGCTGACTGAACATGTACAATATAGCAGAGCAAGGACTGGTGAAACAACCTTCCTCACCTCCACTGTAATCCTCAGTATCGTCATGTTCAGGATCTATGTGGCAGTACTGCTGACTGAACATGTACAATATAGCAGAGCAAGGACTGGTGAAACAACCTTCCTCACGTCCACTGTAATCCTCCTCAGTATCGTCATGTTCAGGATCTATGTCCCAGTACTGCTGACTGAACATGTACAATATAGCAGAGCAGGGACTGGTGAAACAACCTTCCTCACGTCCACTGTAATCCTCCTCAGTATCGTCATGTTCAGGATCTATGTCCCAGTACTGCTGACTGAACATGTACAATATAGCAGAGCAGGGACTGGTGAAACAACCTTCCTCACGTCCACTGTAATCCTCAGTATCGTCATGTTCAGGATCTATGTGGCAGTACTGCTGACTGAACATGTACAATATAGCAGAGCAGGGACTGGTGAAACAACCTTCCTCACGTCCACTGTAATCCTCAGTATCGTCATGTTCAGGATCTATGTCCCAGTACTGATGACTGAGCATGTACAATATAGCAGAGCAAGGACTGGTGAAACAACCTTCCTCACCTCCACTGTAATCCTCAGTATCGTCATGTTCAGGATCTATGTCCAGTACTGCTGACTGAACATGTACAATATAGCAGAGCAAGGACTGGTGAAACAACCTTCCTCACGTCCACTGTAATCCTCCTCAGTATCGTCATGTTCAGGATCTATGTGGCAGTACTGCTGACTGAACATGTACAATATAGCAGAGCAGGGACTGGTGAAACAACCTTCCTCACGTCCACTGTAATCCTCAGTATCGTCATGTTCAGGATCTATGTGGCAGTACTGCTGACTGAACATGTACAATATAGCAGAGCAGGGACTGGTGAAACAACCTTCCTCACGTCCACTGTAATCCTCCTCAGTATCGTCATGTTCAGGATCTATGTCCCAGTACTGCTGACTGAACATGTACAATATAGCAGAGCAGGGACTGGTGAAACAACCTTCCTCACCTCCACTGTAATCCTCAGTATCGTCATGTTCAAGATCTATGTCCCAGTACTGCTGACTGAACATGTACAATATAGCAGAGCAGGGACTGGTGAAACAACCTTCCTCACGTCCACTGTAATCCTCAGTATCGTCATGTTCAGGATCTATGTCCCAGTACTGCTGACTGAACATGTACAATATAGCAGAGCAAGGACTGGTGAAACAACCTTCCTCACCTCCACTGTAATCCTCCTCAGTATCGTCATGTTCAGGATCTATGTGGCAGTACTGCTGACTGAACATGTACAATATAGCAGAGCAGGGACTGGTGAAACAACCTTCCTCACCTCCACTGTAATCCTCCTCAGTATCGTCATGTTCAGGATCTATGTGGCAGTACTGCTGACTGAACATGTACAATATAGCAGAGCAAGGACTGGTGAAACAACCTTCCTCACCTCCACTGTAATCCTCACTATCGTCATGTTCAGGATCTATGTGGCAGTACTGCTGACTGAACATGTACAATATAGCAGAGCAGGGACTGGTGAAACAACCTTCCTCACCTCCACTGTAATCCTCAGTATCGTCATGTTCAGGATCTATGTGGCAGTACTGCTGACTGAACATGTACAATATAGCAGAGTAGGGACTGGTGAAACAACCTTCCTCACCTCCACTGTAATCCTCACTATCGTCATGTTCAGGATCTATGTGGCAGTACTGCTGACTGAACATGTACAATATAGCAGAGCAAGGACTGGTGAAACAACCTTCCTCACCTCCACTGTAATCCTCAGTATCGTCATGTTCAGGATCTATGTGGCAGTACTGCTGACTGAACATGTACAATATAGCAGAGCAAGGACTGGTGAAACAACCTTCCTCACGTCCACTGTAATCCTCCTCAGTATCGTCATGTTCAGGATCTATGTCCCAGTACTGCTGACTGAACATGTACAATATAGCAGAGCAGGGACTGGTGAAACAACCTTCCTCACGTCCACTGTAATCCTCCTCAGTATCGTCATGTTCAGGATCTATGTCCCAGTACTGCTGACTGAACATGTACAATATAGCAGAGCAGGGACTGGTGAAACAACCTTCCTCACGTCCACTGTAATCCTCAGTATCGTCATGTTCAGGATCTATGTGGCAGTACTGCTGACTGAACATGTACAATATAGCAGAGCAGGGACTGGTGAAACAACCTTCCTCACGTCCACTGTAATCCTCAGTATCGTCATGTTCAGGATCTATGTCCCAGTACTGCTGACTGAACATGTACAATATAGCAGAGCAAGGACTGGTGAAACAACCTTCCTCACCTCCACTGTAATCCTCAGTATCGTCATGTTCAGGATCTATGTCCCAGTACTGCTGACTGAACATGTACAATATAGCAGAGCAAGGACTGGTGAAACAACCTTCCTCACGTCCACTGTAATCCTCCTCAGTATCGTCATGTTCAGGATCTATGTCCCAGTACTGCTGACTGAACATGTACAATATAGCAGAGCAGGGACTGGTGAAACAACCTTCCTCACGTCCACTGTAATCCTCAGTATCGTCATGTTCAGGATCTATGTGGCAGTACTGCTGACTGAACATGTACAATATAGCAGAGCAGGGACTGGTGAAACAACCTTCCTCACGTCCACTGTAATCCTCAGTATCGTCATGTTCAGGATCTATGTCCCAGTACTGCTGACTGAACATGTACAATATAGCAGAGCAAGGACTGGTGAAACAACCTTCCTCACCTCCACTGTAATCCTCAGTATCGTCATGTTCAGGATCTATGTCCCAGTACTGCTGACTGAACATGTACAATATAGCAGAGCAAGGACTGGTGAAACAACCTTCCTCACGTCCACTGTAATCCTCCTCAGTATCGTCATGTTCAGGATCTATGTCCCAGTACTGCTGACTGAACATGTACAATATAGCAGAGCAGGGACTGGTGAAACAACCTTCCTCACCTCCACTGTAATCCTCAGTATCGTCATGTTCAGGATCTATGTGCCAGTACTGCTGACTGAACATGTACAATATAGCAGAGCAAGGACTGGTGAAACAACCTTCCTCACCTCCACTGTAATCCTCAGTATCGTCATGTTCAGGATCTATGTCCCAGTACTGCTGACTGAACATGTACAATATAGCAGAGCAGGGACTGGTGAAACAACCTTCCTCACCTCCACTGTAATCCTCAGTATCGTCATGTTCAGGATCTATGTGGCAGTACTGCTGACTGAACATGTACAATATAGCAGAGCAGGGACTGGTGAAACAACCTTCCTCACCTCCACTGTAATCCTCAGTATCGTCATGTTCAGGATCTATGTCCCAGTACTGCTGACTGAACATGTACAATATAGCAGAGCAGGGACTGGTGAAACAACCTTCCTCACGTCCACTGTAATCCTCAGTATCGTCATGTTCAGGATCTATGTCCCAGTACTGCTGACTGAACATGTACAATATAGCAGAGCAAGGACTGGTGAAACAACCTTCCTCACCTCCACTGTAATCCTCAGTATCGTCATGTTCAGGATCTATGTCCCAGTACTGCTGACTGAACATGTACAATATAGCAGAGCAAGGACTGGTGAAACAACCTTCCTCACCTCCACTGTAATCCTCCTCAGTATCGTCATGTTCAGGATCTATGTGGCAGTACTGCTGACTGAACATGTACAATATAGCAGAGCAAGGACTGGTGAAACAACCTTCCTCACCTCCACTGTAATCCTCAGTATCGTCATGTTCAGGATCTATGTCCCAGTACTGCTGACTGAACATGTACAATATAGCAGAGCAAGGACTGGTGAAACAACCTTCCTCACCTCCACTGTAATCCTCAGTATCGTCATGTTCAGGATCTATGTCCCAGTACTGCTGACTGAACATGTACAATATAGCAGAGCAAGGACTGGTGAAACAACCTTCCTCACCTCCACTGTAATCCTCAGTATCGTCATGTTCAGGATCTATGTCCCAGTACTGCTGACTGAACATGTACAATATAGCAGAGCAAGGACTGGTGAAACAACCTTCCTCACCTCCACTGTAATCCTCAGTATCGTCATGTTCAGGATCTATGTCCCAGTACTGCTGACTGAACATGCACTTCACACAGGAACAACTACACTGATGAAACAACCTCCTCCACTGTAGCCCGGAGGACAGGCTACCCGCACGAAGTTGTGTTGGAGAAGTTGCCGCTCTAGAAAGGGGCAGTTTAAAAAGACGTCTGCTATGAGATATAGGGAGCCAAAGGAGTATAGTCGACTGTAAAGTGCAGTAAGTTGGAGTGTGATACTTCGATTTCCTATCCTTGGATGCACATGAGTTCAATCCCAGTCAGGGGCCTCTGGGTTTTTCGGTCCATGTATAGGACTGATTCCTACAGAGGATCTTTGAATTGGTGGCGAACTACATTCACGAAACCAAATATTTCATTAGGATACTACGGTTTTTTAATTACAAGTTGTTGAGCACCGAGGTTGTTAATTTTCATTTTTTGGGGTGTTAAGTCGACAGTATTCTTTGGCATTTATTATATCTAAAATAAATATTTATAATCCGCAAGCCTCAAAATACCTCGTTTTTTTATGTTGAATGATTTTACAATTGATTTTAGCACAGGAATCTGGAAAGATATTTTTATACATATGCGTATAATCGTTTGTAACTAAGCTTTCTGTTTTTCACATTAATGATCGTTATTAATATAGACCATATGACACATATATTCTGTGTACATCTCGAAGTTTCAGAATTCCTTGGTGATATCTGGAGACACGGGTTGCATCACAAAAGTACATTCATTAGTAAGCAACGTATATGACTTATACAATAATTAATTTATTTAAATCTAATAAAATTCATACCAGTAGTTTAGAAATATTCTTTAATCGACAATATAAATTTATGTGTGGAAGCATATTGTTTAGGATATTTATAAACTCTTACAAGGAAAAAGTCACACTTTCGGGTATCGTTTGGACATTCGCCTATCTGTGCAAGCGTGCATTAGTGCGAGTGGGGTTGTTAGGGCCTCCATGCATATAGTAGTAGTAGTAGTAGTAGTAGTAGTAGTAGTAGTAGTAGTAGTAGTAGTAGTAGTAGTAATAATAATAATAATAATAATAATAATAATAATAACAATAATAATAACAATAATAATAATAATAATAATAATAATAATAATAATAATAATAATAATAATAATAATAATAATAATAATAATAATAATAATAATAATAATAATAATAATAATAATAATAATAATAATAATAATAATAATAATAATAATAATAAATTTAATAGCTATCAGGGTATCAAATATTCATACCATTAATATAATTATAATGTTAGTATAATATTCTTATTGTTATTCTTATTATTATTGTTATTCTTGTTATTATGGTTATTATTATTATTATTATTATTATTATTATTATTATTATTATTATTATTATTATTATTATTATTATTATTATTATTATTATTATTATTATTATTATTATTATTATTATTATTATTATTATTATTATTATTATTATTATTATTATTATTATTATTATTATTATTATAACACTACTACTAGTGTTGTTATTAACGCCGATGCAAGGTTGAGAAGTCCAGATTGCTCCAGGAAAGTTATTGTCCACTTGAACGAAGGTCGATGGTTCGATTCCTGGAGGCCACCCAGTCTGACCATAGATTTTTCGTGGTTTTCCCTGTTCGCCAATGCAAATGCGAATTGAAAGTACTCGGTCCCATCAGACGCTAGCCGATTGAGCCTCCACGCTTGGGTCGAGTTTTCCCCCGGGACCCTATGAGATCACTCTCCAGTGGCTTCAGAGCGGCGTCACCGAGTGCCCTCCTTCCGGGCGGTCAAGCTTTGGAAATATTGGGGAATTCGGGCTCTTCTGTCTTCTCTACTCTTCTGAGGTAACCGCAGTCAGGCAGGTCACAGAGACGCGCACAAGTCACTAACAAGTGCGGAGAGCACCACGAGCCGCCATGCGGCTGCCAACACCCCAGGTCCGATTTCGACAATCGTGCTCTCCCCTCATGAGGCCAGCGACCACAACGCCACCCAACGCCGAGAATAGCATGCAAGCATCCGCGCCAACTGTCCTGTAATGCCTGTATACCATGAGTCTAGAAACACACCTGAAGGATGATAAAGAAATGGAATGAAGGAAGATTGTGAAATGAAAATAAACAGCAATCGCCTAAGTGCCAAGAGAAAACCATGAAAAAGTCAAGTCAGAGTACCCGGATCGAACCCACGACTTCTCGAATGCGAGTTGCACACGTTGCCGTGGCGCCACCTCACTAGGTAACTTCACCGATATATCAAATCGCGAGTTCACTTTAAAACAAATATAAAAGAAAACCCACATTGCTATAAAGTTTCGGAATTCCCTATTTTGAAAGGCAAGCACCTACATAAGTAAGAATAGTGCGATGTATTACATTCACATGACTCTCTGTACACCTTTCTCAGCAGGTTATTCTTACAAAAGTTTGTTTATCTGCTTCTGGTTAATCGAGATGAACCTTTGGAGAAAGGTTTTCCAGCAATGTTTACTGGAGGAAACAATCAGAAGTAGCACGGTCCAAGGTCAGGGGTGTAGGGTGGATGGCCAAACGTGCAATTTCTTCACCTTTGCAGCTGTTCTGGGAACATTGTCGTTGCGGAATCCATTTCCACAGATTTAAATGTTCATGAAATATACAGGCAATGCTGCCAATATTAATACCGACTACTATACTTAGTATTTCGACAGTGACTTGTCCAGTTTCCTTCACCAAGTTCTTCACTCTTAATTGTTCTCTCGTTCATAGCTTCTTTAAGGGCAACCAGTGCGAGAGTTGTCTTTCAAAGTCTCTCGTTCTTCTTGAAATGTAATTGAATCCATCTTGGCATGGTATCAAATGAACACACTTGAACGCTATGAACAGCTACCAAATCCTTGTGCATCTTTTCTTTTTTACTCTTTCACCTAGCTTACGGCGTGTGAACATGTGAAATCTAATGTTTTCTTTAGAAATATTTAGTATGTTTTTACTAGTTATTGTCACACGACAGACTGTACGACTATGACTATGCAAGTTAAAACTTGAACTTATGCATACTTTGACAGTTTAAGATCCACTGTTGCCCATTGCATTAGTTACATTTTCGTACTCATGATTGTCCAACAATGCAGTGGCTGGTTGTGAAATTTTTGAATGCCCCTTGTGGGTACGCTGATGTTTACTGGAGGAACTAATGTTTTATATTGACACCATAATATTTGCAGACGATCAGGTATTACTAGCCGAGAATGAAACAGAATTACAAAAAGCAGTCAAACACCTAAATAAAGTAAGAAAAAAAAATATAACATGAACATTTCGGGAAAGAAAACGAAGGCAATGGCAATGATAGGAAGAGAACAAAAAATAATAAAAATCGTTATCGAGGAAGAAATAATCGAACAAGTATCAACATTTAAATATTTAGGCTCTAAAATATCAATTTGGAACACAAAAGCAGATATTGAGGAAAATATAGAAAGCTACAATAAACTAAATGGATGCATTAAAAGACACTTCGGTAGAAGTATGAGAAAAGAAGTCAAATAAAGATTACATAATATTGTGTCCAAGCCAGCACTAAAGTACTCTTGCGAAACATGGGTCCTACGATCTAGGGAAAAATCCAGATTAGAAGCAGCCCAAATGAGATTTTTACGACCATTATTGGGAGTAACAAGATGGGACAGAATGAGAAATACTGATATACGAGCACAACTTATAATTGAAGAGATTCAACGATACCAGAAAGAGTGGAAAGACCATGTTTTAAGGATGTCCCCTTCGAGATACCCACGGCAAGCTTTATTTTACAGACCTTCTGGACGGAGAAACATTGGACGACAACGGAGAAGATGGAGCGACCAATTTATTTAGCCTCGGAACAGGTCTAAAGGCCTAAACCTTGTCAGGAAGAAGAAGAAGACTAATGTTTAATTTATGTGATTTATTGCCCTAATGTTGTCAGAGTAAACTGAAATCCATCTCTAATGCTCTCCATGGTCTATGATCTTCGGGTGTAACCTCATTCCACAAATCGAAGACAGGACCCATTTGTTCAGCAGTCGGAGATGGTATTTATGATGGCGGTGGGATGAGAGGACCCACAGCTTTATCGTGTACTCCACACCACTTTGGTCCTTGGGAATACTTCGCATGAGCTGGTCAGATCTGAAGGACTTCCCAGATTCGGGAATCGATCTCAAGGCCCTTACTCGAGACTTGCGAATGGAACCACTTAGCTTCCCCTGCACCTTAGGCGAGTCATTTAGGAGAACGTGATATGCCGTCACTAGTCGTGACTGAACCATATCTTTTACCCTACTCTGCTTCTCAGTGGCAAACACTGGCGTGAAACTTTTAGCCGCTTAACAGCAAAGCTAATTCGGGCTTCTGTTTAAAACAGACGTCTTTTTTTTTCTTTTTCAAGGTTGTATAATTATATCACGTTAAGCCAGATCAAACAGAAGTGGAAGTTTAAACGGAACAGAAGTCTTATCAGAAGAAAATTTAGCTACAGCTGTCGTATTTGTATAAGCTGAAGTAGATTTTCTTTGGAATATCTGTAAATGTAGGGAGTGTGACCATCGTCGGACATGTAGATACAAGAGAATGGTGCAGTTTTCCATCATCCAGCTGTTCATACATCTCCTAGCAGCTAAATCCCGAAACAAAAGAGAGAGGGCGAGCAGACAAACTTTACTCTGCTCTCTCCCCTCCCTTCCCCAGTGTCCGGACGGCAATGAAATATTTATGAGCCCTTGTGCTAGGGAGTTGTAAGTCCAAGTGAACTGCAACGCAGCGCGCCATCTTCTTCTAGATATTCAGAGCGCATGCGCTGCTTGCCGCAGGTATTTCTCCTCCTGTTTTCAAAATGTCGCACACCGCACAATTTGTGTATGCTTCACATACATATCTGCATAATTCCCTTTCTTGGCTAAAACTACATGCAAATAAATGGCATGATACGTTCCTTATTAACTTTCCTAACATATATTTTGAAATATAACAATGCAATTTTGTCTCCTAAGTAAGTATTATTGCTATAAATTTCAATGTCATTTATAAAACTCCTGTTACACTGACATGACTTTCTCTACCCTCTATGCTTTATTACTAGGTATACAAGATATTCTTACGAAAGGCTATTGTTATATCCATTCAATTTGATCCAGATAAACCTTTACAGAAATAACTAAATTACACATTTTGTTATAGATACAAAGGGAATATCGATAGTCAGATGTTTAAGAACTGAACGCTGTATGCCGACCTTAAAAGTTCATATTCTTTCCATGCAATCGCGAGAAACAACAGAATGGGACTTTAAAAGAATGAAAAAGGTGTTAAACAATTCGAGCTTTTAATAACAGATGTCTCGTAAAGGACTTACGTTACAAAAAACTTACTTGAAATAAATTGTGTATTTTAAAGAGACCTAAAATGTTATACAGTGCGTTTTTGTCAATCGCTTTTTATATACTTATACGTACTAGTTATCAATACATTATTATGAAGAATAGCTTCCGGGTATACAATATTTTACTAAAAATAATACGATATTTTTGAGTAAATAAGTAAGTATGGCAGCTTCCATGTGCTGAACCCATATGGTTTCTGTATTTGTAAATAGGTACAGAATGTTAGGGGCACGAGTGTTGATATTTTTAATGGTATTTGAGGACAGTATAATGAACGATATTAAGTCAATTTTTGGTTCATTTGCGAACTTATAATTTTACTTATTAAGAGTAGTATATTTTGTAGTACCTCTTAATAGGTTCGCCACAGAAAACATGACCAAAGTAGGCCGGTGTGCCGAAACCGAACTCCAATACTTTTTGCAAGACCAACGGTCTCACAATACCTAGACCAATAGGTCATGCATTGAGGTGTGAATCAAAACAGACAGTCTATACGACAGGCGTTGTTCATTTCGCAGCGCACTAAAACATGCAAAAAAAATCAGGCGGTAAACTATGTGATTGATTTGTGGGAAAACTATTAGACGAAGAGAAAAACAGCTAACACACTGAAGTGGATATATACTAAGGCACCAATTATCAAAATATCTGCACTAATATTCCTAACAGTGTGCATATGTGAGTTTGTTTTCTCTATTTATTATTTTAACACCTTTGTTTGTGAATTATATTTTCTGGTATAAGAAACGTGTTTTCTCAGAAGCTATCGAAGATACCTAATAACATTTTCAGATAATATAGAAACCCCGTAATTTCTGTTTTGTATCTACTTTAGTATCAGTAGATACTAAAGTAATCTTTGGAAGGTAATGAGCTTAAATACTAAATTTGATATTTATCCGACTTTTCCTTTTTGAGTTATGCTCTTCAAAGACACCCGCGCACGTATACGTACCACATATACATATATATTTTTATAAAAGTTATTTTTTTGTCTTCAAGGAGTCTCAAAATATATTTCACCTTAAATCTCGGTATTGAACTTTTGGGCAGAATGCAATGCTTTCTCGACTTACTATACGTAGTGGAGAAAATAAAGATTATATAATTGTGGAAAAAATTCCATATACCTTAATAAGCAAACTCATCATATGAAAGCACAGCAATGCACTTAGAACGCATTCATGCAAATAGCGATGTTTCAGCGTGGGAAAGAAATGTTAAATCAGTCATATTTCGATTTTATTGGGTGATATTAGGAGAGCACATGTCAATATGGGCGCCATTTTCTCTCAATAACTCTTCAAGCCCAATTAATGACATGAAGTGCTGGAAATATGAGTTAGAGATAAATAAGGAAAAAAGTATTAATTCTAACACAAAAGAAACCTTCATTATAAACTTTTCACACGTTGTTTCAATATTTGTGCTTCACTTGTTTTTTCAACATAAAAACTTGTATCTAAGGAAAGGAAGTACCAACTCAGAAAATAAAAGCAGCTAAACCCCAGAAAAACATGTTATAATCGCTCCAACCTTAGATCCGCACTTGATGTAAACACAAACTGTCAACATCTAACCCTCGATACGCTGGAACCAAAGCACGCATTAAATATAGTACCTTGAAAACTGGCGATTATCTGTTAGTTTTTAAGATGTAAGATGTATGATAATCTGGTAAAAACTACTTGAATGTAACGATATTCCTAAAAATCCTGAGTAAATATCGATCGCTCTGTTGCAACATAAATACGAGGTATGAGTCCACGTGGTGTTTGTTTGTGTTAGTACGAACACCAGGTTATCGCGGAGGGATACAAGGTGCGGTTCTAAGGCTGGATGGAGTATAGTTCGGCACATAGGTACCTACAATACCTTTGCCAGGCTTACTTTAAACTACAATGTAAACAAAGTATAAAATTGTATTCCTCCGCGAGCCCCTATGATTGGCAGTAATCTGGTGCGACTAAATATGTGCATCATGCAAATGCGTTTAAAAACATTCCCTTTTCACCACTTCGTAATGGTTTTCCTTGGAGATGCTTTACGTACTCCACGGCAGACGCCATTCTGAACGAACGAATTCCATTCCTTCACTTCCTTACATGGCTGCGTGCACATGTATTACGCATCGCAGCTAATAATACTGAATTTGCATATTAATGTATTCCATTT
Organism: Tenodera sinensis; assembly: GCA_030765045.1. NCBI lineage: Eukaryota > Metazoa > Arthropoda > Insecta > Mantodea > Mantidae > Tenodera > Tenodera sinensis. The sequence goes on from CM060961.1 coordinate 18,688,766, forward strand.
ATTCTGACTATAAGATTTTCAAACTGTTTTTGCAAATAATTATTGTGGTTATTTTAAACTTAGTGCTATTTTGTATGTTAGTTAACGGACTATATTTTCATTGGCGCCTGTTGACATGGAAGTTGTGCGGTAGGATCAACCACTGAAGTGTTACTCAAACACGTGCTGTTGTTTATATTTCAGTTTAAAGTAATGGCGGCGAAGGTATTGTTTCACAACATAGACATAGAAGTTGGAACATGCGCTGTTAGATCACGTTAATATATGGAAGAAATGAAAGCAAATAAGACAGGAATCGCCGAAATGAAATAGAAGGCAAAGAAAGGGATCAGCGAATAAAAGCAAGAACTAGAATACACGGAGAGCAAAGTAAAATAAACTTCTTCTTCTTCTTCTTCTTCTTCTTCTTCTTCTTCTTCTTCTTCTTCTTCTTCTCCTCCTCCTGATTACCTTCCCCTTATGTAGGACTTACACCTCTAGGACTTACAAGCCAGTGTCTAGGGTCAGACGTCTGTCGGGGAGCAGAGGAACCTATGGACCGAACAGAGTGAAGACCTGGAAACAGGTGGTCAGCCAAGCACCAGGTATGATAGTGAGGAAGAGGATGATATGAAACACAGACGAAATGGGTGATTGAAAAGGTGATACTCGAGCAATTGGTGGAATGAATGGTCGGGGAAACCGAAGAACCCGGAGAAAACCCGCCCAAACGGCGCTTCGTCCAACACGAATACCACATGCGGGTCCCTGGGATCGAACCTGGGCTACCTAGGTGATAAGCGAGCGGTCTAACTGCTCAGTCACGGCGCCACTTGTAAAATAAACATAATATTAAATTAAATAGGGACCAAATCCAAACCGAGAGCTGTATGAAATATATTACAGTGACATTTCAAAGCTGGTAACCAAGCTGGTTACGTCATTAATTACTGTGTACAGGAGGTGAATAGGTCATCCAGATAGAGACAGGACGAAAGGAAGTCATACGAGCTTGACAATATGGAGGAAAACCAGAAATGAGAAAGTCATTCATGAAGAACAGAAAAAGCTACCAAGCATAAATAACAATATAACAGTATAGATATTGGAAATCGCGTCCTGAAGAATGTCGGACAGCAGGCTGCAAGAATCCAGTGGAATTTGGTGGGAGACGTCGGAAAGGCTTCACCACGACAGAGGAGCTCAGTCGACCGCCAAGTGAAGCACGTACAGTAGAAGCAAACACCGAGGCAGGCGACTTCAGAAGACTTAGTGGGGCCTTAATGTGCTACTTTAAAATGATAATAATCAATGTTGAATTTGTAGAATTTTATGTTTCGGAGGAACTGAAAAAGGGGAAGGGGTGGCGGTTAAAGTGATGTGTCCAAAACTCGGGGGCCTGAAATCGAGGCCTGGGTAGAGAAAGCGATAAACAGCGGTTTGAAGTGGAACTGTAGTGCTTTACTCGGACGTGATAATTTTCTGACACCGTGTATTTAGTCTGGACTAATTTACAGCGCATGATACGAGCCTTTTTTCACCCATTAGTATTCACACTCCATAAGTAATGCTTTGACAGGTGACGTACTGTACCTCTTTTAAAGCATTTGTAATGAGTTTGAGAGTTAAAACAAAAAGAGTAAATGCTGTAACAGTTTATCTGGCCCAATTGTTTTATTTTGGCTTAATCACCTTGGGATAAACACACTAATGATAGCTGTTACTGTTTTCTCTGTTGCTATAATACTTCAATTAGCATTTTTCATAATTTTTTCGAAAATTCTGTGGCAAAGTCAGCTTAAATTCTAATTTGATATTTTTTGTCATTTCAGTGCCCGTTTTATTGTCTTTAGCTGCTGATTATTCCCAGGTGAATGAAGAGTAGTGTGTGAAGACCAACCGACCAGCATTAAAGATTAAAAGGAATGTAAAATAATTAGTTGTCCTTTGTTTTGGTAAAAATGCGCGTGTTGTGATGTAACTCCCATGTTGAGTATCTGCCATTAGCCAAGTTTATTCGCGTTGGTTTGTCCTCATTTAAACTATCCACTATATCCTTCGATAGTTTTGTCTCTTTGTTTACGCTTCGATTCGAGAGAGCCAAAACAAAGCCGCTGGGGTTAAGCCCATGGCTTGCTTTATTTATTTAGTGCAATGTCATCCATAAATATTTACAGGTAAATAAGGCCATGAGGTCAGGCAACGCTGGTGGGGAAGTTGAATTCCTATTGCACCGAGCGCGGTGAATATCTCGGAATGACCGGAGCGAACATCCACGTGGTGTTACCCAACATTACACAGGGTGTTAGCGGTACAACTGCACTAACTCAGGGTGGTATAATAACAACATTATAGCAATATTTACTTAAGTTGTAGACTTATAACTTAGTAGTGAGCTACCAAAATAATGAAGTTGTGCACGTTTTGTCTGTAGAGCAGATGGACAGAACCGGTTCCCCACACTGTGCCGTCACATACACTACGAACGCGCATAACTTGATTCCTCTTTAATGTAGCTGGACTACTAAGCCTACTTATGACTACAACTAGGTTTGAAAGCAAGTTTCCTTTTTGCACCTCAGCCTAAAGGTACTTTTTGTGCACTTCCTGTTTTCTAAGCCAGGGATCTATATCTAGATACATAGTTATAGTATTTGTCGCCCTGGATTAGAACCATCTCTAATTTTGTGCTGGTTCCGAGAATCTGGTATCTTCTCCATTTTGTAGCGTTGCATTTTAATATGAGATATTTCATTGGTTTTTAAACACAAGCGACAAATGGGTTCCATTTGGTATAGTGCCATTGCCTTTAGATATTTCTGAATGATCCATGTGCAGTTATATAACTTATAACTCTCCTAAATTGCGGCTTGGTTGGCCTAACGAGTGAGAAACTTAGTAAAGCTTCGTAATTATTTGCCTGTTAAGTTTGTTTATGGATATTATCTCCCATTTGTAATGTAATGATAGTTGAGTACATCCCTCATATTGTCACAAAGTGGATAGCGATTAGGAAGCACCCTGTATAGAAGAATTCTCTTTCATAGGAATAATTTGTAGTGCAGTGAGTGGAGAAAGTTGTGTGAGTACAACATTTTCCGGAGGTAGTGGAGGTGATATTTTCAGTGAAGCCAAGCCTGACAAAGGTTGTAGCAGCACGTGCCGAAGTGAAATGTCATCACATTTGTCAAGCAAATGCTCCCTGCTTCTCGATGTCCTTATATATGGGCCGCCTCCCGCGATGTGGGTGTCGTAAAATACGAGATCGGGCGTCGAGACGGGCTGAGCGTATTCATTCGTCCGCCATTACCGCTACCGGATGTTCCCACATATCTCACAACTCGCCACCTACAAGCAACAAGCTCCTCTGCCTTCCATACCTTCTCGAGCACTTGCTTCACTATACAGTCCAAGCATAAACCTCATAATCTAACTGAAATTGCTATCATTTTTATAGTGAATGTTAAACAAATGAAACAGAAGTTAAAACAAATTCCTTTTCTTGTCTTTTTATCATGCAATCTAATCATGGATCCAATAATGTAAAAATCTGATGTGTTGCACTCACATAACTTTCTCTACTCTTGTACTAACCGTTCTTACAAACTCTTATTCCTATATCTCCTTCGTGTTAATTAAGATAAACATTTGTACAAATTATCTTATTGCTTATGTCCTTGTAGGTACAAGGGGAATATTAGAATACAGTAGGCTTTGTGCGATAGTAAAATCTTTTAAAGCTTTGAGATTCCGTTCTCTTTGCACACGTAACATAAAAAAATGAACAACGATGTTCCATTTCACGAAAGATCTAAGTTTTTCGAAACTCACGCACATAACGAGGAATATCTCCTAAATGGTTCACCCTACAAGAAAATTTATTTAGACAAAAATTGTGTATTTTAGCAAGATCTACATTTATTGTATTGTATGATTTGGTCTATCTGTAACGGTTTACCAGTTATGCAAAAGTCGTCCAGAGTAAATACGACTACAGGGGCTATAGCCAGAAAATTCAAGATATACATTTCACTTGCCATAAAAATATCTCAAACATATGACATTTTAATCAAAATCGTTAGAGCCATTTTCAAGAAAATCAAAATTTTCGAAAAATTTTCCATGTAAAGGGTAATTTAAGGTGGGGCTATTTTCTTCAAAATCTTCGTGTCACATCCTTGAAAGACATTAAACTTAAATACCAACTTTGGTTTTTAAACGACTTTTCATTTTTGAGTTATGCTGTCCACAGACTGACATACAGACTGACACACAGACTGACACACAGACTGCCACACAGACACACATACGGACCTTTTTCTAAAAATGCTTTTTTTTGGATTCAGGGGGCCTCAAAACATATGTTTCCGGTGAAATCTCGACATCGAATTTTTGGGTGGAATACAATACTTCCGCTACTTACCAGTAGAGAAAGTAATAAAAACTGGTATAACTTTATAATAAATGGTAAGTAACGTAAATAGGCAATTAAGACTAGTACAATTTAATTCTTCTCCCAAACACTGCAAAAAGTATAAGTTAACAGGATATCCGTCTCTCAGATGGATATCAAAATTCTCAAAGCATATTGGGCGAATGTACAATGCTAATTTGATCTAATATTTCAGTTATGCTTCAGTTGAGAGTTGAAGTTTGAATTGTGTGGACGTCACTGTTTTACTTTCGCAATAGTATTGTTTTATAAGTAAGCCACACCGTCTCATAGGCGGATATTACTGTAAATACTAATATTTGATTTTGTAAACTTCTGCATAATTTCTTGCACAATGATGCAGAATATGATGTAAACGGAATAAAAATATTGTATTAATAATTCATCAAACTTTTAATTAGACTCACTAAAGTGGACTAAAATGCAAGATTTTACCATCTTAGTCTCCCAGACGGATGTTACTATTAGCGCCATATTTTGACATGTTATCATTTAAATGTTAAAATTTCTTAAATTATAAGTGTTAAATATAAACGATAGACAAAATCTTAATAGATAAAACTGTAGATATCGTTAATGCACATAATTTATATCAATATCGGGTGTTTTAATGACTTACCCAGGAGAATGGAATTTCAAAGCGATCACTTAGCAATCAGCTCCTGGAAAATATGTATTTAAAGCATGTCTGTAAATGCTTATCTTAACATGAAGTAGATAAAAGAATACACCTTCTCCTTAGCGCGGTGGTAGCGCTGCTGCTTACCAAGCAGAATATCCAGGTTCGATTCCTGGTACCGGCATGGAGATTTTCTCCTTCTGAGAGACCTGGTCCAGGGTGCACTCAGCCTCGTTAGATCCCTGAGGAGCCAATTGAGAACCTAAATGATTGAGACGCAGCGGCCCTAGAGTAATATGCCGGCTCAGAGGAACCACGTCCCATCCTTCAGTACTGCACCGCACTCATGACGCTTATGATGAGCATACGTGGGAGATATACAACTGGACTGTAAGCCTTGGCCTGTAAACAGCTGTTGTACCACTGGGTTAGGTTTTTAGATAGAAGAAAAAGCTTTCGTAAGAATAGTTTCTGGAAGAATGAGTAGACAGTCATATGAATGTAACACATCACAGTTTTACTTAGTACTTATCATTTATCACTAATTACCTAGCGATATGGTTACCATTCTTCATCAAATCATTCTTGCAAACTATTCTTTCTCTTATGTATTTCATGTTAATCGACAAACATTTGCAGAAATTATCTTATTACTAGTTTTCTTGTAGGTGTAAGGAGTCTTGTAGGCTTAAGCGATTGTCAGATGTTTTAAGTGTTGATCGCTGTGATACGCTTGAAATTCCGTTCTCTTTACTTGGTAAAGGAATAAAAGAAGTAAGAAAAGAAAATAAAACAAAAAAACAAAAAAAAAAAAAAAACAATGACTTCCAATTTTAGAAAAGTAGTGGTATTCGAAAATTTAGAATAATAACAAGAAATATCTCAAAAATGTCTAACTCCACAAAAAATGTAATAAACATAAGTTATGTGCTTTAACGAGATTTCTTATGCAGTAGCAATTTGTCAATCTCTTACAGTTTACCAGTTATGCAGAAGTCATTCGAAATGTAGAGGAGTTCTGAGACTATTCGCGGAAAATCCAAGATATGCATTTTATTTGTCATGAAAATGCCTTATATATAATCAAAATCGTTTAAGCTGTTTTGGGGAAAATAAACATTATCAAAAAAGAAAAACCGTCCCTGTAATGGAAAGATAGGAGTGAGGGGATTTTTTTGAAAATGTTTGTGTCACATGACATACGGAACTAAAATATCAACTTTGGCATTTAACCAACTGTTCTTTTTATTTTTTTTAGTTATGCTGTTTACAGGTACACACAAAGAAAGCTGTTTCTCAAATTGCTTCTTTTTAGATTTAGAGGGCCTCAAAACGTGTATTTCTGGTGAATTTTGACATCAAATTCTTTTGGTGGAATGCATTACTTCTACTTAGTATACGTAGGAATGAATGAATGAATGAGTTCCTTTATTCCTTTGTGGAATATAGAGCACCGCCCGGCCGCTCAGCCCACTGTAGGTGTCAGGAACGGGATGCAGTGGTGGAGAGTGGGACGTGGTCAGCGCTGCAATCCCTCCCGGCCAGTAGATAAGGAGTGATCATACAGAGGAACCAGGATGGGTGAGTGATCAGCCCGAAGTCTGGTGTGAGAGCGAGAAAGTGGATGATGGAATGATGGCAGGAGAAGCCGGAGAACCCGGAGAAAACCCGCCATTGTGTCGGTGTGTCCCACATGCGAACGCCTGGGATCGAACCCGGGTCGCTTTGGTGAGAGTCAAGCGGTCTTCTACACGTAGGAGATAAAGTAAGATGTATGTGACTGAAAGTAGGCTGCCATCCTTACAGACACCTGTTTCATTGTGTTGCACAGTTTGAACATAATGAGCGAAGCTGCCTGCCTACACAGGTTTATAAATTCCTAATACAATATTAATGAAAGAAAAACTGAACTGCTTATGTTCTGATTTAAGTTATATAAGTGAACCTGTTAACGTATAATTATGAAGTTTGTTTGCATTAGCTTGTTATTATCGCGTTTATTATTCATGACGTCAAAACCATGTGGCGAGTGTTTCTTTCAGTGACGCACGCAAGCTCGGCTTGGGTTAGGCGTTATCAACAGTAGCATTAGTGTGGAAAGTTACACATGCTTCCTTTACTTACTTTGCTAAATGTCTTTGTCATGTGTATTTTTTTCTTCGTCGTTACCTGTTGATTTTGGACCTTTTCATTAAGCAACTTCGGTAACCAATTACATCCCGTTATTCTGATTGTTCTCCTTCACCCTCTACTATCCTTTCTTCCCTCCCCCGACTGTTCACCTTACTTGTTCACTTTTCCTTGAGTTTCCTACTCTCTTCGTCCTTTATTTGTTAGGCTTTCATGCCATACTACTCCTATTCGTATTGTCGGGTTTCCTTTCCCAAGTCTCTTCCTTCCATTCTTGCATTTCTTCAAATTCTACCAGACAATGATCTACTCTGCACTCTTCCCACCTCCACACATACATCGCTTTGCACGGTTAACACATAAACAAAATAAACAAGGGTGTTACAGTTTCGAAACTAACATAAATAGCAAGGAATATCTCCAAAATGGTTCACTCTACAAAAAATTTATTTGGACCTAAATTGTGTGTTTTAGGGAGATCTACATTTTTTGTAGTGTAAGATTTTGTCTACCTCTTACGGTTTGCGATATATTCAAAAGTCATCCAGAGTAAACAGGACTATATAGGCTACAGCCAGAAAATTCAAAATATACATTTAATTTGGCATAAAAATATATGAAGCATATGGTATTTTAATCAAAATCGTTAGAGCCATTTTCAAGAAAATCAACATTTTCGAAAACTTTTCCACGTAAAGGGTAGTTTAGGGTGAGGCATCCTTGAAAAAAATTAAACTTAAATACCAACTTTGGTTTTAGTCGACTTTTCGCTTTTAAGTTATGCTGTCCACAGGCTGACAGTCAGACACACAGACATATACACACACGGATCCTTACAAGCCGCACGTGGAAAAGAGTAGAGCAGCCGAACGGAGACCGGAAGATTCCTGGTGCAGATCCGGTCTATGGCAATAAGTTTTCACTCTACCCCACTCCATAGTTGATATGAGTGAACCAACTTGGTCCAGACTCAACAACCTTACAGGATTATCAGTGACCAGACTGTGACCTAATCTAAAATTCATACTTTCAGTTTTATTAATATGCAAATAAATTTTTTTAAAAATTATAAAAATGCGCTAGTGGTATACGTAAATAGATAGTCTTGGATAAAATTAATTATTATAAAAATTGAATAACAGATGTTAAAACTGATTTTTTCGAGCACTTCCCGTCGTAAGGTTATGATTCCATACACGCTTATTACCGGGGTCCGGATATTTAAGAGATGTCACAGTTTTTCTTTGTGATTTTTGTCATGGGAAATTTAAGCGAAACACGATGTTATAAATGATGAGTAATTTATGCAATTCGCATGGGTCATATAAAGTCATATTTTGGCCTTTTTAACGTTTTTCGTAATTCCCTTGTCATTTTTTGGTATTACATAATATTTTCTCTTAAATTTTCGAATTTTTCTCCTATTTTTATATATTTATTTCACATATTTGGTTGCAGTTGTCCCCAAAGACGACAATACTAGCCGGTCTTTTTGCGTTACAATGTTGCGTGCAAATAGAAAAGTGTTCCTTTTTGAAATCTTTCAAACGTATTTAATTTGCTATTGTAATGTTTCCTTTTGATTGCTCTTCAAAATGTGACATTTATTTCATTCTGTGCAGAGCTGAGGGTTAGATCTAGATTGAGCAATTAAATAAATTTAAAATGCAACAATAAAGTGAATATTAAGATTTTGAAAGTAGATTTTCAATATAGTGGTAATTCAAACAACATTAAAGTTTTGATGATTTCGAAAATGCTTCCACAGAATTTTGCGTCATATTCATCGTCATATTTTCTAATTTTTTTCGGTCATAAGTGCCTGCATATTTCTAACATAAAGATCCGGGTGCTGGTTGTTACGAATGGAAATACCGTGCTCGAGCCGGTGTGGAGGTCTGGGCTTCATGAAGCAGTGTTAGCAATACATTGGGGATTCCCCCATGTCGGACCGCCAGCGGACGAGTGCAGTCGAGTCGAGTCGACCGGCCGACTGGAGCGACTGACAATCGATGGTTGGCGATTGTTGAGCAATCGTGATGAAGAGAATGGCAAGAAATGGGATGGAGAGGGAGATGGCGTGTGGCGGGGAAGGGGTGGCTAAAGTATGTGGAGGAGGGGAAAGGAAGTGAGAAGAGCTTTAAAACCAGTCTTCATACATAATAGAAGACTCGTAAGCGTCATGCAGTAAGCTTACAGCTGCGCGTATAAATTTTGCAACACTTGGCCCTGGCTAGGAACAAATTACCGGTTTGCTCTTTAAACGAACCCCGCGCCCTAAACGGGCGAGCGTTTAACGAAACGTTTAACAGCCTCCTTCCATTTGTTCCGCCTTTCTTGCTAAATGAAGTGATTAACCACTTCACAGCGTTACTTAACCGATCCGGTCATTTTGGGACGGGCTTAAGCACTTGGGCCTAAAGTTGTACCCCAGAATGTGTAACCATCGGGAAATTGGCTCTTGAGCAAGAAATAATTCTTTACTCTTCGATAAAACATCAAGAAACTTGCATACAACGTTTATACTGCATTTGCACAAAACTGAGTTCATGGAGGATGTTTTGTCAGTCGTTATTTGTTACCTAGAAACACAATATCCATCAACAGTTGTCCTCGCTGAACGTTTTCCACTCACGTTATGGTTGGTGACTTGTATTTGATACCACCTCTAAAATAATTAATAGAACATGATCTATCTTTTTATTTAAAAAAAAATATTGAGAAATGAGGCACATTCAGCTTAAAGCCTGAATGTTACTCTCAGCTCCACAGTATTTTTGCTTTTTTCCCTAAGAATCTTCTTTTTCCTGTGTTTTACCTTGTTTATATGGAGACCTTACGCCCTCCAGGACTTACAAGTGAGCACCTGAGATCAGATGCCTCTCCAGGAGCAGACAAACTCTGGATCAGGGGGAGTAGTCAAGGTGGGTGATCAGCCCGAAGACAGTATGAGAGTGAGGAAGGAGATGATGTCAAATATCGCCGAAATGGATGAAAGAAAACGTTATTATGGAGCAGTTGAAATGAATGGTGGGGAAAATCGGAGAACCTGGAAGAAAACGCGGCACAAAAGGCTTTGTCCGTGACAAATTCCACATGCGGTTCCCAGTGATGGGACCGGGCCGGTTTAGTGGTCTAACCCAGGCGTGGGCAACTGGTGCTCAGGAAGTGAAGGCGGCTGACGGCTTTGCACTGATAACTATGTTTAGCAAGTACAAAATATGAGGATCGCCCATTTATTTTGTTTGTTAACGACACTATCAGTTGCCAAGATCATATCACCAACGGTGTGCCGAAATGTCCTGCCGCGGGAGTCCTTTAATATTCTGTGGGGTAGCAACTATTTTCTACTCCATGACATTCTAATCTAAAACTCAAGAACTTTTTCACACTTTTGTTACTGTGTTCGTATTCATATACAAGTGCTTTGTAAAACGTTTTTAATCTTTTATAAATTTAGAACATGAAATTAGAAGTGATTTATAGCTTCTTGTTCGTAGAACAAACTGGGTTTTGCGACAGTAAAGGGATTATAAAAATCGGTTGATAGTTTTTTAAATTACACTGCGCAACCAAAATTACCCTCTTTATAACATAAGTATAGATTTTATATATTGCCCATTTTGCCTGAAATGTTGAGGAAAATGTTCAATTCTGTTTCTCATATTCAGGAAAAATGGAAACTAAAATATTGCTAGCACATAGTTGCTTATTTCATGGTGTGAAATAGAATATCTTATATGCAGTAGGATTCCCAATTTTTTGCTCCAAACAATATTTAAGAAATGGTGCTCAAAACGTCAATACTGTTGTACACTTCGTGGCACGTAATACCCATCTTGGAACTTATGCTGTTATTAAGACTTTGTCTACACGTAAATGGTGGATAGAGAAGTTATTGCACTCCACCTACAAATTCGTTACCAAAATTTCATTGGAAATAAGTCTTCTGAGACTCTCTGTATCAAACATATGTATATCTAAAGCATTTTTATAAAACCGTCCGTGTGTGGCGGTTATCTATGAACAGCATATTAAAAACAAAAAAATCAGCACAACAGCCAATGAAGGGCCAAGGCTTACCACCCGGCCGCTGCGTCCCCCACTCTGTCCACTACAGGCGTCATGAGAGGGGTGCAGTACTGGAGTGTGGGACGTGGTCAGCGCTCCGAGCCCTTCCGGCCGGTTATGCGGCCTTTACGACTTGGGGTCCCTACTTCTTCATTGACCCCTCCGGGACCTAACGAGGCTGAGTGCACCACGTGCCAAACCTCCCAACGGGGAAAAAATCCCCACGGTTGTACCGGGGATCGAACCCGTATTTATCTTCCAAGCAAGCAAAAGGAAGGTTTTCAAGGATGTTCACCAATCCAGGCTACCCTTTACGTGGAATTTGTTTTCGAAAATTTTGATTAAAATACCATGTGTTTTCATGACAAATGGAATTTATATACTGAACTTTCTGGTAATACCCTCTTCCTTATGGGTGGCCATAAAAATGGAAGGAAACTTAAAAGGCATCACATTGCCACCAGCTCTTACAAGATGTGACTATCCTTAGGCATACTTACGAACCGATTTTATCTACAATGAAATACATAATAAAAGGATTTTAAAAATGCTTATCACGATTAACATGGAACGGATAGAAGAATAAGCATTTTTAAAAAGTTATATGAACGTAACGTATCGGATGTTTTCGCAATAAAAACCTAAGATATATTATTTTAGAATAGCACTTAATTGTTTTAACTAGGTAGGTTACACCGAATGGTGAATGATTGAAGCCCCACGTTTGCCATCTTAGGATAAGCAAGGACCAGAAGAATTTTAAATCATGTTAGTTGTGTTAATTAATTGTTTCAATTTATGTCACTTAATCAATTGTGACCAAATTCATTCGAATTAAGATAGAACATTAGAACAATGTTCACACAATGTTTGCGCGACAGTTAGTGAAGTAATAAACCTTTTATTTCTATTCATGAAGAAGCTAGATGACTCAAAATATTTGACGCAAATTATCTTATTTTTGAGAAATATGATTCTTTATTGACAATATTTGTTACACTCATTATGTAGAATGTATGACTGACGTATGACTGAAGCAGTACCTTCCACCTGGTATACATTTCACCGCTAAGCCCCGTTTTGAGAGACAGACAGAGAGAGAGAGAGAGAGAGATGGAAATTTAAGGGCGTTTAACTGCATGATCATCAGCCCCTTTAAAAAAATCCAGGGCAAAAGCCAGTTATGAACTTTAATATAGGTAAAATAAAATTATTGGTAAAAAGGAAAAATATACAGGCAAAATCCAGAACTAAAACAAAGTCGGAAATTGCCAAAAGAGTGTAAAACTGATATATCTAAAGTTTTAAATATTCAAGCTCATCTTAATCTCTTCTAAAAACTTAAAAACCACTTCGACCACTTGCTTATCGTCTGCCAGGATCTCGTAAGTCTGGCAGGCAGTTGCAGAGAGTTTCGAAGGCGCGCTAGAGAAAAGTACTCTAGCAGGACGTGAGGAACTGACAAAACGCTGTAGCACAGCGGACAAAGAGGAGCAGGGTCCCATTTAAAAAGGTAACTGTGTGAAAAATGGCAGTGGCCAATGTTCAACGGAGCCAACTTAACCCCCTCGCGACGAGATATGCGAGAGAAAGTTACCCAGTTTATTGGAAGTTCTTTCACTGCTCTAAGCTCATTACCGCGGAGAGCTGACCACTCTTCGTGCCAGCACGACAGCACTTCAAGCCTAAAGTCTTCCGAAGTAATACAAGAGAAGGTAATACTGGGTTCTGTTGTTGCTCGTCATTTCATTCTCGGCAAACCTACATAACCAGGTATCCATGCACGTATCACGTTAACACCAGAGGCGTGTTAAACATGGAGGGCATCCTGGATACGTTGTACAATAGGCTGGGAGTTATACAGCTGAGAGAGAGAGAGAGAGAGAGTGTGTGTGTGTGTGTGTGTGTGTGTGTGTGTGTGTGTGTGTGTGTGTGTGTGTGAGAGAGAGAGAGAAAGAGAGATCTGATGTACAAAAATACTCGAAGACCCAAAACCCTTTGTACACGGGTTAACATCATTGCCGATGGGCAATATATTCCAAAGAAAAGGCCGCTGGTATGACTACTGTATTTAAAGGCGGGGTATAAATTAAACAGGATAAAAAGCAACTATGTTCTACTCTAGGGCATTTTCAACTAAAATCGACGCCTTCTTAGCAAACCTTACTTTTATGTACCGCCTTTAACATTTAAAGTCATTGGTGGCTTTTAACCTTTATATTGTCTACGAATACTCAACAGCAATGAAATTCGATCGCTTTTCAGTGATTTTAAGCTTTGGTTGGTATTACTTTGAGTTATTACATTAAATTCACACACACACACACACACACACACACACACACACACACACACACACACACACACACACACACACATTCGTACTCTCATTAATAATTCCAGACTTTGGAGAACAAGGGCAATAATTCTATCTGAAGAAAAATGTCCACCTTCCAGCCGAGAAATGTACCCAGGATCTCTGGCTTTGTAGATAGCATGCTAACTACCGAACCACAGAGGCAGTCAAATGTTAACGTGTTCGTATTGAGAAATGGATTTTTTGACTTTTTAAATATTTTATTAATGAATCCACTTAAACTGGGCGTTTTATAGCCCATATCCGTCAGAAATAGTAAAAGAATTATGAAAATCAGTTGAGTGGATTTGGAAATTACCTAAATTCACATATAAATACACATTTTCCTTCTTTATAATATTAGTGTTAGCTGACATACCCGATGTTGTTATCCCTATTTAAAATAAATATTACTTAATACTCATAAGCAAAGAGTTAAATTATTAGAATACATTAAGAACAACAAATAAACAAAATAAATAGAAACTTGGGGAAGGCACTATGGAAACGCAGTTAACTAATCACAAATAATACAGGAAGAAAAGCGAGTACAGAAAGTCGTATGAATATATGTTGCATTTCTATTTCAGTCATATAGAAAACTGTATGAATTGGTTGTAGAAGAGGGAGTAGAGAAGGAAGTTTGACTGTGTTTTATAAAAGAAAAGTGAGTACAGAAAACAATGTGAATGTAATATGTTAGATTTCTATTTCAAACATATAGCAAATTGTAGGAATTGCTTGTAGAACAGGGAGTAGAGAGGGACATGTAAATGTGTTAAGTAAAAGAAAAACAGGTAGAGAGAACCATGTGAATGTGATACGTTGCATTTAAATATATTTTAAACATATAGAAAATTGTATTAATTGTATGCTGAAGGGTGAGTGGAGGCTATGTGAATATGCACGTAAAAGAAAATCGAGTAGAGAAAACCCTATGAATGTAATACACTGCACACAAACTTTCTCCATGAGAATTCCGAGGTATATAGTATGAATACAGTACATTATATAACAAGTGCCTTCAATAAGGTAGAAATGTTGCAGCGTAGGTCGCTGTTGGAAGGGGTTGGGATAATGTTGCACATTCTCTTGAGCAGTGAACGCGGCACTCTGCAAAGTCTGACGTTGATCTGATGGGGAAAGGCTGGGAATTAAAGCACAGAGTTTCTCAGACATAATTCACCGCTCATCCCCACCCCCACCCCCTACCGTCCTCCCTTCAGTTTTAAACTGCTCCTCGTAACTGCTATTGTTAATCCTTGGGGTAACTCTAATAACTATAGAGTTAGGTCTGCTTTCCATCCAATCCAAATCTATCCTCTTCATAGTTTTATGTACTTCTAGCAGACATTTTCAGCACGATTATTGTTGTTTTGAATAGTCTTCCCCGTGGTCTAAGGGGTGTCCAAGGTCACGGATTCATATTCCGTGGAGGGCGGTGGAGTTTTTGGACGTAAACTCTTTAGCATTGCTTCCTTCGGAGGGAAAGTAAAGTCGCTGGTACCGTGTCGTAGGTTTACTGCATGCCCAATATAGAATGGGACGCTGAGAAACAGTGATTATACTTTGGGACAGGTTGCTCGTGCCTCAGGTCACTTACGCGTGCTGGCACACTGCGATAGCAAAATCCCTTGTTGCAACATCTGCGTCCCTTTCACACTTCTCTTACATTGTTTACATGTTCATTCTTGATTTGTTTATTTATGCACTTAATTTTAATGGCTTCAACAGCTTTTCCTTACACTGGGACGATAAATACATTTAATATAAAAAAACTGGAGTACCTACATGATCATATTTACTTGAACTACATTACTTTTATTTATTTCTCGTAAGTATATAAATATATATCAATACAGCTGGTACTACATGCGATCCCCACAAAAAGAACGAAATAAGGAAATACAAGCAGAACAGCGAAACATTATTTACATTGATATAGATATGTACATTTGCATTTACTCAATCTTAGTATCTTTGGTTTCTTTTTCTTCCTCATCCTCCGAAGACGATGGAGAAGCCATAGACCTTATAAAATTCACGAACGGTTTTGTTTATATCGCATTTCGTCTGTTGGAGTTGTATAGTTCTGAATATCTAGTTTAATGTTTCTTATTACTGTGCATATGGGAACGCCATTTGCAGCCACAGTATGTGCAATCAGCGAGTCACACTTGCCGTTCCCTCCTTTAAAGTAATTGTACACATTTTGGATAATGTATGCCGTCTGCTTATGTACTGGTTTGCCACGTCCTTAAGGCGAGGAATTTGCTTTATAGTTAGCAGGTGCATTACCTGTTTCCCACGGCAGCCACATGTTTATACAGGTGTAAGAGTTTTGTGTAATGTCTGTTGTGCGCCCTAGTCATGTCAGAATGACTGCATAAACCTTGCAACTCTGGTCTGCTTTGGTTCCTACACACGCGCCGGCCACGCGATGTCCTTATCTCCCTTCCACTGTCTCAAAAGACTGAACAAAGTATGAAGAGCTTCCACTGAGGGAGCTAGCGCCGCGGTGGCGTGTGCGACTCGGGTTCCATCCCCGTCGCCCGCACACTCTGACTTGGGTTTTTGTTGTTTCCATTGTCACTTAACCGAATGCTGCGGTGTTTAGTTGCGTGACATCATTTCCCTTCACCTTAACATATTTCAGGTGTGCTTTCAGGTTCGTGGTGGCATTACGTGGTCACTGTCCTCTCGTGGAGCGGGAACCCGGAGTGATGGGGTGTTAGCGCACAAAGCATCGATGTAGGTCAAGTGTCCGAGGCATCCATATCCTGAACACCATCCATAAATGAACATTTAATTTCAATTTTGTTCTGAATATTACATCAATGTTACCGTATTGAACATTCCTATTACAAGGAAAATTCACCGTAAATTTAAAAAAACTAGAACATACACATTTTAAATATTTTAAAATTTAAATTATTAATTATAAATTCACAATGAATCACTTAAACATAAGAATTAACATTGAATTAAACATTAACTTAGAAGCTTACAAGATCCAAGCGTACAAGTTGATACCTGCGTCAAGCACAAGAAAATAGCCAATCCGAAAGCAATTCTCATCACGTGACTATTTTGTCATCTCACATTCCATTGTCAATACCTTCATCGTGTCTGTGCAAATGTGTACACTCACAGATTTCTGCCTGTTAGACGTTTTAACGCCTGGAAGGTTACGATAGAAATCAGTTCGACAATTTGTAGTACGAATCGCATAGCAAAATACGCTGACTGCATCTGTGATCTGGTGAATGACATGCCACTTTACTATCTCAGACGTCCCGGGTTCGATCCCGGGGAGTTTTTCTTTAGCCAGCGGAATTGCCTGTCCTTCCTGGGGTCAGCAAGTATGATGTGTGTATGAATGTAATGTTTATAAACAAACTAAAACAGTGGAGTTGTAAACGAGTAAAAATAATTGCTGTTGAGCAATTGTTCCAAAGGTACCTTCGATATTAACTTAATGAAGGTGGCATATAAATGAATACAGACAGACAGACAGACACACACACACACACACACACACACACACACACACACTTTGTCTTAATTATAATGAATAACTTATTATCACCAAAAGTATTACTTTACCCTTATCAAATGATAAATTATGTGTGGCATTTTCCGTAAGCACAGATGGTACAACTGCCACCCATTCCAGGATCTGAGCTCAGTCGGTCTAGTCCAAATCTAGACTCAGTGTATTTTAAAAATTCACATTAGGTTATATTAATAACCACACCACTACATTGAAAATAGTTAAAGTATCTTTATCCTTGGGTAGACAGATGATCGTTCAATGCTGCGTTCTGATTTTAAATGCCACGTGCAACGTAAAGCAGAAAATTGGCCAACGGGACATTGTTACCAGACTTTTAATAACGAGCCCAGTACATCAAAGGGAGCCATGACAGCATATCGAGAGTCTAATGATCCATGAAGGGTAAGCCAATTTGGGTTTATTTGTATATCTAAATCAAAGAGGGTAAATAAACAATACATCGAACGCTGTGCACATGTTGAAGGAAGGCTGGTTAACACGAGCCGTGCGATTTCGTGCTTATTTGTACACATTTCCTAAACGCTTGGCGCTAAAAATTCAGAATAAGAGATTAATAAATGTTCTGTGACGGCCTCTGTGGTGAAGTAGTTGGCTTCCATATTCAGAGGGTTCGATTCTCGGCTGGAGGATTTTAATGTTCCTTTGACCGTGGTTATTCCCTATTTCCCTAGTGCCTGCAAGTATGAGTGAGAGTGTAAATGTGTGTGTGTGTGCGTGCGTGCGTGCGTGCGTGCGTGTGTGTGGTCGGTCTGGGTGGCTCAGTTGGTTAGACGCTGGCCTACTGATCCCAAGGTCGCGGGTTCAAACCCGGCCCAGACCGATGGTTTTTAAGTGTGCTTAAAAACGACAGCTCCATGTCACTAGATTTACTGGCATATAAAAGAACTCCTGCGGGACAAATTTCCGGCACACCGGCGACGCTGATGTGATCCTGGCAATTGACAGCGTCGTTAAACAACAAAGTAAAGTAATGTGTGTGTGTGTGTGTGTGTGTGTGTGTGTGTGTGTGTGTGTGTGTGTGTGTGTGTGTGTGTGTGTGTGTGTGTGTGTGTGTGTGTGTGTGTGATAATAAAGAGTGAACACAATTGCAGATGAAAAATTGTTCCACAGATAAGTCACCAATATCACCTTACATGTAAAGGCGGCATACAAATCACAAAAAATCTAATAAGTACGCTCACATTACTTTCTCTACTCATGTACAAACGCTCTTTTTTTTCCATCTACTTCATGTTAATTCAAACATTTTTAGAAATGGTTTTATTACACACTTTCTTTTAGGTATCATGGAAATAGGGGAATATGGTAGGCTTAAGCAATAGTCAAACCTTTTAAGAGTTGGTCGCTATGTGAGGAATTTAAAATTCCCTTCTATTTTCAAGACCAGGAAAAAATGAATAACTACTTCTCATTTGAAAAAAATTAAAAGTGTTGCAAAATTCATATGAAGAATAAGCAATATCTAGGAAATGAAACAACTATTTCACATAGATTGTGTGCTTTAACGAGATCTGCGTTTTTTATGTAGTAAACTTTTGCCTGTATCTTATAATTTACCAGTTACGCAAAAGTCTTGCGTAATGAACACAACTTCAGAAGCTATGCACAGAAAATTCAAGATATACACTTCATTTCTCCTGCAAAGATTTAGAACTTATGATAATTGAGGAAATAAACTTTTCTTGAAAAACTATGCACGTAAAGGGTAGTTAGCAATGGGAGATGTCCTTTTTTATAACCTTCGTCTCATATCCTTGGAAGAGCTGAACTGAAATACCAAATTTAGCATTTAAACGCCTTTTCGTTTTTGTGTTGTGCTGTTCACTGACACACAGCTCTTTTTCTATAAATACTTTTTTTGGATTCAGTGAGTTTCAAAATATGGTTCCACTGAAATCTCTGTATTGAATTTTTGGATGGAAAATAATATTTCCCCTACTTACTATACGTAGAACAGGAGGAAAAATATTCTGTTCAAAGAGGATTGTATATTGAAGCAAACACGTGGCCCCGGCTTCATACAGGTACATAGTAAAAAAGTTATTTATGTAATATACGTAACAGACAACGTGACTAAATAGATATACTTGATCAGGATTATGTAAAGAGAGAACGCTGACAAAATGTCTCATAGAATAAATTTGTAGTGCACATTTTCGCGTTTATAATTTTATAAAACACAACGCAGAATGCCAACACAATTGCACTGTCGCACCATATAGCTTTATTGTATGAAATTTCAGATTTAACATTACAGTCATTAGAAAGTTATTACACGAGAAAGTTCCCCTCCACCATCCCTGGCCTTCAAATTAGTGCTTAATGAGTTTCATAAACTGATTTGGCAACGCTGTTGGTCATCCTTTTTTACAACCAACCCGCGTAGCCACATCAAAAATGCATGATAAAACAGCTTGTGTCCACTCCAGCTCTCATTGGACAGGGTTGTGCCTGTTTCTTTGTTTATCAGGCATTAAACTTGATTTTCCTATCCGTACGCTCGCCCGTACAAAGGCTGCATTTCAAAAAGGAAATTTCGCTTGTATCTGGAGGCTAATAAGTCTGTAGCTGATTTTTATCTGAGCGACACAGCGCTATTCAAACATTCGTCAACTGCAGGGGATCCTGCAGTATCATAGCAACGGCTTCTGCATCGTTCTACTGGATAAAACCACTGTCCTTAGTGGCACATTATTGTCATCGTCGTCGTCATCATCATGATCACCACCACCACCATCATCAGCATCATTATCGTCACCATCATCATCATCATCATCATCTTCTTCATCTTCATCATCACCACCACCACCACCATCATTGTCATCTTCATTATTGTCATCATCATCATCTTCTTCATCTTCATCATCATCACCACCACCACCACCATCATCATTGTCATCTTCATTATTGTCATCATCATCACTACCACCACCGCCGCCACCACCATCATCATAATCATCGTCGTCACCATCACATCACCATCATTGTCATCGTCACCATCATTGTCATCATCATCATCATCATCACCATCATCACCATCATCATCGTCACCATCATTGTCATCATCATCATCGTCATCATCACCATCATCATCATCGTCACCATCACTATCATCATCACCACCACCATCATCACTATCATCACCATCATCATCATCACCATCATTGTCTCATCATCATCACCATCATCATCGTCGTCACCATCACTATCATCACCACCACCATCATCACCATCATCACTATCATCACCATCATCATCATCACCACCACCACCATCATCATCACCATCATCATCGTCACCATCATCATCATCGTCACCATCACCACCATCATCACCACCACCATCATCATCATCACCATCATCATCATCACCACCACCACCATCATCATCACCATCGTCATCATCATCACCATCATCATCATCGTCACCATCACCACCATCATCACCACCACCATCATCATCATCACCACCATCATCATTATCATCATCATCACCATCATCATCATCGTCACCATCACCACCATCATCACCACCACCATCATCATCATCACCACCATCATCATTATCATCATCACCACCACCATCATCACCATCATCACCATCATCATCATCATCATCATCTTCTTAAGCTTCATCACCACCATCATCATTACCATCATCACCACCATCATCATCATTGTCATCTTCATTATTGTCATCATCATTATTGTCATCATCATCATCATCATCACCACCACCACCATCATCATCATCACCATTGTCATCTTCATTATTGTCAGCATCTTCATTATTGTCATCATCACCATCACCACCATCATGACCATTGTCATCTTCATTATTGTCATCATCTTCATTATTGTCATCATCACCATCACCACCATCATCACCATTGTCATCTTCATTATTGTCATCATCACCACCACCACCATCATCACCATTGTCATCTTCATTATTGTCATTATCACCACCACCACCATCATCACCATTGTCATCTTCATTATTGTCATCATCTTCATTATTGTCATCATTGTCATCTTCATTATTGTCATCATCTTCATTAATGTCATCATTATCATCTTCATTATTATCATCATCTTCATCATCGTCATCATCACCACCACCACCATCATCATCACCATTGTCATCTTCATTATTGTCATCATTATCATCTTCATTATTGTCATCATCTTCATTATTGTCATCATCATTATTCAAGGTTATAAATAACCCATTAAAACTTTCGATGGTGCAAAAACACACGAGTCAGACTATGATGTTCTGGCTAAACCACAAATGAAACATGGACTCTTAAACAAAATTTAAAAAGAATTCAAGCTGCAGAGATACACTTTATGAGGAAAACTACAGGATTTACGTTATGGGATAGAAAAGAAAATTCAGAGATATTAAACCAATTACAAGTTACTCCTATGTTATAACATATACAAAATTACAGAGAAAAATGAATAGAACCTGTTAGTTGAATGGGAAAATCTCAGTTACCTAGACAAATTTTAAATTATCAAGCAGCATATGGGAAAAGAGAGCTGAACAGGTCACATGGTCTAATCTCCACGAAAAGAAGAAGAGGAAGAAGATTATTACAGCAACTATTAAGATTAACATAATTTTGGCCCTCCTTTCACTAAAGGATTATGTTTGTAGACTGTTCGTATTTCAGACATATTATTGCAGGCAGGCACACAGAACTGGAACACAATTTGTGTGTACTCTAGAAGCCAAATACGCCAACTTCTTTGCCCGTGTGAAACAATCTTCCATGTAAAGAGTTGCTTGGGATGGGAGAATTTTGTTAAAAAGCTTGATGTTACATCTTTGGAAGATAGAGGACTTAATTACGAACATTAGTGTTGTGACAAAAATGACGAAAGTCCAGTCCAATTACTTTTGTCTGTCACTTTGCGCTCTTATTACTGAATACACAACACAGTTTTCTTTTACTGACGTTAACACATTCTGAAGATACGATAACTCAACACCCATTAACTGCATCGCTATCTTCCTTCACGGCGCGCCGGTGGTTGTCTCACGATGACCGTATCACGCAGTTCAAACACACACACACACACACACACATACACACACACACACACACACTTAAAAACTGCTTGCCCTATGTAAGCTTTTATAACGGCGATGACGTAGCCAGAGCTTTCTTGAACTTCGTCTTTTTGGATCTTGTTGACAGCCAGAAGATTCACGAACAATCTAGAAAACGTCTTTTCGTTTTGTTGTCATGTGTTTGCTCGAGTGAGTGATGTGGGGCAGCCTGACCTTGAGCGCCTTCAATACGCGCTGCGTCTGGTACCTATGTAGTGTGAGATAGCTTGACCCCGACCGCCCTTTGCTGCGCGCTGCGACCGGTGTCACAGTACTTAACCAACTTTTCGCATATGAGTTATGCTGCTCAGTGGTAGACAAACGCGGGGACGTGCACATACACAGAGAAATTTTTCTAAGATTATTTTTTTGTAAATCAGCGAGTCCCGAAGCATGTATTTGCAGTGAAATCGTGTTATAGAATTTTTGAGTCGAACCCAATACTTCCTCTACTTACCGTAAGCATGAAGTAGAATAAGTAAAAATCTGATGTGTTACACTCACATGACTTTCTCCACTCTTGTACTAACTAATCTTACAGCATTTCCTCAATCTATTTCATGGTAATCCAGATAAACATTTGTAGAAATTATCTTATTGTTATTTTTTTTGTAGATACAAGGGGAATACAGTAGGCTTTAAGTAATAGTCAAATGTTTTAAGAATAATCACTATAGGGTGACTTTGATATTCCGTTCTCTTTGCATGACCAAGAGATAAAAAACTGAATGGCGACCTCCCATTTGAGAACGGTCTATAAGTATTGCAACATTTTGACAAATAACAATGAAGATCTCTGAAATATTTCACTTCAAAAAAAGATCATCACATAAATTGTGTTTTAACCAATCTACATTTTTACTTTCTCTACTGGTAAGTAGGGGAAGTATGTATTGTATTCCACCCAAAAATTCGATGTCGAGATTTCACCGGAAATATATATTTTGAGGTCCCCTGAATCCAAAAAAAAAAAAAAAAAAAAGCATTTTTAGAAAAAGGTCCGTGTGTGTCTGTGTGTCAGTCTAGCTCAAAAACGAAAAGTCGGTTAAAAACCAAAGTTGGTATTTAAGTTTAATGTCTTTCAAGGATGCGACACGAAGATTTTGAAGAAAATAGCCCCACCCTAAACTACCCTTTACATGGAAAATTTTTCGAAAATTTTTATTTTTTTGAAAATGGCTCTAACGATTTTGATTAAGATTTCATATGTTTGAGATATTTTTATGACAAATGAAATGTATACCTTGAATTTTCTGGCTATAGTCCGTGTAGTCGTATTTACTCTGGACGAATTTTGCATAACAGGTAAACCGTTAGAGATAGACGAAATCATACTATACAAAAAATGTGGATCTTGCTAAAATACACAATTTATGTCTCAATAAATGTTCATGTAGGGTGAACCATTTCGGAGATATTCTTTGTTATGTGTGTGAGTTTCGGAAAACTTAGAACTTTCGTGAAATGGATCATCGTTGTTCATTTTTTTATATGTTAAGTGTGCAAAGACAACAGAATCTCAAACATTTGACTATCGCACAAAGCCTACTGTATTCTAACATACCCCTTGCACCTACAAGGAAATAAGCAATAAGATAATTTGTACAAATGTTTATCTTAACTAACTCGAAGAAGATACAGGAATAGGAGTTTGTAAGAATGGTTAGTACAAGAGTAGAGAAAGTCATGTGAGTGCAACACATCAGATTTTTGTATACTAAGATTTGGCCTTTGGTTTACCAGTTATGCAAAACTCATCAATAATGAGCAGGACTACATGGGATATAGCTAGAAAATTCAAAATATGCATTTCATTTGTCATAAAAAGTCTTAAACATATGGCATTTTAATCAAAATCATTAGAACCATTTTTAGAATGGTTCACAAAAGTTTATATGTAAAGGGTAGTTTAGAGTGGAGGAATTTTCTTCAAAATCTTCGTGTCGCATCCTTGAAAGACATTAAACTTAAGTACCAGCTTTGCTTTGTAACTTACTTTTTATTTTTGAGCTATGGTGTTCAAAAACAAACGCGCGCGCGGACCTTTTACTAAAAATCCGTTTTTGAATTCAGGGGGGCCTTAAAACATATATTTCCAATGAAATATCGATATCGAATAGAATACTTCGCGTACTTACTACACGTAGTAGAGAAAGTAGAAATTCGGAAGTGCATTTATAGGACACTGGGAGTGAAATTTTGGTCAAAATTGTCAAAAAGTCGAAAATTGTTTTTTTTTGGCTTAAAATGTTCCTGGAACACCTGTGCATTTGCATCAGCTAACATTTTTCATATCTCCCACGCCATGTGGTCATTACGACCCTTTCAAATAGTGCTCTTCCCTTAACGTACACAGCATGTTCCTATATAAAAGCCTGTTTTTCTCAAAACTACATTTCTGCATATTCCAAATGAAGGTCGTGCCTGAGTTTTGCTTCATATTCAATGAAAATTTCCAAAAGTATTCATAAATAGCAGCTAAACAAAACTATGCTTCAATATTGATGTTATCATTAACATGAATTCCAAAAACATTTTTTTATGAAAAAATCAATAATTTTTAAGGTTAAATTTTCTTTGTCATTAAAAAAATATGTACAGCATAATCTGCAAACGTATTTAAAATATCTCTTCATACAATTGTTACCCATGTTTTAGAGCACCAGTTCTGCCAATATAAATGAATTTTGAAAAGTCGATAGACGCGAGCTCTATTTTGAAAATGTGCCTATTAAATTCATAAAATAATATATATATTAAACGAATTATCTAATTTTAATGAAATTTGGTGTACCGCCTATTCTCATATAAATACAAACACAGTAAACATTTCAGAAAAATCTGTCAAGAAATGTGGAAATTTCAAATTTCACTCCCAGTGTCCCTTAAGGTATAAGCATTGCAAGTGTCACCCTATCGAATACAAACATGGTTAATTCACATTTAGGAGTAGCGTAGGTATCTAATTACGAAACAGTTTTCAGGTTTGACACTAGCAACACCATCGAGTAATTTTCTAAGTGCAGCTCATCTTGCACAACGCTACAAATTGCATTACGTACATCGTGCGTTTATTAAAGCCAGATTTGTAAAAGGCAGAGTTTGTTTGTGAAACTAGCCCTAAATAGTTTTGAGGTTAATCCAATCTTTGAAGAGCAATCGTTGCGATTACATAGGACTGTGTTCGCTGCCCGCCTAATGCTCAATTTATCTCAGAGGAAACATGGTGCGACTAAATCGAGAGTTAATTATAAATGGTCATTTCGCTGATGTATGTGCATACTAAATAACGCGGTTAACGGGGAACAAGGGGGTGAATGAAGTTGTCAAAGGTCTGCTCGCATTACTATACACAAATCCTCCTGCATTAGAAATAGGATTGGCGGTCTGCAAGTGCTCTCTATTCTGATTTGTACAACCCAAATCTAGAAGCGTAGGTACCTATATCATTTTCTATTTATTTGCATGCTTGTTTATTTAGCTTCACTAGCACCTTGTTACAGTGCCTAACTGTTAATCACGTGATGAAAACTCTTATTGTCATCCAGTTACAAAAAATCTGATGTGTTGCGTTTATATGACATTTTCTATTCATTCTTCTATATTTTATTCAATAGAAAAGCTTACTATTCTGTCTACTTCCTATTAATAATATAATTATGTATTATTATTTATGTTATTATCACTATTAAGTGAGAAATTTCCTCGGGGCGATTGGCGGCGCCGTGACCGAGCAGTTAGACCGTTCGCGTACTGCATAAGTGGTCCTGGTTCGATCCCAGGGACCGCATGTGGTATTCGTGGTGGACGAAGCGCCGCCAGGGTGGGTTTTCTCCGGGTTCTCCGGTTTCCCCCGTCACTCATTCCACGAACTGCTCCATCATCATCTTTCCATTCATCGATTTCGCGTGCATTTCATATCAACCACTTCCTCACTCATATCTGGTGTTTGACTGACCACCCGCTTCCAGGTCTTCACTCTATCCGATCCATAGGTTCCTGTGCTCCCCGATAGGCGTTGGATCCTAGGCACTGGCTTTAAGACCTAGGGGATGTGAGTCCCACATAAGGGGAGGGTAATCAGGTAAAGAAGAAGAAGAAGAAATTTCGTCAGTAAAGAGGTTTGTCTCCAACAGAACAATATTACATATAACAAAAATAATTTGAAGATTAAATTCTGCCATACAGAACTCGCCACTGTGTTTGTATAATACAATTCCATTTATTCCTATCAGTGCATACTTTCCAGTTGCACCAGATCTCTCCATAAACAGGTGTACATTTTGTATCCAGGTAACTGAACTATTTTCCTTATCCTAACGTAAAAAATGTACAAATCCGAATGTACACTGATGCCAGTGGAGGAATATATGGTTTAACACATCCCACTATTTTGTTCTTCGGTTTGCTTACCGCCTAAAGAGCGTCTATTCTCTTAGCAGTGTGTCGCCGTAAAGTCCGACCATCTACAACACACAGTGGTAGAGGTTGGGACTTAATACAGGCCCAGAAGGACAGCACAGTTGTCAACTATTGCAAATAGAGAATGAAGATTCACAAGCTGGTGACGAATCACTATCACACTCCTGAGAAGAAATCCTTTGTTCCTTGACATGAAGGACATGCTGCAAGGTAAAATTTCAACAACAACAACAACAACAACAACAAGGAATTGCAGGCAACTGTCCACGAGTGGATGGGTAGTACCCGTAAACAATGGTTCCCTGACGCAATAATAAAATTCCCTGGAAGGTGACAGCAGTATATTGAGACATCCTAAGTACATTGAATCACGTTTATTAATGAATAAGGTATAAAACTATTACTGTAAGTCAGTTCCGAGCACCCCTCGTACCTATGTGTTTTTCACCCTTGAAGATATAATATACTATAAGAGCAAAATTAAATTTGACAATACCGTAATGTCACCACTTCATTATCGTTTACCATTAATAATGTCAATAATGATACTTTTAGCTCCAGTTTTAACACAAACACGCGCGCGCGTGCGCACACGGACCTGTTTGAAAAATCAGGTATGTTCCACTCACATGACTTTCTCTACTCTTGTACTAACTATTCTTAGAAACCCTTATTCCTCTATCTACTTCATATTAGTTGAAATAAACATTTGCAGAAGTTATCTTATTGCTTATTTTCTTATAGATACAAGGAAAATATGGGAATACATTAAGCTTTGAGCGATAGTAAAATCTTTCAAAGCCGGTCGCTATGTAAAACCTATGAAATTTCTTTCTTTTTTGCACGGTTAGGAAATTAAATAGTGAATAACGACCTTCCATTTGAGAAAATAATAATTATTATAAAACACAAATAACAAGGAATATCTCCGAAATGGTTTACTTCACAAAAAACTGTATTTGGACATAAATTGTGTTTCAGCAAGGTCTACATTTTTTGTATGGTAGGATTTTGTCTATCTCTTAACCAGTTATACAAAAGTCATCAAGAGTAAACAGGACTACAGAAACTTCAAAATATATATTTCATTTGCCATAAAAATTGTTAGTCATTTTTCAGAAAATCAAAATTTTCGAAACTTTTTCCATCTAAAGGGTTTTTTGTTTAGTTACACTGTTCACACACATACAAAAATTTTTCTAAAAATGCTTTATTTAAGCGGCTTCAAATGATATATTTGCAGTGAACTCTCGATATCGAATTTGTGGGTGGAAGGAACACCTCTACCTAGTATGAAGGAAGCAGAGAAAGTAAAAAGCTGTGCAGTAGCATCCTGTGATTCGTAGGTTGAAGTAGAAGTGTAGATGTTTTGGGGGAAACGAGTTGATTTAGTGTAAAAGGCATTTCCGTTGTCACGCTGCCAGTAGCAGCGGTAGGTATAATCAATAATAGTAAAGCCAGACACAACATCTGATTCACCCCCGGGACTGGATATTTAGTAGAGCGACACAGATATTGTAATGCGTGTTAATTAAACAATGACGTCATTTAAACCAATAGCCCCCATATACTCTTTATATTGTAACTAGCCATAATCACATTTCGCTGTGCAACACAACATTTCATCAGTGCAATCAGATCGCTGAGTGATCTTGCTAAACGCTGCGCCGCTATGGCTTCCATTGCTTTCTACTGCACATTGCTGCAGTTGGACTTTTTCTCTCCCTACATTCAACAAATTAATATTTCTACTTTCTGCACAAAAGGATGCAGGAGAAGGTGCTGTTGACAGATTAGAAGCAAGGGCTCTCAAACCGTATGGACACGTTCAAAGAATAACAAAAGAAACATTACCAATGAAAATTATTAGCTGGTCGGAACAAACGAGGAAGAGCCCATCTTACTTGCAAGAATGGTATAGATAAAGCCGTGAAGAAAAGAGGATTGCAAGAGGCACAGTGGAATGATGAAATATATTGGAGAACTGACACAGGAGTATAAGACAACCGCTGAAAAGTGAAAAGTCTGTATTATTATTATTATTATTATTATTATTATTATTATTATTATTATTATTATTATTATTATTATTATTATTATTATTATTATTATTATTATTATTATTATTATTATGATTATTATTATGATTATTATGATTATTATTATTATTATTATTATTATTATTATTATTATTATTATTATTATTATTATTATTATTATTACTATAAATAACTTTCTGCACTGCCAAACTCCAATAAGTAGAAGAGTTATTCTATATACTAACCCAAGGTGCAACAACTCTTTCCGGGCCAAGGTCTACCGCCCAGACGCTGCGTCCCCCACCTCTGCCCAGCACAGGTGTCATGAGTTGGGTGCAGTACTAGAGGGTGGTATGTGATCAGCGCCCGTTTCCTCCCGGCCGGTTATGCGGTCTACGTAATCAGGGCTGCTACTTTTTAATTAATTTGCTCCTCAATTGGCCCCTCAGGCAACTAACGATGCTGAGTGCACCCCGGACCAGGAGAAAATCTTCACGCTGGTACCGGCAACAGAACCAGGGTCTCCCGTTTGATAAGTAGCAGCACTACCACCGCGCTAAGGACATGAACACTATTCTATTCCACTCAAAATTTTCATAACGGCACTTCAAAATAAACACGTCTATCTCTAACGGTTTACCAGTTATGCAAAAGTCGTCCAGAGTAAATACGACTACAGCGGCTATAGCCAGAAAATTCAAGATATACATTTCATTTGTCATAAAAATATCTCAAACATATGACATTTTAATCAAAATCGTTACAGCCATTTTCTAGAAAATAAAAATGTTTGAAAAAGTTTCTATGTAAAGCGTAGTTTAGGGTGGGGCTATTTTCTTGAAAATCTTCGTGTTGGATCCTTCAAAGACATTAAACTTAAATACCAACTTTGGTTTTTAACCTACTTATCGTTTTTAAGTTATACTGTCCACAGACTTACAGACACACAGACTCACAGGAACACAGACTGACACATGATACACACACACACACGTACGCACACACAAACACACACACATTTTTATAAAAATGCCTTTTTTATTTAGGGGGTTTCAAAACATGTATTTCCGGTGAAATCTCAACTTCAATTTTTGGGTGGAATACAATACTTCCCCTACTTACCAGTAGAGAAAGTAAAAATGTATGTGTGGATTGATCTGAGTACAACATAAATCAAAAACGAAAATTCTGTCTTCAAAAAATGCGACAAGAAGATTTCCATAAGCTTTTCCAACCCAAAAGAACACTTTACATGGGATTGTTTTCCAGAATTTCCATTTTCCCAAACATGGCTCTAATGATTTTGACTAAAATACCATATATTTTAGGATATTTTTATGTCCTTAAAAGTCCTTTTCATTCTTAATGACTTTTACATAACTGGTAGATCATATATATACAAAATGTTACTACACATAAATGTAGACTTCATTAAAACTCGCATTTATGTGAAATACATTTTTAAAAACATTGGACTATCGCTGAAGTCATGTGAGTGCAACATATATTTTTTATCAAAGTTTGCCTGAACTGTACGGTCTATCTTTATACATCGCATATAGTTTAACTTTTTTTCTTCTTTTCTCTACCTTTGAGCCTCCCCGCCCCCCCCTCTTTTTTTCTTTAACAGAATCATTTTCTACGTCACAGCTGTTGGTGATATCTTCGCTGCCTTTTGCTCTGTGTTTTTCTGTCTTATTTCCTCTTCTTTCTTTTCCTTGTCTGCCTTTGAGCTCTTATCATTTTTCTTCAAATCTTCTAGTTTTCTGAAAAGTCTTCATTCCTGTTTTACAGATCGTCAGTTTAAAATATTCAATTCAGACTGCTTTGTGTTGTTATTGTCATCATCATCATCATCATCACTTGAAAGAAGCTGCTGGGGAAGCTATGTGCTGCTGCAGATTCAAGGCACTCTTCTTCATTGTCAGTCCATCCTGACTCACTTGCTGGATCAAGGCCGAGGAATCAGATGAAGGTCTTGAGTGATCTGAACTTGAAGCTTGGTTCTACCTAAGACACTCTATCTGTGTTTAAGTGGCCCCATTTGTGGCATTTAATGCATCGTACATTACGCAGTTATATTGCAAATGGCTGGTCCCTAATTCCAGTGTCTCCTTTGCAATAATCTTCTCTAGGAGCATTAAACTTCCTTTGCCACTGTACGCACCTTCATCAGCTTCTCTTACGTCCTTTTTTGTGCCGTGTGGAGGTTCAAGTTGGCACTACTTAGTCCTTGCTTTCCTTGCTCGGTATTGCCTCCTGTAAGGTTGTCTCTTGAAGCCGGATGGAAAAAACTTCTTGCACAGGCAATTATTGAACTGTAGATATACGGTGTAATTAATATAACTTTATTACCACCCAATTAAACTTATTGGCACGAAATA
Source organism: Tenodera sinensis (assembly GCA_030765045.1). Lineage (NCBI taxonomy): Eukaryota > Metazoa > Arthropoda > Insecta > Mantodea > Mantidae > Tenodera > Tenodera sinensis. The sequence continues at coordinate 18,719,917 of CM060961.1, forward strand.
CAAAATGATTATCCGGGCTTGTGGGCCGTGGTCTAGTGGAAAATCTCCTTCCAGACGTTTCGGTCCAAGCAGCGTCGAATATCCTCAGTGGTGTGACGGCAGTACTCTGCTACTCTCGGCGGCGACTGATACGCATGACGGTTGGTCCAGTCTTTGTTTATTGGTTTGGCTGCTGCATGGGATGGTTTAAAGTGGGGGCTGCTTCCACTCTGTAGCTGAAGCTATTGATGGCTTATGATCTTGAATTTGTCTCCGGTCAGGCTTTTGGGTGCTTTGTATAATGCTGGATGCCAAGCTTAAATAAATTTTCCATGCAAAGAGTCGTTTAGGATGGTGCTATTTTCTTCAAAATCTTCGTGTCGCATCCTTGAAAGACATTAAATTTAAATACCAACTTTTGTTTTTAACCGACTTTTCGTTTTTGAGTTATGCTGTCCACAGACTGACAGACAGATTGACACATACACACACACAGACCTTTTTCTAATGGATTCGGGGGCCTCAAAACATATATTTCTGGTGAAATCTGGACATCAAATTTTTGGGTGGAATACAATACTTCCTCTACTTACCAGTACAGAAAGTAATACTATTTGAATGAATATGAAAATGGCAGAGTAATGTAAACAGAATGAAGATTCGAACGTTACAATATAACAAAACTATAAACCTATAGGTAGAAGCAGTGTCGGCAGACCGTGAATGAGGTTGGCAGATCAGTTTTCTTGAAGGTGGAACAAGGCAGAAGGCTTATGCCATGATGATACTGATGATGATGATAGAGAGAGAAGTAAAAGTTGCCATTGCAATTGTGAAGAGCTGGGTTAGGTATCTCGAGCAGAAGTAGACTGTCCATATTTGCACAGAGCGAACACTTGTTAATGTGGATGTTTCTTGTGAGGAGAAGAGCACCTTGTTTTTGAAGCGTTTAGGAACAATAGGCTGGCACTTCTTGCAGGCAGGTGTTGTCGGTAAACACGGAATGTCTTGCCCTGCATTGTGAAAAATCCTCGGGGAACACCCATTGTACTGCACGGCACTGCCTCTCCCATAGGGGATATTGCCAAACCACGTGTGAAACGAAACTACAACCTTTGTTTTCAGTCTTCTCTCTCTCTCTGCTACACACCTTAATTACATACATATTTTTGTTTATTACCGTCTCTTCTTCACTTGCATGCACCTTAATTTCACCAATTCTCATCAAAAATTTGAAATCTTACCATAAATATCTGATGTGTTGCACTCACATAACATTCTCCATTCAAACAATGATTACAAATGCTTATTTTCCTGTACACTGTATGTTAATCGAGACAAGCATTTGCAGAAATTGTAGATATTTCCTTGTAGTTACAAGGAGAATATGGTAATACAATAGGCTTTGAGGGATAGTCATGTCTTTTAAGAACTAGTGACTTGTGATTGCTTTGAGGTTGGTTCTATTTGCTTGACCGAAAGAGACGGAAAGAGAACTAATAACTTGCCATCTGAGGAAAGTATAACAACCAATAACAAAGGATATCTTAGAAAAGTTTAAAGTTTAAATCCACAACATAAATTGAGTGCTTTCTCGAGATGTACATTTTTAACCAGAACGATTTCCTCTTCCTCCACAGACTCTGGAAGAAGTATGAATGTGAGTGTGTTTAATGTGGAGAATGATAAATAAATCAACATTAAAAAATCCTACAGCTCAGCGACTACTAACACCACCAGTTGTTTCTCAAGTCAGAGCCCCCGATATGACTAAGGACGTTAATAGTGGCTATACAAATGAAACATTTAATAAAAATATTGTTATAGGCTACATAATTTTCCAAAATGTGCCTAGGATATGGGTAATAACTTAAAATATAAAATAGGAAGTTTGATATCATTTATTATGGAACCTTTGAAAATAATTAGCACAATAATATGCTTTTTATGACATTTGTTTACGTTTTTTCCACTACAAAATGGTTTCTTAACAGAAAAAATTTCTATTATATGACAATTTCCATCGGGATATTCGTTACAAAGCTATTAAGGAATGTAACTGCAAAAAATAACACTTCTAGCTCAAATCTCGAGGTAGATCTTGATTACACCTAATAAAATTTATGTAAACGAATATCTGAAAAATGCAATTACACATTGTAATGAAATGTGATACAGATAATTGTTGAATTGCTAGTATTACCTGTGCAAAAGCGTAAATCTGTAGCTCTATGGCCCTTGAAATCAAGAACCTTTTATGAAATCTGTGCCTGATAACGTCTAGAACGGGCGGTTTGGTAACTCTTCATTGATTCTATGTATTTTTATTTTAGGTGAACCAGAAACTGCTATTATTTTCCCCATTTGTTGAACTAGAACTCGTCTCTCTCTCTCTCTGTCTGTCTGTCTCTCTCTCTCTCTGTGTGTGTGTATGTGCTCGCACCTACATATGCTCAAAAACGGAAGGCCACATAAATACCAAACTTGGTATATAAGTTCACTATCTTCCAAAAATGCAATATGAAGATACTGAAGAAAATCTCACAACCCCAAAGTAAACTTAACAGGCCAAATTTTTGAAAATGTTTTCTTTTTCTGTAAAATGGCTGCAACTATTTTAATTTAACTACTATATATTACGGATATTTAAATCAAAAATAGGTAAAGTGTATATTTTGAGTTTTCTGGGATAGCTTGTGAAGTACTCTTCATTCGGAAGGAAATTTATATAATCTTATAGTGATAGACGAAAACGTATTACACTAGAAACGTAGAGATCTTTAAATGATACACTTAATGCCAAGTAAATTTTTCGTGGCGTCAGCCATTTCCGAGATATTCGTTATTAATGTTTAGACTTGTCCAATACTTTATCGTTAAAGTGCTATCGATATTCAGCTGTTTATCGCGATATGTAGAAAGAGTATGTAATTTTAAGGCCAGTGCATAGCGTCAAGCTCTTAAACAACTTACTATCGCTGTTCGCTTTGTGTCTATAACAAAATTATAATGTAACTATTTCTGCAATGAGTCATTTCGATTAAAATGAAGTAGATAGAAGAATTAACTTTAGTTAGAATAATGTGTGTACCACTAACAAACGATGGTTGGTAGAGAGAGTCATGTGAAAGTAACACATCAGACCTTTTCTTTTTATCGGATAAACGGATTGTTCTTTCTAGTCCATTAGCCACACTTCTTACAAAGCTTAAATGTTATATGTTCTAGGTGCTGAGTATTAAGCAAATTTTAAAGCACGTGCCTTTTAAAACTGGTTTTAACTGGTTTATTTTAATAGCGTAGAATAGAAGCGAATACTGGATCCACTCCATCAAAATTCACGGTGAGAATAGTTTGTCATGTAAAATAAACAAAGGCTTTCTACTGCAGTATCCATTTCCTCTTAATCGTGTTCATATCGATTTATATCACGTGATGCGATTTTGTTTCACGATGTGGATTTATAATAAAACAAAAGCCTGTAGTGGTTCCATTTACGATATTGCTTTATTTTAATTACTGGACGATTGCAATTTGTGTAATAATATTACAGATAATCTAATCTCCACAGTTAATTGTACCGTGATATTAGTTTTTGTTTATCGCTGCTTGTAATCATTTTATTTTTAGAGCTATAGCTGAATCCGCTTGCAGCTTTATTTGCAAAATATTCCCACGAGAAATAATTAATTGTTTAGTTAATAAAGGTTCGTTAATCTGAGCTATTTATCAACGGTATTAGAAATGAGTGCAGCTTTATAAAATGCTGAAAAAAGAAGGAAAATTTTCACAAGTTCTAGCTTGTATAGGTACATATACCTAGCTAGATTCACTTACAGCGTTATGCGTTATACATTATATTTTTATTAATTTGTATTTTCTGTACCTCCCTAGCGCTGTTTTGCAAGTAGACCCGAGTTCAAACTCCGGGACCAGAATAGGACGTTATCCAAGCACCAGGTTCGTATAGCTTTTGTGTCCAAGAAATTTGTAATCTGAGCACAGGCTAATTTCAATAACGAACGGTCTCTGCCCTTTGTGGGTGGAGGTAGCGGGTGCAGCGGTAGTGCGTTAGGCCTTAATCCTTATGATTTTTGCGTCGTAGTTCGTAATTTATATTGCAGCTGTGCCTTTTATAGTATCACATTTTGTCGCCTACAAAGGAGGTTTGTATTTTTTCATGAACTTATATTACGCACAAATTCTTGTATAGCATTACTTTTTGCACTCTTGGCATTGAAACGAATTATAACGACATAAATCGTGCGAAATTACCATATTTCTGGTAGTGTCAGAGAATGAATGACGTAATCACCATGGCAACATAGCAATGAAGTTCTCACAGCCATAAAATAATTTTCTCCAATGTGCCAGTAAGAAAATCTGAAATTTTTCTTCTCGCAAACTGACACGTTTCGTTTCTGCATCCACAAAACTTTTCACATTATTTTTCGTAAACATATTTTGGTTTTTCTGGAATTAATAAACTCTTGGCTTCATTCAAAATGACAAGCGGAATACAATCCATATTTTCAATAGTTTTATCATTAACTTCCATTATCCTCTGTAACTGTTGAAACAAATGAAACATCACCTGTTTAGCAACCATATTACGTCATATATCTCTGATACATTATAATTTTTCATTTAGCAAATTTATTAATTATTTTTACGTATTTTAATGCTATAATTGTATAAAACGTCGTGTGTAACACGTGTATAATCTTTTCATTGTGACACAGGTAACGTACAGTTTCACTCACACACTAAACATATACTCGTGTCACAAACAGATAATACTTATTTGTATAATTGTGATTGTGGTGGTGTAAACGTAATAAACAACGCAGAATAGAAAATAAAATTTAAAAAATGCAAAAACCAGACAAAACAAAGGAACGCGAGTATAATCTGCTTTTATTTAAAAATAAACAACAAGAGAAGGGTGGACGCAGCCTATAAACGTAAAAACGAGTATTAAACATGCTGAATTCTACTATATTTGAAGGGGTGTTAATGCTTAACATAAGAATTTGTGTTCTTCTCGTCAATTGTCAGGCTTGATTTCTACATCTGCAAAATATCGATTATCTATTTGAGCTCATAAACATGTATAATAATAATAATAATAATAATAATAATAATAATAATAATAATAATAATAATAATAATAATAATAATAATAATAATAATAATAATAATAACAACAATAATAATAATAATAATAATAATAATAATAATAATAATAATAATAATAATAATAATAATAATAATAATAATAATAATAATAATAATAATAATAATAATAATAATAATGATAATGATGATGATGATGATGGTAGTGACAGTGACAGTGATAATATACTTTTGGTTTGTCCGGTTTTGGCTCCAGTTAAAGTTGGCAACCCGAAGTGGGATAGGTAAAAAGATACCCTAATTTGATTTGCCAACATTTTCTAAAAACATGATTATTCCTACGTTGAGTAACCTCTTTAGAACGGTGGTAAAATTAAGCTTCTAGCAGGTAATATCCCAATACAGTTCAGTATATTCCCATACTGTTAAGAATATTGTATAAAAAAGAAATATTTTCATATTCTGTGGATGCAAGAACCGTGGGCTTAACTTCTCAAGGGAGTCTTGATCGGATTGGGAAAAACGAACTTAATAACGTTTTTATTTTAACAATAAAAAGGTACAGAAAAGCAATTAATACTTTCAATATTGATAAATTTGAGTATACGCAATTATATAGGAATATGTTAGGGGTAGAACGTTTGTGTCTACGTAGATTCAGAATAAAAATATCATGTATCACATTCACGTGTCCATCTATGCTAATGCTTGCCTAAATCCCATTCTTATTAAAGTTAACACTTCTATATAATTCATGCTAATAGAGAAATGGTTTTATCAGATATTTCCTTATAGGTACAACGGAATAAGGGATACAACAGCAAGCGATATTATTTGAAGAACATGCCAGTATGTGATGGTTCTGAAATTACGACGTCTTTATAAGACCGTGAGAAAATAGGAAAAACTAGCTAATGGTTGACATCATACAAATAAATTCTGTGAAATAAATTTTATGATTTAACGAGATTTACATCTTTTATGGAGTTAAATTTTCATCAATCTCTTATGGTTTACAAGTTATGAAAAAATGTATTGAGAATGTATTCAAATAAAGCTCAAGAACACATTTACATGTCACATAAATATCTTAAACATGTGGTCCTTTAATCAAAATAATTGTTCGAGCCATTATTGTCAAAATAAAAATTAAGAACAAAAATGAATCCATGTAAAGGGTAGTTTGACGTCGGGGATTTCCTTGAAAATCTTGATATCGCAAGCTTAAAGAACTATAGACTTAAATAGCAACTTTGGTATTTAACCAACTTTCCGATTTTGAGTTACGCTATTTATAAGCACTAGGAATTCACATATGGAAGTGGGCGGTAGAATTACGTTTTTATTTAGGGGAGTGTAAAACGTGTATTTCCACTGAAACCTCTGTATCGAACTCTTGAGTGGAGTGCTAAAAACTCTCAGTTAAACAGTTTTATAATAGATCTGAGCATTCATTCTGCAAATTTTCTATCTTAAAAGGTTTGTATCTGTGTTAAAAATTCACACACTCGTCAAAACTGTCTAGGGAACAACAGAAATCCTAAACGCAATTTTGGGTACCTCCAAATAAAACCATCAGGATAATGTGTTCATTTATTTGTCGATATGGTAGTTACTATAGAAGCCATTAATTTCCTTTATTTGCTATGCTAAATTCAGGAAACCCATTAGCTGCTGAAAGGATTCAAAATAGCTAGAAACAGTGATGATAATGTATGGCTACTGACATCATTTAATCTGTGATGAACTGTTTACGGGAGCTACCTGAAATAGTTGAAAATAGGTGAATAAAAATTGATAATGACGAGCTTCTGAACACGGTGTTTCTTAGGCAAATTTGACGTGTGTTTTAATAGTTATCTTTAGCGCATGAGCGAAACTGAACGTTACGAGTGTCACAATGGAAATATTATCTAAGTGTTACCTACAACGTTTTCTGAAATTCTAGCATGAAAATACGTAAAAACAATTTAAAATTTCCTAAATAGAAAATGATAATGTATCAGAGATCGAAAATGTATGACGTAGTATGGTTGCTAAGTAGATTTTTCATTTGTTTTTACACTTATAGAGAATAATGATAAAACTATTGAAAATACGGATTGGATTCCGCTTGACATTTTGAACGAAGCCAAGAGTACTAAGTTTATTAATTCTAGAAAAGTCAAAATGCGTTTAAGAAAAAGAATATGAAAAGTTTGGGATGGAAAAACGAAAAATGCGTTAGTTTGCGAGAGTGACAATTTCAGGTTTTCTTGCAGATACATTGAAGAAAACTATGCTGTGATGACGTCATTGCTGTCTTGTTTCCATAGTAATTACGTCATTCATTTTCTATCATTGGTGCCAGAAATAGGGTTATTTGGCGTGACTTATACCGTCATAATCAGCTGTTTTAATGCTAGCAATGCATAAAACTTATTTCTTGGTTTTGGGATATCATTATAAAGATTAAGTTACGTTAGTTATAAATGGTAAAATCACTCCGTTACGTTTTGGTGCGTTACTATGATTTAGGTTCAACTAGAGCAGGACAGATGTAAAATACAGAAATCTGATAGAATTAGTGTTAGGCACGCCAATACAGAAATACTTCAGTGAAAATTAGATAATCCCTCTTTTTTCCGCCTAATATGGTAGCAATTGAAGACAAATTTACTTCATTGGGTCGAATTTGAATTAAATAAATATCTTAAAGTTAAAATATACACAAAACGGAAGGTAAGATCTAAGTGAACTATTACAGAACATAAAAAACTACTTCATTGCGTTCTTATTTTGTTAAGAGAATAATACTACAATAATGGAAACAAAATACAAAGAGTGCTTGACCTACATTGTGACGTGGAGACCAGGAATTGCACATGGCGTCCTCCAGAATTCGACTCTGTAACCAGAAAGGGGAATACCTATATAAGTATATGGACTGAGAAGGTGGCATGCACAAAAAGTGTTACAGAGTTCAAGAAGCTTTTCTCATCTACAAATTCTTTAATATAGCTGTTATACACTGACTACTATTATAAAATAGGGTACTGTACACACTACATTCTTAGCAACAGTTAACATACGTAAATTTTCTACATCACAAATAAAATTCCAAAAAGATTATAGAGGCATTTAAAATATTTTCAACCATAGATTTTGAAGTTGCTAAGAAAACAGTTGCTATTTTTTAAAAAATAAATTAAAGATATTTGCAATTGTCAATGTTAGGACATTCATGATCATTTTCCATGGTCTCCCAAAATTAACAATAAACTTCTATCATTGCATTGATTATGTTAGTGTTTTAAAGAGACAAGAAGAATATTATTTTAAGGGTTTAATTCAAAGCTTTAGATAGTATTTGATGGAGGTGACTGGGTGGAGGGACTGTGAAAGCGTAATGGAATCGGTGTAGGAACAAAAGCTCTGTTATGTTATTATATCTATCATAGTTTTGTTATATCTATCTTAGTTTAACATACAAATTTCAAGTCACGGAACATTTAGCTGCATACATCATTGCAGCAGGTCAGCATCCTATAAGGAAACATTTCACCTGGTCATTAGCACAACGTTACCCTAAACATTTCCATCAATATAACGAATTAATTCCCTCTTATTGAGGAGATAAAATGTTGTGAAAAAGAACAGAAACACCAAACACTACTAGAAGAGTCTTATAAACCTGAACTAAATGATAGAGAAGCAGGCATCACCTAACAGGTTTGTCTTTTGACAACATGAACGTACGCAAATTAATGCTTTGATTTTAATTTATACTTACAAGAACCGTCCTACAAAGCAATATAATTATTCCTTTTCTCTCTGTAGCGCTGAGGATTATCCAGTATTTGTGATTATTAACCACGCTCTGGTACCACAAGTAAAGAGCTCAAGTTAAAACTCTAGCACTCTAATAAGCGTCAGTAAACTCAATAGTGGTATAATTATTATAATAATTTAATTATAGGCTTTGTTACGTACTTTAGATCGGTATTATTATAGTTGTCTTTTTCACATTCAGACACCAATGTACATTATTTATTTATGCCAACAAACTTACTGTTGGTGTTTTTAACCATCTGAAGGTTATTTAATCCCGGGACATAAAGTACCTACGATAGTAAGTCACCATTGGGCTAATTGTCTCTGATGTGAGGCTGCCTTTGTGGCTTACCGGGAGAAATACGAATTGTTTAATGGTTAGAGCACCCGCCTGGTAAGTGGAGGGTCTGTGGCTCAAATCCCATCTGTGGTATTGCATGTTTCAGCTCCAATTCTACCTCTCATACACATACATTTTTACTTTCTCTGCTACGTACAGTAATTTAGGGAAAGTATTGCACTCCACTCAAAATTTTGATATCGATATTTCGCCGCAAATGCCTACACATTTTGGGTCCTGAACATAAAAACATCTTTAGAACGGTCTGCGTGTGTGTGTGTGCGCGCGCGCGCGCGTGTGTGTGTGTGTCTGAACAGCATAACAGAAACACAAAATTTGATATTTAAGTTCTTCCAAGTATGTGACACAAAGATTTTTAAAAAAATTTACCACACGAGAATATTCTTTATATGGAACGTTTTTCGAACATTTTGATCTTCTGAAAAATGGCTCTAAGGATTTTAATTACAATACCGTATGTTTAAGATATTTTTATGTCGAATGATGTAAATATCGTTAGAACACACAGTTTATGTAAAAATAGGTTTTTTATGTGAATAATTTCGGAGATATTCATTCTTATATGCTTCAATTTTCCAATTTCATACCCTTCATACTTTTTTTAGCTTCTGGCTATGCAAAGAGAATGGGATTTCAAAGCCATCACATGGCAACGTGTTTTAAAATATTTATTATCATTTAAAGCCTACTCTATTGCCATATTCCCCTTGCACCTACAAGAAAATTAGTAATAAGACAATATCTACAAATCTTTATCTTTATTAACATGAAGTAGATAGAGGAATAAGTGTTTGTAAGAAGTGTGTATAAGGATAGAGAAATTCATACGACTGCAACACATCAGATTTTTTAAATACTGTTTTTACTGGAAGGGCTCTCAAAACATGCATTTCCGGTAAAATCTCGACACATAATATTGGAGTGGAATACAATACGTGATACATTGATAGAAAGTACGCAAATTTGGAAATAAAAGGAAGACTAAATGTTAAGGAAAGCAGGAGTGTGGGAACAAGTGCAACGCGCTGTGGAGTGCGTGAGAGTGACAGGTAGGTGCGTGCGTGCGTGCGTGATGGTTCGCCGGCTGGCCAGTTTCTCAGAGCCACTCGACAACCCTTTGCTACCCTCAACTCTGTTTGTCGAGAGCTGAAATATTAAAATACCTTACTCCTTGTGTCCAAAACCCTACTTAGAGTCGTTTAGCTCCATATTTCATACTCCAGCGCAAAACGAGCGAGACCACGAATAATACATGAAATGTAATTATTATACCTACAGTGGTAAGGCTTCTGTCCAAATAATGACTGTGACGTGGGGTGAATTAGTTCGATACACGCATGGGGATGTCAACCCCATGTTGCCAAGTCCTCCTCTACTCTCATGGACCATTTCACTACTCCCTCTGGTTTCGTGGTAGCGTATCTCCGAAAAGTTCTTGCACATCAGCGATGTCTAGCCTTTGTGAAGGAGGAAAGTTTGGGTTTACTTCCTTCGAAAATACGGGGACTTTGCCTCCCTTTAACCCCCAGCTGTGCATTGTGTTGCAGTGGCAGTTTGCACGTTGCATTTGATTTACGAAAACACTTTCAAATCTTATGCGATAAACATCTGTTCAATAGTAACTTAATTGGTAGTGCCTACGTTTAAGATGTCTACAATATTTGGCGACAAAGTCGAAGTGCATAGATTTAGAAGATACACCAAGTGATCGTCACGTAACATATTGCGATATAGACTTTTAATATAGTTCAATTTGGAGAAACTCTGTTCACAAATATATGTAGAGCTATACTCACTCTTATACATGCTATTCTTGAAAATGTTTATTTCTCTATCTATGTTTTAATAGTCATAAACATTTTCAGAAAGTATCTCATTGCTAATTTTCTTGTAGGTACAAGGGGAATATGGGAATACGGCAGGCTGTAAGAGACAGTGAAATGTTTTAAGAGCTGATTGCTATGCGATGCCTTTGAAATCTTGTTCTTTATGCAACGCCAAGAGATAAAAAAAAAAAAGCTATTCCTACTCTAAAAAGTATAAACATTGGCAAATTCAAACAAATATAAAATAATATATCGGAAATGCTTCACTCAAAAGAAAAAACGAAGTATTTAACATAAATTGTGTGTTTTAACCATATACACATTTTTATTTAGTAAGCTTTTGTATGTCTCTTACTGTTTAGAATTTATTAAAAAATCATTCAGAATGAAGAGGTGTCCTGAGGTGACTCCCATAAATTCAAAGTATGACTTGGAAAGTGACATAGAATTGACTATTTGTGTCCGTCAGTGGATACCGACTGTCTCTCCCTTTGTGTGAAGAAGTGGAGTGGGCTATAACCGCTCATTACGTAAGATTCTCTGAAGAGAGAAAGTTGGACATCCCTGTTGTACACAATCAAACTTGTTTTCTCAAATGTTGGACACTTAGCAAACTTTTAATAACTGGCAAACCGTAAGATAAATAGATAAAATATTATTACACCAAAAATGCAGATGTTAAAATACATAATTCATGTCAAATGCATTTTTTTTTTTTTTTTTTTTTTTTGTGAAGATTAACCATATCATAGATACTCCTTGCTGGTTTAATTTTTCCAATACTTTTCTCATATGGTAAATCGTTATTTCTTCTTTTTGCTTCTTTTGTTTCTTTCTCCCCCACCCTATCTCTCTCTCTCGCTTGGCCATGCAAATAGAACAGAATTTCAAAGCCACTACATAGCGACCAGCTTTAAAACATTTCGCTACTACATAAAGCCCACCGTATTCCCTTATTCTCCCTGCAACTACAAGAAAATTATCAAAGAGATAAGTTCTGCAAATGTTTATCTCGATTAACATAAAATAGGTAGGGGAATAAGTGTTAGTAAGAATAGTGTGTACAAGAGTGGGCAGAGAAAGTCATGTGAGTGCAACACACCAGATTGTTTTTGGTATAACTTGTCTAATGTGTTCGATGAAACGAGTGAACAAAGAAGAAAGTGTCTCGTTGTGTTGCTCCATTTTAAAAATCTACGGTTTACACTCAGTAGGTGTGAAAACAAAGTAGTGAGGGAGTGAATGAATAAAGGAAGAAAGTGAAAGAGGTAGAAATGGACCGTCGCTACGCTTGAGCACAGGCCCTCTTTTTTTCTACTCGTCTGCTGCACGACAAGAAGTAAAGTGTTGTTGGGCGCATGCGCGGGGCTCACTTAACACTGCCGGCGCTAAATAATTAGCTACTCCTTTGGGGGGAAGGAGACCAGGGAATGTGTTCTTACTCCGGAATATAATGAGAATTGCATTATCTATGTGAAAACACAAGGCGCAGCTCGAGTATTTACAAAGAGAATTGCTGATAACAATAGCCTCCTCCCCGCCGCGCGCGCACAACAGACTTAGCATTAACAGCATTTTGATAAAGGAGATCCACTTAAAAATAATAGCTTATATAGCCGGCAAGAATTCCTGTTGTTCCCGCGTTTTGTTTTAACAACTTTCAGAGAGAGGCTGCGACGCGGAATCCCACGTTAGGGGACCGCGTCTATCATTCCATCTCATCGCGGCCCATTTGTAGCTTCACTTTCCATTGCTTGACTTTATAATGATGAAGTACTACTGCGTGGAGGAATTCCGCGTATAAGAAAACACCTACGGAATCCTTAGTAGCTATATAGCAGTTATTTGCCGACAACCCAGGGGTCAGGCTCTCCCGCTAAGACCCTATAGAAGGTTCCACGTTGCAAACACGCACAGTTTACGGACTGCATCAAACTCTTGTATATGTGCATTTCAAACAGTTTTACCAAAAACCAACTTTGATTATAACTATAAACACTGATGGGACATTTTTAGAGAACCTTAACCTGTATGAAATAGTTGAAAAAACAAAAGAAGTGTTCTCCTAACAGGGAGTTAACCATTAAATGGTAACTTGTGAGAATATGGCGTTAACGGTAATATCCGTCTGGAAGACGGAGATGACAAAATCTTGCATTTTATATCCACTTTAGTGAACCTCACAATTTAAAAGGTTGATGAATTATTAATACTAATATTTTGATTCCGTTTGCATGATATATTACAATCAGTTATACAGAAATTACCAAATTATATGTTAGCCTTCCTGAGAAAATGGCGCTAACAGCAACATGCGTCTGAAAGACTAAGACGACAAAACTTTGCGTTTTATGTCCAATTTAGTGAATCCAACAATTTAAAAGCTTGATGGATTATTAATACTGATAATTTGATTCCGTTTACATCATATGTTGTTAGATATTATGCAAAAATTTACAAAATTAAATATTAGTATTTTAGGTACCTTTACAGTAATATCCGCCTGTGAGACAGTGCGGCTTACGTGTATATACTTATAAAATGATACTTTGCGAAACTAAGACAGTGATGTCCGAACAATTCAAAGTTCAATTCTCAACTGAAGCATAGCTGAAATATTAGATCAAACTAACATTGCACATGTGCCCACTAAGCCTTGAGAATTTTGATATCCATCTGAGAGACGGATATTACTATTTAAGAGTTAACATAGTGGAAATTAATTCTTTTTAGTTTAGAATTTCTACCCATTTGAAAACACGGCATAGTAGACAAATCAATGGCTGAATCATCTAAGGGAATTTCTCCTTGAATACGTGCGGTTTGGGAATAACATTTTATACATTTTACCGTGCATTTATTTTTGTAATTTAATTTTATTTATTTATCCTTGGTGTAGTGCATTTTATAAAAACGTTGATACTGTTACGCAGAAAACTTAAGCGAGAAATATCTTAATTTCATATTAATTTGTGTATTTGGGAGGAATGCTAAGGAATGGAGAGTTAGGACATTTTGGAAGAACTTAGATCCATATCCACGTGGTATACGTATCTGTAGAAATTAAACGAAATATTTTGCTTATATCCATAAGTTAACGAGAGAAGAAAGCAAGAATAAACATATACTGATAAAATTTAAATTCGAGTTGCATTTAAATGGAGTATTTCTCAAAAAAGTATTGATATGTGTACTCGCATGACTTTCTCTTGCCACTCTTGTACAAACTATTCTTAAAAATCTTGCTCTTCTATCCAATTCGTGTTAATCGAGACAGTTTTGTACAATGGTTTATTGTATATTTCCTTATAGGTACAATGAGAATAAAATTATATATACATTATAACTCTACTAAAAGATTATTTCACAAAAAGTGTGTGCTTTAACAAGAACTACATTCTTTGCATAGTAAGATTGCCTATATCTTGGCAATGCTAAAGTCATCCAGAATGAGGAAGTCAAAGACAACTCTCAGAAAATGCAAGATATACATTTAATTTGTCATGAAAATATATTTAACAAATGGTAACTTAATCAAAATCGTTTGTTATTTTTCAGGAAATCAAACATTTCAAAACTTTTTTAAGGTACAGGGTAATTTGGGGTAGGAGTATTTTCTTGAAAATCTTCGTGTTACTTCCTTGAATGACGGTCTACTTAAATCTCAAGTATGGTACCTAACCGACTTCTAGCTCTTGAGTTAACCCCTTCACAGACACACGAACACATGGACCTTTCTCTAAAACTGCCCTTTTTTATTCAGAGGACTGCAAAAGTTGTAATGTGGTAAAGAAAGTAAAACCAAATAATAACTTCTTGTTTGAGAAAAGTTAGTATTTGAAAATTCAAAGTAATAACGAGTAATATTCTCAGAAAGTATTAGATCCAAATTTCTTTGACGTAAACTGCATGGTTTAACCAGATCCACTTTTTCTGTGCAGTAATATTTTGTCTATCCCTTACGATTTACAAATTATGTAAAGAAGTCATCCAGAGTGAAGAAACTTCTGAGAATTTAAGATATACATTTCATTTTCATAAAATATATTTAACGCATAATAATCAAAATCATTATGGCCGTTATTCAGAGAATTAAAATTTTAAAAATATTTTTCTACAAAATTTAGTTTATGCCGCATCTTTGAAAGCGGGGGAGCTTGAATGTTAAGTTTTTCCTACTTTCGCAGACCAGCGTGCGCGCGCGCGCGCACACACACACACACACACACACACACACACACACACACACACACCACGCCTACTCATAGACTTTATTCTTTTCCTAAAACACCATTTTTGGTTCAGGAAAGCAATAAACGATGGTAAGTAGAGAAAGTAATCTGAATGTAACTAGTACAAATCTGATGTGTTGCACTGACATGACTTTTCATATTCTTGTACTAATTATTCTTGCAAATTCTTATTCCTCTATCTTCATGCTAATTAATATAAATATTTGCAGAAATTAGTTCATTGCTGATTTTCTTGTAGATACAAGGGGAATGTGGAATAAACTAGACAGCGATAATCAAATCTTTCAAGCTGGTCGCTATATGAAAGCTTTGCAATTTCATTCTCTGCATGGCTAAGAGATAAAAAAGTGAATAACGATCTTCCATTTGAGAAAAGTATAGATACTGCAAAACTCACACAAATAACAAGGAATATCTCCGATATGGTTCAGCCCATAAAATTTATTTGAACATAAATTGTTTGTTTTAACTAGATCTAGATTTTTTGTATGGTAAGATTTGGCCTCTCTTACGGATTACCAGTTATGCAAAAGTCATCCAGAGTAAACAAGAACACTGGGCTATAGCCAGAAAATTCAAAATATACATTTCGTTGGTCAAAAAAATATCTAAAAGGTATGGCAATTTAATCAGAATCGTTAGTGTCATTTTCAAGAAAATAAACATTTTCGAAACATTTTCCATATAAAGGGTACTTTAGGGTGGGGAAATTTTCTTCCAAATCTGCGTGTCGAATCCTTGAAAGACAGTAAACTTAAATACCAACTTTGATTCCTAACCGCGTTTTTGTTTTTGAGTTATGCTGTCCACAGACTGACAGACACACAGACACACACACACACACACACACACACACACACACACACACACACACACACACATACACACACGGGACTTTTTGGATTCAGGGGGTCTCGAAACATATTTCCGGTGAAACCTCGACATAGAATTTTTGGTTGGAATGCAATACTTCCTCTACTTTACTATACGTAGTAGAGAAAGTAAAAAAATTCGGAAAAAGCAGATTTTATTACCTGGATAGGAAATGTGTGAGAATGTGGTACGAGCATTTTGTGAAGGCAAGACCGAGCCGAGCCGAGGCGACGCGACCCGACCCGACCGTATCGAACATGCAGAACAGTGTATTGAAGGTAAGTAAAATTTACTCAGCGTTGGGTTATTGTTCACATAGCCACAATAGCTGCTCGTGCACCGCTCGGCTCGCTACGAGGGGTGACACCGTTCGTTCCTTCGTTCGTTCGGGTTCAACTTTGTGGCAAAGTTTCTGGCAGTGTTATCAAGTGTTTCTTTGCTCAGATCTTATTACAGGTCGCCTAGGGGAAAATAACACTAAGCAAGCTAACGGGACCCGCGCCCTATGAACTTAGGTTATTAATAAGGAATGCCTGAACAGTATACCGTCTTTTGTCTTCCTTACTGCTACCTCTTTTCGGGCTAATTAGTATTTTATGAATGCACCTTTACACACACGTTGGGTGTATAGATACACCCCCCGCACTCCCCCGCCTTGGCGTGTACGTGAATTTCCTAAAGACGGAATGAAACGAGAAGGAAAATGGAATTTGTTATTCGCTGCCATAAACTCCATCCCAGGTAGCAAGTATAATTGTCGGGCAGCAGCTTTTGTTTCCGGCGCTCCATAATTGAAGTAGGACATCTGCTGCCAGGGACGGACGGACGGACGGACACATGCACCCTTTTAGGGTTCACTTTTCTTATTTAGAATAAAAAGGTAATGTGGCTGGCCACGGGGCTTTTACGAAATTGTGTGCAAAGGCGCGCCGTGCCGTGTTTCTGTAAAGTGCGCGCCCAGTAGGGCAGAGATGCCATTCATAGTCCTCTCTGGTCTACGACTGATAACCACTAGTTGCCAAGGTCGAGACTTCAAACACGGGGGACTGCGATGGATTTCTTGGGGCGTAAAATCCCTAGGCTTCCTTCGGAACGGAAGTAAAGTCGGTGGTCCCATGTCTAGATTTACAGTATGTAAATACAGTTGCACATTTCGCACACCAATAACATAGTAAACGCTAGGATTACTGTAGTATTGGTAGGGAAAGAAATAATACAAGGTGCAACGAATTAACAAATTTATTGAGAAGCTCATAAATAACAATAACCAGAAAGTGTGACCATAAGTTTGGTCACTGTGACCAAAATAAAAAATTGTACTCCAGATTAATTGTTCTTTCACACTAGCCGTGTGTAGGACAAAACATCGAGTCGAGTTGGAGAATTTAATGTCCTGTCGGCACGTTGACTATAGTAGCTCACTGGTTAGAGCCACCGGACGGAGACCGGAGGATCCGTAGTACAAATCCCGGCCATGACATTGAATTTCTCAGTGTCAGTCTTCCCCTTTACAAAATTGTACTTTTCGGTTCAGAATAACATTACTCTGAATACTATCAGTTTCTTCGATCTGAACTGTTCTGTTCAGCAGGTTAAGTGGATATTTATATACCCTCTCTTAGTTTCGAGAAGGTTCAAAGGCAATGGTTCCGCTTTCCAGAGGTTCAAAAGACGTAAAAAACTAGATCATTTGCGGTAGCGCCCTAAAGGTATGCAACACACCTAACGTACAGGTACCGCGGGAAGGTTCTTAACTGGCCAATTCTACTTGGAAAACTACCATTGTCTAGCCTACGTAGTTTTGCAGCACTTCACGTAAACGAACTTCAAGCCTGATAAAGAGGCCTCTGAGTAAAATTAAAAGGTCTTTCACGCAAATATAAAATGGAAGGCTGAGCACCACAGCATTTACAGGGCGTCCATAACTAAAAACTCAAGTGGTTAGAAGCGACAGCAAACCTAATCTTCTGCTGCAATGTGGAAAACTCAACGGTATTGGATTATGTAGTAGCTATTTACCTATAGTAAGTAAAGAAAGTGTTGCAAAATCTCCAAGCCTAGATTTCACCAAAATACACGTTCACAGACACCCCAAATCCGAAAGAAAATCACTTTAGTAAAAGGAACTCTGTGCATCTGTTTGTATGTGTCTTGTTTGTTACGTCACTTTACAAAGTGTAGTTCATAATGTTATACAATAGCTGCATAATCAGAAGTAAGTTTATCCCTTGGAATATAAATACTCTGTAACTAAAGTGGAAAACATTCTAATACCTTCCCATTAATTACACTATTCTTGTCTATTATCAGGGATCCCACAAGCTAGTTTAAGCTGCGTCTTATCGTTCGTCTTCACTGATAAGCAAGCACTGATAAACAAAGTCCTCTCATGCCACTGTCATGCATTTAATGGGAACTGCCCCGTTGCGTTCTGCAGCGGAGCAATCAGGCCACCTGGTACGGATTGTGCTATCTGTACCCGTCTGCTTTTCTATCACCTGCATATCTCAGAAACGAAGAGTTAGTTGAATACCAAAGTTGAACTTCAGCATCTCCAAAGTGTACGCCAAGGAAATGTTCAAGAACATTCTTCTATCAAAAATTACCATTTTTATGCAACATTGTTCGTTACTTTTTATATTCTCAGAAATGGCTGTAAGTATTTTGGTTAAAATACCATATGCTTAAGATACGGACACGATAAATTAAATGTGCACATTGAAGTTTCTGAAAATAGACACTTTAGTCACCTTCATTCTGGACGCAATAATATCATTTGTAAATGGTAAGAAATAGATAAAGAGCTTACTATATAAAACCTACAGATGTCATCAATAGATAGAAGAGAAGGTGTTTGTAACAACAGTTTAATCAAGTGTGAATAGAGAAGGTTTTTCCATTCTACAGGGGCAGTACTTTATTGTGGCATGGAACCATAAAGATGGTTAATGTGCAATATTGTGGTTCGGGCCAGGCCGGGCACCTGTGATTTGCGCCATGCACAATGCCAGTATGGCAGGTAGAATTTATCTCCTGTAGGCGGAGGTTGCACATTACCGCACATAAGGGCTAGATTATGGCACTCAAAGTTTGGCCTAGGAGGGGGAGGGGCAGGCGACGGTGGCATGTCACCCGTAATCTGCGTGAAAATAGAGATCCCCCACTCGGACTGCGACATTTTGAAATGCAGCGCGTGTATGAATAATTAATAGAGGCAGTGAGCGAGGCAAGCAGGCGCGTGGCCTGCCCGCTAATTATTTGCTCGCTCGGACACACATCCTTCCTTCCTTCCAACCTTCCATCCTTCCTTCCTTCCTGGCGTTTATTGCTTTGATAGGCCTCTCAACACTCGTACACCATTTCTTGAGACAAGAGGCCCATTCCGTTTGTGAAGTGTGAGCAAACAAAAGCAGTGCGAAAGTACTACGCAATCATCCATCACTCTGGTCCAATGGTTCCTTAACCAAACATCTGTTTAAAAGCGCCAATAAGCTTGGATCCAACATCTCTCAAGTTTTTGTTAAAGGGACACCTCGCTCGCTTCTAACTACACAGATCTATTAAGGCTACCACTCCCAGGAGGCAAGGATGAAAGGAGGGAAGGAACATGCCACACAGGGTCGCAGCTAGACAGACCACAGAGACGCGCGGAAGTCCCTAACAAGTGCTGAAGATCTCTTCATCGCGACGCCAGGCCCCGCGAAGCAGCCAGCAGCACACCGCGGTTCCGGTGTCGCACTCAGCGCCCCCCACCCTTAGCGCCGAGAAGCCGAGAAGCAGTTAACATGCGCAATCATCCAAGCCATCTGACTGGCACTGCCAACACTACACGCCTGAATGAAGGGAAATGATGGAAAGGAAACCGTGGTATGAAATAATGCACTTCAGCATTCGCCTAAGTGACTCAGGGAAACCACGGAAAAACCCATGTTAGTGTGCGTGGCCACGGGGATCGAACCCGCGACCTCCCGAATGCGGGCCCCAGACGTTACTGACTGAGCCATCCCGCCCTGTTCAAGTTTTGGTTACGATACTGTAGCAGTTCCTATGTTTATGGTTTGTCAAAATGTTTAATGCAAGAGATCACTGTATTGACTGAGAACAATGTTGTCAAGATTACCGCTGTTCAGGGCACAACTGGGCAAAGACGTGGCCAGCACACAGAATGACGTAACACATATCAACGCTAGGAGCGACATCAGTAGACCTACGATAAATATTTTTACTTTCTCTACTACGTATAGTAAGTGGGGGAAGTACTCTACTCGTCCCAAAAATTCGATGTCCAGATTTCACCGGAAATATATGTTTTGGGGTCCCTGAATAAAAAGAAAAGAATTTTTACTAAAAGGTCCATGTGTGTGTGTGTGAGTCTGTCTGTGAAGAGCATAACACAAAACGTCGGTTAAAAACTTGAGGCGGCATCTAAGTTTAAGATCTTTCACACAAGCGACACGAAGATTTTGAAGAAAATTCCTCCACCCTAAACTAGTCTTTACATGGAAACTTTTTCAAAAATTTTGATTTTCTCGAAAATGGCTCTAACGATTTTGATTAAAATTCCATATATTTAAGATATTATTATGATAAATGAAATTTATATTTTAATTTTCTAGCTATTGCCTATGTAGTCCTGTTTACTGTGGATAAGTTTTGCATAACTCGTAAACCGTAGGAGATACACCAAATCTTACTGTACAAAAATGTAGATCTCGCATTTTTTGTGGAGTGAACCATTTCGGAGATATTCCTTGTTATTTGTATGAGTTTCGCAATAATTATACTTCTCTAAAACGGAATGTAGTTATTCACCTTTTTATATCTTGGCCGTGCAGAGCCTTCATATAGCGACCAGCTTTCCATCACTACTGTATTTCCCTTGCATCTACAAGGACATCTGGAATAAGATAATTTCTGCAAATGTTTATCTCGCTTAACATGGAGAAGATAGAGAAGTAAGAGTTTGTAATAATAGTAAAGGAGTAGAGAAAGTAGGGAAAAGCTCATGCACCTCACTTTATCGGAAATGGTCAGGAATAAGGAAGATCTAATTACTTTAAATGAGTTAGCGACTCAAATCAGTATAGCAGAAAGATCTTTAAGACAAACTGAACAAGAAAGAAATCTAAGAAATTTTTATAGACCTCCAGCGACTGTTGTAGCACCATCCCGTCGATCGTTAAGATTGTCAAACCAATATAACCGAAACCAAGTGCCCCAAACTCCTGAACCTGTTATACCAACTGAAGAAGATTTCATTGGATCACTGGACGACAACTGTAAGCAGAAAGGAGAAGAACGAGGCCAAAACGACAGCCTGATGAGACTTGGACAGCCTACCAGAGACGAATAGCAGCGGCCAGAGAACAATAAATTGCATGAATACTATGAGATCACATATAACTTTAAAATATCACCAATTTTCCTTATTGTTATTTAGTTTAATTTAGGTTAGTAACTTTTGCACAATCTATTGTGAACAAATTGTAATAAATAAGTTTAAATAAATCAAAATATCCGCACACTACGTCCAGGTATAAGAAATTAGGTATCTGGACATAGCTGGCAGATATTATTTTATTTTATTTTTTAGTAGAGAAAGTCATGTGAGTGCAACACATCAGATTTTTATAATCACGTATTCCCTATTTAAGAAGCATCTAAACCACGCATAGAGTATATCATTAGCACAGGAAGAGGCTGTGCACTCCAAGATATGTACTCCTGAATTAATGCAGAGGCCTTTGTACTCCAGAACGTAATTTTTATTTACATTAATATGAGCATTATTATTAGGAAGGCAGAGCTTGCATGTTCTCTCCACTCCGCGGCTGCACGAGACCAAATATTTGTTCACCGAAAAGCACAGTGTAAACCAAAGCCAGTAGTTAACACATCCAAAACCTGGTCAGCTTTAAATCTAATATTTCTTTTTCCGTATAATCTGTTTCATTGCAACTTAATCTCTGTGGTTCATTTTTTTCCAGAGAGAAATAAAAAGCTGGAATGGAAAAAATAAGAGGAGATAAGCCCGGCAACACAACAGCTATTAAAATTGGCGAGTATGCGGATTTTAAAAAATGACGTTATGGAGGGAGGGAGGGACATGTTTCCGATAACGGTAATTGCGGCGTAATCCTCTTAGTTTTTACTTTGGCAGTTTACCGTTTCGCGGTTTCTGGATTAACCGCTCAGCGCTTGCGTCGTTACTGAGGTTAATGGCGTTATCTCCAGCGCGCGTGGAAATGCTCTGGTCCAGGTTTCGAACCCCGCTACATCGACTACGATTATCAACTTAAAGACCACATAACGACCATAAATTACTGCCCAATATATTTAATGCAATAACTTATTCTTTCAATCTGGTAGATGTTTGTATGACATTATTTCATATATACATATATTTTCAACTGAGTGAAATAAATTACAATAAAATTATAAATATGAGGGTCCTTTGAAAGGTTCTCGAAAACACAAAATAATGCCACAAATATTTAAAATTCTATGAAAGATTGAAACTATTAACAGTGAAGCAACAGAATCTAAAATAAAAGCAAACTTGGAGACTAAAAGCTTCACATGTCCTAATAATTGCTGTTGACATGCCTCATAATGTCTCCACCACATTTTGAAAGCACTACGATCGTAGCTAGCCTTATAGCTCAGTCAGTAGAGTACCTGTCTCCTGTACAAAGGGTCCCGGGTTCGATTACCGGCTGGGAGGGTGGGAATTTTTCTCCCACTAGAATTATTCCCTATCCATACCAGAATCTGGGAGTATGAATGTGTGTGTGAAAATTAAAAAGAAAAACCAAAGTAGTAGAAACCCAAAGTCCAAAACCACAGTCAAGCGAATGAACGTCATTGCTCGTGAACAATTGTTCCAAGAGTTCAAAGTCTTCGATGTTAAAAGCGGCATATAAATGGAATAAACAATTTATGTCAAATAAAGTGAGATATTCCTTATTATTGGCAAGAAATTTCAAATACCTAAACTTTTCTAGTAGAAATCTTTCCCTCTTGACTATGCAAAAGAATTTCAGATCCATGACATAGTCACCAGCTGTTAAAAGATTTGCCTAGTTTGCCCTCCTATTTCCATTGTACCTAGAGGGACGTGTAATAAAACTATGTTTACAACTGTAGAGGTAAGATTAAACGTTTCTAAGAATAGCTTGTACAAGACTGAGTAGGGAAATCACGTGAGTGGACACGTAAGTAGGTATAGGTATTTGCTATTTTGTTCATGTTCTCAAGATAAATTCACTCAATGTTCGTAAATTTACGGGAAAACCTGGACTTCTCGTTATATCGCTGTTAAAGGTAATCTGTAAATATTGGGTACCACGTCCAGCTGCAGTTCCTGTAATTAATTACTGTAGTGACAAAATGCATAAGGGCGGCAGCTGAGTTTTCATAGACAAATAGTTAACCAGACAAGCTCTTATACATTGTACTCGGTGCTTTGAAGGTGAACAGTAACCTCATAAGGCTCAATATATTGGCTGCATCTGAGTCCAAGTGATAAGCATGCTAGCTTTCTCTCCCTAGGGGAGCATTTCTTTTATTGAAATCATTATTTACCCAGTGAGAATTTGTACTCTACACACGAATTATAAAACGTAAGCAAAAATCTAAAAACTCATTGTAAGTTTTTATACTTATTCGGCCTTTACTGCCAGTCAGTTTAAAAGATGATGTCATTGTTAGTCCAGCGAGTCCCTTATCTCAAAGGGGAAGTGAACCTCGAACTGCATGCCTTTCGGACCTCGTAAATAGGTTAATGTATTGTAAAACTGTTTTTCACTAGGACATTTTGTGCGTTCTTTACACGCGAGATGGAAGTGACCACCGATCACAGAATTTGCATGGTTGAAATGCTACTTCTATACTGGAAGCATATGAGCCTAAGTTTATCTTTACAATATTTGCCATTGTGTGAAAAGTTTTCTTCGTATTTATTCAGAATTACATCAAGTCGGAGACAAAACATGACGAAAAAATTAAAAGTTTAAACATATCTAAGATTATTAATCAAATATTGTTAAATGCTCATACATTCCTATAAAGTCACAAGTGATCCTTATTCTGCTTTGGTGTTTTCTTAATTTATTCTCTGTAGGTCAGTTTTCATTTACTGCTGTAAAGAGTACGGACAAGCTATTTGTAATGAATAAATAGTGCCATTAAGCCCAAGACACTACGCTAAAAAAAACGTCCAATTTTGAGTTATCTATCAGAAAACATGCTGAGATTGCGAGTTCACGAGACGAACGCGAAAGATGTTTCAAATGTAAACCTGGAAGGATACGATCCAAGTCCCGTTTCACTAAGGTGTCTTCAAAACTGTTAACATCCATTCCTTGCATTCATCTTTCGCTGGCAGAGGCACTGATGATAAACTCGCTTCCAAGTACTGTCATGAACACAGAGTTTACTGGTGCGAAAGGCCGAATAAGTCTGAAATCACTGTATAACTGAAATATTAAAGAGCTATACAATATCTTACACGCCTGTGTGGCCAGGAAGTGGATGAAGATAGCCAGCGCCGATCCGCCGTTAGATGCAATGTGCATTTACATTGTTTCACACAGTTGGCGTTTACACTGGAAATGGCAGAAGTACTCATATGCGAAGTTTGACCGACGGTTTGGGAATGTTGGGGACATGTGCTTCACTAGTACATAAGTAATGCAGATAAGCAGCTAACAAGGGGTAGCGAATTGGCAACCTTCTCACGTGGTTCTTTACAGCCCAGTGAGCAAATATATTGGGCAAAACAATGCAATCGCTCAACCATGAAAGTTTCGATTAACGTGTTACCGCAAATATAAAATATCTGATGTGTTGCACTCACATGACTTTCTCTACTCTTGTACTAATCATTTTTACACTCTTATACCTATATCTTCTTCGTGTTAGTTGAGATAAACATTTACAGAAATTTGTTATTGCTTATTTCCTTGCAGGTACAACGGGAATATGGGAATACAGTAGGCTTTGTGCGATAGTCAATCTTTTATAGCTTTCACATTCCGTTCTCTTTGCACAGTTAACATATAAAAAATTAATAACAATGTTACATTTGACAGAAGTATAAGTTCTCCAAAACTTACACAAATAGCAAGGAATATCTCCAAAATGGTTCACTCTACAAACAAATTTATTCATACAGAAATTGTGTGTTTTAGCGAGATCTACATCTTTTGTGCAGTAAGATTTTGTCTACCTCTTAGGGCTTACGAGTTACTCAAAAGTCATCCAGAGTAAATACGACTACAGGGGCTATAGCCAGGAAATTCAAGATATACATTTCATTTGTCATAAAAATATCTTAAACTTATGGCATTTTAATCAAATTCATTGGAGCCATTTTCAAGAAAATCAAAATTTTTTAAAAATTTTCCATGTAAAGGGTAGTTTATGATAGGTATATTTTCTTCAAAATCTTCGTGTCGCATCCTTGAAAGACATTAAACTTAAATACCAACTTTCGCTTTTAACCGATTTTCGTTTTTGGGTTATGCTGTCCACAGACTTAGATACAGACTGACAACACACACGGACCTTTTTCTAAAAATGCTTTTTTTTTATTTAGGGGGCCTCAAAACATGTATTTCCGATGAAATCTCGAAATCAAATTTTTGGGTGGAATACATTTCCTTCTACTTACCAGTAGAAAAAGTAAAAAACAGATGTATTGCCCTCAGATGACTTTCTCTACTCACTTATAAACAAACTATTCTGACAAATAGATTAGAAAGGTATATCAGGCTGAAAATGTAATGCCACAGCCGGGATTTGAACCATGGATCTTACAGTCTCCGCCCGATTGCTCTAACCACTTACCTAGCATGGCAACATGTCAGTACGACAGTAAATATTCAATCTGACTCGCATTTTTTCATCTCTTTTTTTTTTTTTTTTTTTTTTTCTGGGGCTGGTGGCAATACCGAGGTTATCGGTAATGTTTCTAAACGTGTTGACACTAGTAACTGCCGTATCCATTTCCGTCTTAGCGTAAGCCAGGGGAGTGGTGACATAAAATAGGTACCACCACCTGCTAATGGAAAACACCTACGAAGTTAGCACCCTGTATTCCTGGCGGGCGCAGCTGAGTTGCCAATCTTGCCTTTATTATTAAGTCCTCGCGTTGGAGGAGGGTGTCGAAACCCGTGAGGCTGACATCTAAATAAGGAAATCTGGCACCGAGATGAAACATCTTCATCGCACGTTAGGGACCCCGCTGACTTACGCCCCTTGCTCGAGTTCAGGCACTCCCATCTCCTCCCTTCCTCCTACCCTCCCTCCCTCCCTTCCTCACAGGGTCTAACTTACAATAGCCTGAACATAGGCTCAGTGCGGAACCCGCTTCGTATGTGCTCTACCTACCTGAAATTCAATTTTAGATGCAAAAGCCTTGTATATCTAAAGCGCAAACTAACAGAAAGTATAGTCCTAAATATAGCATGGTTTAAGTGCCATGTTCTGTCTAGAAAAATGGTTTATTCCTTAAAATGAAGGACATCAAGGAGGGTTTAGCAAATCATGTTAATGAATTTTGGTAGTGTTTAGCAACAAACTTAAAAAGTATACTAAAATATATGACTGTACTACTTTATTCAGAAGTTTTGAACGATTAAATAAAATTAAGCCTTTCATATGCTTAAGCAATGTCCCGCGTAATGTCCTACTGAAATAGAAATAGTTGATTTGATTGAGTTTTACAACTCACTGCCATGTACGAGTAAATACATTTCCTCATTTGAAACACTGCAAGAATACTAACATCAGAGTTCGCATCAACGTATATCTGTATAAAGACATTTTACAAATTAAATATGTCTGACTAAAATATAGGTTTCCCATGACTGATGAGCATTTAGAGTCCGTTTACATGTTAGGCGGCACAAACTTAGAAGCACAAATATCTGGAATTGTCTGTCTTTGTGGGCGAGTGGTCTCGGGTTCGATTTCCGGCTGGGTTTGTTACCTCGCTACCCCACACAGAGCCTAGAAGTAGGTACGAATGAGGAAGCGAATGTGAGTGTGTTAATGTTAAAACTTATAAAAATCAAAGTTAAGGAACCCTACAGTTCAGCGAGTAAAAATACGATCAATTGTTTCTCAAATCAAAGCCCCGATATGACCAAAGAAGTTAAAGGGGGCTATACCATTGAAACAATTTAAAAAATATCTGCAATTATAGCACAGAAAATTCAGTTTCATTTACATGAGTTACATTGGCGTAGACTTTATTATTTATTTTGTTTGTTAACGACACTCTCAATTGCCAGGATCATACCAGCGCCGCCGGTGTGCCGGAATTTCAACCTACAGAAGCTCTTTTACATGCCAGTAAATCTACTGACATACGGCTGTCACTTTTAAGCACACTTAAAAACCATTGCTTTGGGCCTTGTTTGAACCCGTGACCTTGGGATCAATAGGCCAGCGCCTACCCAACTCAGCCGCTCAGACTGATAATTATGACAAATTCAATTCCTACGTTTTATGCATGAGAGTCATAATTTATTCCAAATTTGTGCATGGTCTACTACATAAATAATTTCCTAACGCTAAAAAGCATATACAAAGTTTTTATGCATGCTAATCGTAGCACTTCCGTCCAAACCTGTGCAAAATGAGTTTATTACGATTTTATGTTGTGGTTGAATAAATGTCTAATAAGTGAAAGCCACTACGGGAAAGAGTATTATAACCTCTTAAAAGAGTGTATTTTCGGAAAATATATTTCTAATTTGTGTGTATTGATAAATATCATCAGCAAACTTTCCACAAATACATTCTTTTTATTACTTTCTCTACTGGTAAGTAGGGGAAGTATTGTATTCCACCCAAAAATTCGATGTCGAGATTTCACCGGAAATATATGTTTTGAGGCCCCCTGAATCCAAAAAACAGCATTTTTAGAAAAAGGTCCGTGTGTGTGTCTGTCTGTGTGTCTGTCAGTCTGTGGACAGCATAACTCAAAAAGAAAAGTCGGTTAAAAGCCCAACTTGGTATTTAAGTTTAATGTCTTTCAAGGATGTGACACGAAGATTTTGAAGAAAATAGCCCCACCCTAAACTACCCTTTACATGGAAGATTTTTAGAAAATTTTGATTTTCTTGAAAATAGCTCTAACGATTTTGATTAAAATGTCATATATTTGAGATATTTTGATGACAAATGAAATGCATATCTTGAATTTTCTGGCTATAGCCCCTGTAGTCGTATTTACTATGGACGACTTTTGCATAACTGGTAAACCGTTAGGGATAGACCAAATCATACTATAGAAAAAATGTAGATCTTGGTAAAATACACAATTTATGTCTCAATAAATTTTCTTGTAGGGTGAACCATTTCGGAGATATTCCTTATTATGTGTGTGAGTTTCGGAAAACTTAGAACTTTACCGAAATGCAACAACGTTGTTCATTTTTTATATGTTAATCGTGCAAAGAGAACGGAATCTCAAAGGTCAAAAAGATTTGACTGTCGCACAAAGCCTTCTGTATTCTAACATTCCCCTTGCACCTACAAGGACATAAGCAGTAAGATAATTTGTACGAATGTTTATCTTAACTAACATGGAGATATAGGAATAAGAGTTTGTTGGAATGGTTAGTACAAGAGTAGAGAAAGTCATGTGAGTGCAACACATTAGATTTTTTTCCCAAATAATTGTGATATGGAGAATGAATTGCTCTGCCGAGACGTATCCTAATAACAATTGACGATCGCGGACTGGTTTTCGATAGATCGCCTAGCTTGTGTGCGCGGTTGGCACCTGCTCGGAGCAGTCAGGCATTTGCATCTCAAAGGAAGAGAATGGCCTCAGAGGATAGGATGTAACTCGCAATAAGCGTAATGATGACAACACTTAGTGAGTTGCTTGGTTTTAGAATGATCATGGCCGACGTATCCAGGGAGATCGATGTGGGAGAGAAGCGCCCGGATTGGTCGGATGAGACTTGGCAGGGGAGGGGAGGTAGCCTTGCCCCTACCCGCATTACACGGCAGCCGAGCGGGATCTTTGCTAAGACGCCAGGCGCTCCATGTGGATTCAAATCCCATGTGCTGCACTCACATCACTTTCTCTACTCACTCTTCTATTTTCTTAATCCAGTTAAGGGGACAAGTCTTGAAGTTTTTGTTGCATTTGTTTCAAATTTATACCATTTAAGGTAGAATCAGGATTGAAAAAGTAAATGCCATAGCCAGGATTTGAACCACGGATTTTCCAGCAGTAAGTTGGTTGGCATAAATAATAATTAATACAATTTATTTGTTATGATCAATAATAGAGACATATCAAGTTTCAGCTTTAACATTTCCTACAGAATTAATTTTTTATGTATTAATTACAAAGATTTCTAAAACGTCCCATGCATCACAATTTTAAACATTAATGCATGGGAAAAATTGCTAATTGAGTTTTTATTTATGAA
The DNA here is from genome assembly GCA_030765045.1 of Tenodera sinensis. Lineage (NCBI taxonomy): Eukaryota > Metazoa > Arthropoda > Insecta > Mantodea > Mantidae > Tenodera > Tenodera sinensis. Next base: position 18,749,615 of record CM060961.1, read on the forward strand.
CGCTCTTTAACTGCGATGGTTCTGAGCGTTCCATTCTATTTTGGACTTAAAATACCACTTATTTTGCTCAGAGCTCTCCTTATTTAAGCTTGAGGTTCTTTTACGTGTCGTAAATCTACGTCACGCGACCACCGACTTTACTTCCTTTCCAAAGGAAGCCACGCTAAGGCCTTATATGCCCAAAAAAGAAATCCATGGTCCTCAGTTGGTTTTGAGCCCGCGATGTGGAGAAATCTATGGGACATAAGTTTTTGTCGTCATTTTTATCTATTAATTATTTTTACCCACGTGAACTTGTCTTCACTATATTAATGAAGGAAAAAATAATCTTTAAAAATTGCTATTTTCATACGTTTTTAAAATACAAATTATACATTATAATTTTTTGAGTCCAAATATCAAAAGTACAGGAAACGTAAACACACATGCTTAATGTTCAATTACTTTTAAAGCTGTGTTTAATGTTTTATACGGTTTGAATGAAAACTGCATCGCTTGGGACATCTTGGACTTAGAACAATGTAGAAAATATGGAAGTTAAGAAAAGTGAGGTTAAAGATATGTCAAAATATTTTGTCCATTTTCTGACCTGTTGTGATCTGTTGAGATGAAGATAAAACTTCCGGTGTGGGCATTTCTGTTGAAAGTTCTCGTTTCCATCTCTTAGCTGCAGTTTGCTCCCCCAATCTTTATTTGTCTTTCACGCTTATTTCTGTTAGCTTTTATCCTATACATGTTTTGTAGCTTTACAGGTAACCTAACGTACTGTTGTACACAGAAAAGCGCGGTATAACTGTAAATACGACTTTGTAGCGTTAACACTATGCAATATATAAGCTGCAGTTTCGTGTATAAACTTTCTTCACACCAAAAGCAATATCACATGGAAAAGCTCCAAATTCATTCATTAACAACAATGCCGAGTATTTAGATAAAACACGTGAATATCGTAATGCGTTTTCTGTTACAGGGTAGCCAACACACAAACTTCGCTATGCCTCACAACAGCTCCAAATTTGGACGCAATGTTAGTTATATCAGAAGTAATATTAGATGTCTTATGACAATGTGTATTATCCTGTGGGCGTGGCATCCATAATACATATGTATGATTATTTAAATCGTCACGTGGTGCTTTTCTAGTGACACTAGATCAAAATAAACTAGATATTATTGAAGTAGATACAAGCTATTTTAGTATTAAGACAAAACAACATTTGGAATTTTTGTCGGCTTTGGACCTATTTTTACAGATGTGCTGGATATGGACTCCAATGTACATCTCACATGATTTTCTCTACTCACTCCTCTACCGTACTAAAACTTATCCTTCTATTTCTTTTTAATAGTGTTAAACGTTGTTTAGGTGTTATGTAAACCGATACAGGAATTAAAAAGCTATCTGAATGACTTTTAAACACTTTTCTTTGCCTGACGAATCCTGACTTTCCACTTGCAAAGAACATTTGAAAAGTCAGACCAATCACAAAGAATAACTTAGAAATGATTAATGCCATAACGAATGTTATTAAACAAAACTTTTACGAAATCTACTTTATTCTTTCTTTCTTTTCCTTTTCTCTCTCTCTCTCTTGTTTACAATTATATTTTGTGTGCGTTTATTGTTTTAAACGTATGTTGTTTTCATAAAAATCGTTGGTCATTCTGAGAACATCAAAAGTTAGAAGTAGTTTTCCATGCGCCTGTGTGTGTCTGTAAACAGCATAACTTAAGAACAATTTTAGTGCAGCATCTTCCAGGGATTTGACACGAAGATTTTCAAGACCTCCCCCCCCCCCCCCCCCCCAACTGCAAACTACTTTTTATACTGACATTTTCTCAATAAAATGTAAGAGATAAAGAAAATCGTATTATACAAAAATCTCGTTAAAGCATATACGTACTTCATGCCAAACATCTCAAATTTTAAGTCATTCGTTTTTATTTTACTTATTTTTTTTTTATTTTTTCCCTCCTGGTCATGGAAAGAGAATGTAACTTCAAAGCAATCGCATAGCGACCATCTCTTGAAATATTCGCTATTTTTAAGCTTATATTTCCATTTTATCTACAAGGCAATATATAATAAAAGCATTTACAGAAGTGGATACAAGAATAAGCGTTTGTAAGAATAATTTGAGTGAGTGAGAAAGTCATGTGAGCTGAACACATCAAATTTTGTTACTCTTACTAAAATGGTTAACCTGTATTATTTTGTGCTAAAATTAAATATCTTTTTACGGTTTTCTCTGAGTTTCCTAATTAATGTTATGAATATTTTTTTTTATTTCCCGAGGAAAACGCTAAGAAATGCAAATGATATTTTTCGTCGCCGACAAGCAAATTCGAAAAGAAACGAAAAGAGCATATAATTTCTCTTCCTTTCGAAGAGAGTGAGAGAGAGGGAGGAAAAAAAGAAGCAAGAGCGGGCTACTTCCTTTGATTAATTAAGTTGTAATTAATAATGAAAACCCGTCTTCAGTAAAAAGTGGCGGAGAGAAAGATAACTTGCAGCGAATATCATTGCTCCTTTTTTTCTCTTTCAACTTTTTTTCGCTCTCCTTCCTCTGTCCCTCCTTTTTTGAGACCCACTCGCGGAAATCAAAACCGTGTAATGTTTAATGTAGACAACAACCAGGGTCTTGACTGTTGGAATATTCAAAAGGATCGTTTAAAGGGCGAAGGATAGATTTCATAAATGAAACATTGACACAGTTGCTGGCGGCGGGGTAGGTTCCGTGTTGAGTAAAAATGTAGCTGTTAGGACTCCAGGAATAAATTATCTCTGTAAAACTGGCGATGCTGTGCGAATTAATTTTTAAAACGTGTTTGGAACTATCCTTCCTTCTCGTCTAGGTGAAATATTAATTTGGGCTTCAGACAAGCGAGTCGACACCGCACCTCTTTGCTTTGAAAAAACTGTCCTGCACTTGGCGCCCTCTCTTTTCGATTTTAGCATCATTCGTGACAGCTAACACACTCTGCACATTGCGTCCCTTCTCTAACATTCGGAGTATCCGTATCACATCTCTTTTCTTGCGTATTCCACTAATTATTCAAATAATACCTAGTTAGTTATCACTATTTCACTCATACCCCAAATAGGGGACAGTAACCAATCATGTTGAAAGGCATGTTGTTTTTCAACAGTGATTCAAGCTCCAAAACAGAAATAGTGTGATTGCGCACAAGTCTATTCTAGTTTAGGAAAAAATATCCAAGCAACAGCTCCAATGTGCTACCATCTAACGGCAGTTTTAAGCATAGCTATTAAACTGATTTTACAATGAGAAGTTTTAGAAGTTGATGAACACAACTTGTGCCGGGCCTCGTAGTCGTGGTCGCTGGAGCGTAATGTCTTCGGCGCTCCGTTGCGCCAAGGATCGCGGGTTTGAGTCTTGCTTCTGGCGTAGGTGTGTGTGTGTGTGTGTGTGTGTATATAGACATGAAAGCATGAGTAAGAGAGTTACCATAAAAAACATAAGCACACAGTAAACACAAACACACGTACATACACATAACACAAACATAGACATACAACACAGACAAAAACTACACATATGAGCTGTTGCAGCAACACACATACATAACTACACAATAGAACAAAATTATCATCTTCTCAGAGGGTAGAAGCCATCACCACACATCCAGGGATGAACACACACACACCAACCCACACAACCACACCACGAACACACAAGACCACAATAAAACGCACACACGAAAGACTCCTCCACCACGTAACACGACAAAAACTTAAAAAACGCGGCTGAAGAGGGACTGTCCCTATAACAGCCAGGGCATGTTGAAAAACATGCCCAAATAACTTTTTCATTCATTCATTCATTCATTCATTCATTCATTCATTCATTCATTCACAGTAAGAGAGTAAATATGTATATGTGAATTTAATGAAAATAAATCTTCTGGATGGCTGAATCGTCCTTGACGACCGAAGGCTTAGGTCACAATTACCAATCGCGGCCCAGTTATAGTTTAAAACAATAGCGAAACGCGATTCTAAGTTGTATTCGAAAACAACGCCACTTACTTGGTAAATTAATAAATTATATATAATGATTTTACTATAATAATTGCGATTTTTGCATATCTAAATCACTTCATTTTATTAGTGAAATATTACAGTTTAATACATTTAAGTATTAGGATTTTCAAGAAGCAGAAATGCGAAAAGAAAACTGCTCCAAAAGTTACTGTGAAAAAGAAAGATTAGTGCAGTGACTTTAAAGTCCGAAAAATATGAACATTCTTTCATGTCTTTCAATCTTTACATTTAATAATTGTATACTGAATAATTGTTTTTAAATTGGTGATCTGAAACAAGTTAACATTTACCAAATACACAAACATACACAAATATTTTAAAGCGTTTTTTAGCATACAGGGAGCCCCAAATCATATATGTTCAATGAAATCTCAATATCAAATGTTTGGCTGAAATGCAATATTTCCTCTAATTAATAGTAGTAAGCTCTGGCGCGGAGGACCCGGGTTCGATCCCCGGTACCAGCATGGGGATTTTATCCCCTCTGGGAGGTCTGGCACGGGCTGCACTCAGCTTCGTTAGGTCCCGGGGGGACCAATTGAGGAGCTACTTGATGGAGAAGTAGCAGCCCCAGGTCTAGAAGACCGCATAACTGGCCGGGAGGGCTCGGGGCGCTGACCACTTCCCACCCTCCAGTACTGCACCTCACCAATGACGCCTGTAGTGGGCTGAGGTGGGGGACGCAGCGGCTGGGCGGTAGGCCTTGGCCTCTCGTGGGCTGTCGCGCCGGGGTTTAGTTTAGAATAGTGGTAAGAAAGTAGTAGCAAAGGTAAAAATATTGTGCTAAACGTTAAAGAAGGATTAGTTTAACTTAAATGTTGGATATATGAATTAAAAGTCCAAAGTTGTGCACATATGTAGCTATAAATAGATCTTTTTGCTGTGTATGTCCGAGAGTAATGTTTATTCCCATTATTGCTCTTTTACTGGGCAGAAGAAAGCAGCATTCGCTTGTTATTAGCATTAACGTTTAGCTGAAAATACATTTGGCATCAATCATGTTGTTTCTCTGATGTTTACGAAGCTCCGAAAGTCTGGTAAAACAAAACACAAACACGGAGCGCGGCCCAACGGAAACTATGACAACAGATTAGCATGAGCGTGGGAAAGAGAGAGAAGACGCAGCAGTGTGTACAGTACGCTTTCTCTGTCTCTCTCTCTTGCGGCCGGACGTTTGGAATTTTATTGCCAAGTCGATATAGCCGCGTAATCTGCTTAAGTCTATATGAAAGTCAATTTCTAAGCGGGCGATCCGTTTAGTGGGCAGAGCTAGCCCTCGAAACTCAACTAACAAACCCTAACTCAAAACCAGGCGAGCCTTGAGAGATTTCCACTCGGGAATCTCATCAAATATAGACGCCATTGATAAAGAATGTATGGCGCCGGGCGGGCTAATGTTGACAGAATGGATGCCTGCCCGCCCGCCTGCCTGCCCGACCATGTGACGGCCCGGATCGTAAGAATTCTTACTCCAGGACAATGTGCGCTATTCACCTTCATATAATAACACACTTCACTCAGATTTCTTTAGAATCCAGCAAACAACGGCTGCGTTTGTAATTTTCGTTACGATGTAAACTTTGTTCTACTTTCTTCAAAAGTCTAACAGCAATGCAAAAAGTAAACAGGCTTTTCGCTAGGTACGCATAGCAAGTACCAGAATTATTTGTACTTTTTAAAAGGTTTAGCGTCTTTTAGGTCATATGACCATGAATGAATAAATTGGATGAAATGATTCTCAAATGAGCCCAGGTGCCGTATAGCAAAAATAGTTAATTTTAAATCTACAGAAAACAAGAGTTTGAAAATAAGCGTTACATTGTTGTTAACAAATATATAACAAACAAAAGTGAACCTTGGACGTTATAGCCGATATATTTATCCGCAAATGTAATAAAAAATAAGTCGTTTTATGGCAGGGTCGAATCCACTCGGATAGGGGGCTGTATCCCACTCCCCGAAAATTTGGAAACAATTAAGGACATAAGTAAACAAAACAGTATTCACATTAATTCACAAATATATTCAAAGAGTCTGAGCATTTTCTGAATTAATTATTTTCATTAAAGTCGACTTCTTTAAATGTAATTGTATAACTCTGTAAGACATATAGACACACGATGGCATTTCCAGATTTTCTAATTGTATCACATCATCAAACCTCCCCCCCCCCCCCTACCAGAAAACAAATTCTGCGTCTGCCCCTAGTTTATGGGATAAGTTGTACTTGGCGATTTTTTAAATATAACATTTACATAGTATTTTGGTGTTACCGTTAGATGTCGCTGTTATAACCTATATGTTTTTAAAGGCTATGTCATAACCGCTTTTGATTGTACATACATGAAAAGTTTAACTTGGATAAATTGGATAAACATTTTTATTTTTAATGTTACTTAGGATATAATGTGCAAAAATCAATCAGATTGTTGGAAAATGCAAGGAGCATTTTGAATGTTTGTATTCGTTGAAAAATAGTTATTTATGATACAAGGTTTAAAAGGAAGATTTTATTTTGCGAGTAGGTTTGATTCCGAAACGAGGCCGCTGGCCGAGGAGTTGAGGAAATCTACGAACAAAATAAAATCTTTATTTTTTAGAGATAATATTTTACATAAGGGAGGCAGTAGAAATAATAAAACGACGAAAATAACGTAACGCAATTTAATTAATTAATATTACAATTTTTTCTAAACTTACTCATATTCAAATTCAGATGACCCGCCGTTTTAAACACATTGTGTAACTCAGATCCACAGCCTACTGGAATGAGCCGATGGTCATATTCCAGAAGAAAACAAAGTTGGCATTATCGGAGAGCTGAAACCTTTTGAACACTGAGTGGTACAATTTTATACTGTTAACATAGTCGTGAACTGCTAAAAGTCAGACTTTTACTATCAACTGTGTAAAACATTACTAGAAAAATGACTTTACATGATTTACAAGGCTATCAACAAGTGCGTACGGTCATCTAAATGGTCACGTGGCATGTTTAAAGCGCAACTGGTTGAAAGTAACATGCATACCAATCTACAAGTACCAAATTTTTATATGCGCAAAAATGCAAAAATAGAAATTTTTAAAGACTTTTCGTTGGTTTCCTTAACCTCAGAGTAGAGTTGCCAACTGTCCGGAGCTGTGGGTTCCGGTCAAACGTCCCGAGCGGATGTCAAAAGTCAGGTTTTCGAGCCCCCTAATTCATACTTATTAATTTCATATTTTAAAAAGAATTCATCCTTATTGGAGTGGTCTTCAAATGACTTGACGAAAGTGGACACCACGGTGTAATAAGAATACAAAGCCTCTGTGACCTCTTGTCGAGCACATAAACGCGCCAAGCACATCCATTGTTGAGCGCGGCTAATTGAAATAGTGAAGTATTTTGTTGTGGCTGTATTCTATTAGGATGACATTTTCTAATAAATGCAAAGCACGTAAGTTACTGAAAATTTTTCAGCATGTACCATCGTCCAGTGCGTTTGTAGAGCGGATTTTCAGTGTAGTGCTAAATATCTGGAGCAATGAAAAAAAACACACTGAAGATGGAAATGGCGAAAGCCGAGCTATTTGTGAATTTTAAATACCTGCCGTATGAAATGTGCTGAATTTGCTAAGCTTGTCATATCTGACAACGGGAAAGAACTTGTTGAAGCTGTGAAGTCAGAAATGAACTATAACTTCAAAATATAACTAGCAAATCAACTAGAGACTCGCAGAAATGAGTGGACTCGCAGTATTAACATTGTATGCTTCCTGTTGTAGCAGATGTGATGTATTGTGTAACGTTTTAGGAATAATAATAATAATAATAATAATAATAATAATAATAATAATAATAATAATAATAATAATAATAATAATAATAATAATAATAATAATAATAATAATAATAATAATAATAATAATAATAATAATAATAATAATAATAATAATGCACTTTTGAGTTGTCCTGTTTTGGCTTCAGTTAAAGTTGGCAACCCTGCCTCAGAGGAGTATTTATCTCGAGTCATGCATGCCGCCCTATAAGATGTGTGTTACATGAATCTGATAGGTGAACGAGTAACAGTTGTTAAGAGTATTATAATATATGGACATGGGGCTTTAACAAATGTCGGATAATCGCGGAATTGGTTTTCATAATGCCGACAGTCATTAGGATTCATAACCTCATAATGTGAACACGGGCTAATCCGAAAGTTCCCGTACAATAAATGATTTGGATTATGTCAACCATGCGTAAAATACCAACCAGAAGATTTATCTGCCTGCCCACGTTAATAATTACATTGATCAAAATATTTGTAGCGTTTGTATCACAGCGTGCAGAGTTTGGCCATTCTTATGTCCATGTGGATACTTTTTGTGTTGTGGGAGTGTTTGTTCATACAGTGTATATGCAAATTATTATTATAGGGTTTTAAATTCCTTTTTTCTGCATTGAGGACGAAGTTCTGTCATGTGACACGTTTTATACCGTCTCCAATATCTTTGATAAATCTGCTACCGGCGCCTACAGTGGTGAACTATGAGATCTTTTTTCGGGGTGTGCGTGGGAGAGTGTGAGAATAGACAACACCAGGTAATTTGTCTGTAATTTATTGAGCGCTAATAAATGGACTATTTGAAGCGGGTTGTCCACTATTTGAAGATTACAACTAAGCAGTTTCGGAGTCTTAGCACTTGAAACTATAACTATTGAAGCATTGTCTATACACCAGCCTTAAGGAACAGTCAAATGGTTTAAGAACAGGTCGCTTTGAAATTTCGTTGTATTTCCATGACCGCGAAAAAAACACAGAGAAACAAATAGCAGTTTGAAAAAGCATAAGCAGTTTGAAAATTCAAACTAACAATTAAGAATGTAGTTAACCACAGAAAACATTTTATATGAATATTTTTTTTAGATTTAAAGAGATGTATGTCTTCTGTATAGTAAGTTTTTGTTTTCTATTAAAGTTTACAAGTTATAAAATGTTTCTTTATAATGAAGATAACTTTACAGACTATTACTAGAGAAATGAACATATAAGTACGTATATTTTGTTATACACCTCCGTTTATTCTCCATTTATATACAGTTTTAATATCTAAGGTGGCTTTTCCTTTGCAACAATAGTGCATCGTCAACGACGTTCACTGGTTTACTGCATATTCTGGTTTATTATTTATGTAACTTTGGGTTTATTTGCATTGGGTTTCCCAAATACAAACATTAAATTCACATACACATTTACAGTCTCATTCACACTTCTACAATCTGGGGAGGCTGGCAATAACCCTCGATAAAGAAAAATTCCCACCCTTTAACCGGGAATCAAACCTGGGAACTCTGGATTTAAAATTTAGCGTTCCAGCTACCAGACCACAGAAGTAGTCTTACTTGTATCTTATATATGTATTACATGTGTTATTTTTATCAAAATCTTAGAGCCATTTTTGATTGAAGAAAACATAATGAAAAATGTTCTAAAGGTAGATTGACGTGTGGAGAATATCTTCAAAAATCCTGTCGCATCCTTGAAAGACGAACTTAAGTAACAAGTGTGGTGTTTGATCGTCTTTTTCCTATGTCCAGAAACACACGCGCACACACACACACACACACACACACACACACACACACACACACACACACACACACACACACACACACACGCAGATCTTTTTATAGAATGTTTTTGTTTATTGTGAAAGCTCAGAATCGAATTCGTGGGTAGAATTGCAGTAGTTACAGCCAGCTCCAAATGTTTCCGAGTCACATGCTCCTAGCCACGGGGGGAAGCCAGGATAGCTTACCTATTACTTATGCCAGGTGGTCTCAAAGGTCGACTTCCCAGCTCATACCTGTCTACAAGTGTGAGGAGCATAATGTGTTTGTAAGTCCAAAGAGAGTATCATTCCAGCATTTCTCTTATACTTGGTCGTAACAAAGTAATTTCTACGTAAAGAAAACAACATTAACGTTATAAATCCAGAACGAACTCGCAGCGAGGATAGAAACTAAATACTGGGTATTACAGGCGTCATATCACTATAATGAGATTAAATTTAAAACGTTTATATAATTTTAATATACCATGCTTTTTAAGCTATTCATGGAGACACACGCATGCGCGCTGTAAAATTTGCGAATTGTTGTTATTCAGCGAACATGAAATCGTGCATTTGATCTGAAATTTTACATCGAAGTTTAAAACATTGAATGGCTGTCTGTGGGAAACAGAAGAAAACATAATAAAACATAAGTAATAAATTGTTACGTATGCCAATCACAGCACATAATTATTTAGTTTAATTTTGGTGTTGTGATCAGGTGAGTAAGTATATGGGAAAAGCAAATATAAGCGTAAGCGAGGTAGGTATGTAATTGCCGAGTGTTAACGACTGTTCCCCAACTGTCGTGGTCAAGACCTTATCATTACGCCATTACAGAGATGGGCTACTAATGGGGAGGAGGCAGTGATTATAATGGGATAACCCCCCACCCCACCCCACCCCACCCCACTTCACTAGAGAGGGGCTCGGTGACAAACTGTTGTTATAGGCTTCTGTTTCGTTTTTATGTACTCATGTGCTTATGTGTTGCGTGCATAAGCTGTCTTTCCTGAGGGCTGCACCCCTCTTGCATCCTGTCATTTGTCTCCTTTGTAGCCTACCTCCCTCGTCAAATATCTCACTGTAAACAATATCACACCACAGCTATGAGTAGCTCTGCCAGCGGTTTCTATACAACCATGTGGCTATACTTTTAGACTCGTATTTTCAAACACATACAATAGTATACTGCGTTCTAAGAAGGGTCGAGAATGCATTTTGGGAATACGAGGCACGCAGGAACCAGTTACAACCATTCAAGATCTGATAGGTAACTTGCAGTTCGTGATTAGTCATTTACTTTTTGCTATACTTGAAAAACACGTAAAAAGCAATACTAAATCAAAATTACTTTTCCATATTTTATTTAAGAAAAAATGAATTCTTTATGTGAACCAATGAAAAAGTACATCTAAATTATATTGGTAAGGCCTTCTTATTCACTCTTGTTTATGAATTTCGCCATACATTCTTTACTTGAAGTAGCACATGTCTTGGTTTCTAGGTTATTTGTTCATGTAGGCGAGTTGAATTTTTCGACTTTTGATAGTTATTATCGAGCAGTAAAACTTTATAAAAATGAGCAACATTGATATTAAGAAGCTGCGGATCTAGTATGTGCATCATTTTAGCAGCGAAGTCGAAACAAAATTTGTTTAAGCTTACAATGCTTTGCTAAGGATTCCATAATGACTTATTTTAGGTAAGTGTGCTGTTGGGTATGACGACTTTTCAAAAGTATTATTTACGTCATTTCCTCCTGGTACCGTAAGTATTAAAGACCCGTTCTAGCCTTGTTGCCATGGTAATTGATAAATGAATATTAAATTTAGCTTACACTACCAAATATGTGTTCGTAATGGTCAACTTACGTATCAAATATTGCAAAAAATAAAAGCATTACGTTAATTATATATATAATATTTCGGGTTTTCAGATGTATTCGGACTCTCGCGCCACTCAATGACTGGAAGGATGGATCTCAACAGTTTCGAAGTCACCTTAGTGAAATGGGGCTTCATGCGGCTCGCTGAGAGCATTAATTTTGAACAATTGCAAGCACAGAAATAAAACTCAATAAAAATGCATATATTCATTTAATTCGTTAAAATAACACATTTTGAAATGCATGAATACACTTTCAATAAATTATTCTCTAATAATCTCTGCATCAATCCAAAATAACTAATTAAATTTGTCATTTGTTTATTTTCTAGTTGACATGGAATACTGACACAAATCAAATACTTTGTTTACGGGGCAGTCAATTGCAATATAAGCGCCGCTAGTAGGCCAAAATTTCGTCTTTTACACGGCAGTAAGTCTACTAACTTGGGGCTGTCGCTTTTAAGCACACTTAAAATCCATCGGACTGAGCCAGGCTTGAACCCGCGACCTGGGACTCAATAGGCCAGCATCTAAGACACAGAGACAGGCGTGCTGATAAAGTAATGATATGGCATACAGTGGTTAATTACACCTCAAGTAAATGAATTGTCATGTTTCTAAACACCGTATAATATAATATGGGACATGGTGTTAGAAACGCATAAACAAACCAGAAATTCCCTTAGGGTAGCAGTTCAATCTCATCTACATGCACATAAAGAAAGCAGACTTAGTATTCGCCTTTTATTTTTATCAAGGTTAACCCTTCTATCACTGAGCAGCGTGCAAGTCGGTCGCTTTTCAGTTGTCAAACAAGTGACTTGCGTGTATGAGTAAGCAGTGTTTAGTGCTTCTCAAAAGATGGAAAAGCGATGAAAATTCTGTTCCAATAACATATAAAATGTGTATGTAACTGCTGCAACGAGTCTCTAAGTAAGTACTTTATATGTATATCTAGAAATCTGCATCTGTTGCTGTTTTCGTGTTTGTAGGGAGTGGTTACACTGTTAAACTGTCGCCTGTAAACAAGATTGTATCATAGAAAACCTTTGCCACTTGCGTTATTACATTGCAAAAGTGAATGTCATAATCAAGCTTTAGTACGTAAACATCAAGTTAGGAATGAGAAAAGTTGGTGACATTATTTTAAAGCAGTTTCCAAACGCTTTGACCGGTAGCAGACACTATTCACTTCTTGACTGCACTGTTTACGCGGAAGAGTTGCCAACATCGGAACGAAAAACCGAGCGAGAGAACACGCAAAGTTAGCATTTAGATATATATCGATAAAGGGATCGATATAGTCTTGGAGAGGATATTCGAAACTCATATGCGCCGAGATTGAGGGCAACCCACGGGTTCTTTTTCTCATTTTTACAAGACGAGGAGTGAAGCATATCCAAAACAACTATGTTATGCAACCGTGGGATGTGTGAAGCTAAACCAGCCATTCACGACCGCGGGAAAGAAGCTTCGATAACATATAAACACGGATAATACAAAATTTGGTAAACGATGAACTAAAATACCATAATTTTTCACAGATTTTGCTACTGCTCATGGATTGCCACTTTCTAATCTAAGCAAATGCACAGTCGTAACAAAATGGACTACTTTGTTGACATTTATTTCGTATATAAGAAAGTTTCTTTAAAAGGCAGTGTTGGTGGACTATAGACTCAGTCATAGATCACATCTACAAAAATGTGTAGTATAGGCATCTTACTTCTGTAAATCATTTTTCTTTCGCTTTTATTTGTGGAAGACAGTATGTCTTTACCGAAGTTCGAAGTATTTGAGAACTTGCAGTGCTATCTGAAATTACCGGCCCTCGTAGCCGTGGTCACTGGAGCGTGTGCCCTTGATGCTCTACCGTGCAGAGGGTCGTGGGTTCGCATGCCAACTTGGGAATGGGTGTTTACGTCCATTGTGTACATGTGAAAACAAAGAAAAATACAAATACGGGAAAATAAGGTCGGGAAAAGGATAAAAATGCAGGAGATAAATTAAACCAAAAAAGAAGACATAATGAAATATGCTGTATAGTAAAGCAAATGCAAATGTTAACGTTTAAGGAGTACTGGATGTGTTGCACTCACATAACTTTCTCTACTCTTGTACTAACCATTCTTACAAACTCTTATTCCTATATCTTCTTTATGTTAGTCGAGATAAAGATTTGCAGAAATTATCTTATTGCGTATTTTACTGTAGGTACAAGGGGAATATGGGAATACAGTAGGCTTTGAGCGAGTCAAATCCTTTAAAACTTTAAGGTCCCGTTCTTTTTGCGTGGCTAAGATATAATAATGAATAACGAACTTCCATTTGACGAAAATTTTAGTATTCCAAAACTCGCTCAAATAATATCTGAAATGGTTCACTGCACAAAACATTCATTTGGACATACATTGCGTGTTTTAATCACATGTACATTTTTATATAGTAAGATTTGGTCATCTCTTACGGTTTACCAGTTATGCAAAAGTCGTCAAGAGCAAACAGGACTTCATGGGCTATAACCAGCAAATTCAGAATGTACATTTCATTTTTCATAAAAATATCTTAAACATGTGGTATTTTAATCAAAATCGCTGGAGCCATTTTCGAGAAAATCAAAATTTTGTATGCAAAAGGTAGTTTAAGGACGAGAATTTTTTTTCAAAATCTTCGTGTCACGTCCTGAAATATATTAAATTTAAATACCAACTTTGGTTTGTAACCAACTTTTCGATTTTGACTTATACTGCTCACACACACACACACACACACACACACACACACACACACACACACACACACACACACACACACACACACACACACACACACACACACACAACATATTTTCGGTGAAATCTCGACACCGGATTTTTGGGTGCAATGCAATAGTTCCTCTATTTACTATACATAATATAGTAAGTCGGTTAAACATCAAACTGATATTTAAGTGCAGCATCTACAAGGATGCGACACAAAGATATTTAAGAAAATCGTATAACCCGAGTCTATCCTTTACATGTACTTTTTTTTTAAAAAAAATTGATCTTATTAAAACTTCCTCTAACAATTTTGATTAAAATACCACATGTTTAAGACATTTGTATGAAAAATGAATTGTATATCTTGAATTTTCTGTGAATGTTCTAAGAAGTCCTCTTCATTCTGGATGACTTTTGCATAACTGGTGAACTGTAAGAGATAAAAGTCTTAGTGCGCACAAAAAATGTAGATCCTGTTAAAACACACAATTTATATCCTTTTTGTGGAGTGAAATACTTCCGAAATTATCTTTGTTATTAATTTGAATTCTCCCAAACTTTATAGTTTTCTGAAATGGGAAGTCCTTATTCGCGTTTTATCTCTTGTCCATGCCAAGAGAAAGAGATTTGAAAGGTATCACATAGCGTATAGTTTGCTTGGGTTTGTTTACGTTGTTTGTTTCCTTTACAAGCATTAAATTCTCACACACACACAAGCACGCACACACTCATACTTGGAGACTTTAGGGAAAGATGGGGAATAATATTGGCTGAAGAAAAATACTCCGCCCTTCTGCCGGGAATCGAACTCGGTACCTACGGATTTGCAGCTAGCGTGCTAATCACCCACCAGAGAGGAGGGATAGTCAATAAATGTATTATTAACAGCCGAAAGTGGCATTAATTAGGGGTGATTAACGCTGTCGTCTAAGCCAAGGAGAAAGATTCACCTCCATGCAGATTTGTGCCGTGGGGCTTGTCACGCGAGCATGTGGAACCTGCTGTTGTAGTATCGAGTGTTGGGCACATGTCGCAGCACTTTTTATTTGATTCGCTGTAAGCCTAACGGTAAATTGCACTGTAGCGTGATGGGAACGCATTCACCCGTGACAGCCCACTACCCGCAACTCAATCAAACGTGGTCTAGCTTTTTTTAAATAAAAAATCTAGAAAAAGAGAGGCAACGGAAATTATTATCGGCAGCGCTTATTATGCTGCATGTGCCTGCTCATTATGCAAAATGAAAATTATGTATTTGCTGCCTGCCAGTGGCAGGGGTTCGATATTGGCAGCCTTCTGTACCACCGTGTCACTATCAGGGAGCGCTTTTACTACCCTTGGGAACATTTTGGTTCACATAAAATTTAATTAATACAAAATTTGCAACAGGAGGTCATTTTAGGGACCGGGCCCCTCAAAACTTCCCTCTTGTACTACCGTACAATTATATTAATACTAGCTGAAATAGTGATTTGACGGTTTGTCCCTACAAGTGTTAAACTTAGGTGGCACTTGTCCAATAGGTACTTTGTGTTACTTTGGAGATATTTGAAATATATTATTTAATACACTTAAACAAAGAGTTAGGATACCATAAAGAACAAAAAATAAGCAAAACAAATAAAAACGCTGGGAAAACTATGCAAAACGACTATTGAACAACCATAAATACCAGAGGAAGAAAAACGTGTAGAGAAAACCGTGTGAATGTAATAGCGTCATCTCTATTTCAGCCATATAGAAAATTGTATGAAGTATTTTGTAGATGAAGTAGAGAGTCAAATGTGAATGTTTTACGTAAAAGAAAAGTGATTAGAGAAAACAATGTGAATCTAATGCGTTACATTTTTACTTTAAACGTATAGAAAATTGCATGAATTTGTAGAAGTGGAATTAGAGAAAGAAGCGTAATTCTGTTTTGTAAAACAAAACTGTGAACGTAATATGTTGCGTTTCTATTTCAATCATAGAAAATTTATGAATTGTATGTTCAACGGCCAGTAGAGAAGAACATGTGAATGTGTTACGTAAAAGAAAATCGAGTAGAGAAAACCATGAGAATGTAATACATTGCATAGGAAAATGGATGACATAAAAGCTTCTGTATGAAAAAATGCACATGATGATCGATGGAGTTCATGAACTACGTGCATATGCATCAACACCCATAGGTAAGCCCGTTAGTTGTAGTTTCCGCATTTGTTTTATCCAGGTTAGCCAATGTTAAAGAAAATGGTTACAGGTATGGTTTATTGTTTTACTATTTACAGGAGTTTGCGATGTCGACAGAATAAATAGAAGGAATCAGGTGTTTAGCTTTCAGCTAATTTAGAAAAAAACAATTATTGAAACTACGAGTGATATAATTTAAAGACATGATTTAAAAGACATTAAAGGTCCTGTTACTCTCTTCGACAACATACCATCTGAGAGTATAGGTATTAGACAATTTAAATCAGAAATAAAGAATATCTTGGAAATGGCCAACGCCACAAAAAAAAAAAAAAAAAAAAAAAAAAAAAAAAAATTGACAAGATTAAATACAAGTTTAGTATTTATTTCACTTCTCGGTTTTGAGCTATGCTTTCAAACACACACACACACACACACACACACACACACACACACACTCACACACACACACATACACAAATGTGGACGAAGCGGCGCTGGGGCGGATTTCCTCCGGGTTCTCCGGTTTCCCCCGCCATCTCATTCCACAGGTGCTCCATCTTCATTATATGTATCATCAATGTCACCGCCTGCGGTGCCGTATGTAATAAAAGCGGGCGTTAAACACTACAAAAAATCGAATGTGTTACACTCACATGACTTTCTCTACTCTTGTACTAACCATTCTTACAAACTCTTATTCTTCTATCTTCTTCGTGTTAGTTGAGATAAACATTTGCAGAAATTATCTCATTGCTTGTTTTTTTGCACGTGCAACGGAAACCTGGGAATACAGCAGGCTTTATGCGATAGTCAAATCTTTTAAAGCTTTCAAATTCCGTTCTCTTTGCACGGCTAGCATATAAAAAATGAATAGTGATGTTCCATTTGACAGAAGTATGTTCTCCAAAGCTCTCAGAGATGCGGTGTCAACAGAACGTCCTTAAGGCAAGTCGCACATGCCACGAGGCACTAAACGGCGCAAGACTACCTCCCCCCCCCCCCCCCCCGCCCCCATATCCTCAAGATGTCGCGCTGTGTTTAGGAGTTGCTCAGAAGTGATTGGCGGTCGGTCGATATACATACATACAGATAGACATTAATGTCATCGTCACTCAACTCGACTGACTACTCGCACATAACTTCTAGACATTTTACCTTGTTTTACAGGAAGCTGAGACCACGTTTATACACCTCTTGTTTAACCTATGACAGACATGGGCACTCACCCCACTTTCTCCTGCCGAGTAGCGAAACTTGCTTTGATACAACACTTACAGTGGTGGTTTCGTTCCACCTGCGCGGCAGTAATCATTTCTACTCTGCTATTAACTATTTTGTTTATATTATACACATTTTACATACAATAATTATTACGGCCACCTATTCTGGTTAGGCAAATTACATATTCTTCACGCGTATAAGACTCCTATCTCTTATCCATGTATACCCTAAACAGCCTTATGATTAACATGCTAAATTGTTTCTCCTTCACAATAAATAAAGCAGCAAAGTTCCTTTACTATTTAGTCTTAAAATAGTTCATAACTATTTGATCAACGTAATAAATACTTTGGTTTTAAACTTAATATTATGTTCAAACTTTGAAACATGAAATAGAATAGTTCATATTAAATAAACTAATAGGACACTAAACCACTAAAAAGTGGAATCATATCGTACATTTTATATGTTTACAAATACGAGTATTCAGAAAAATTGTAATTGTAAATAAATACCTGTAAGATCACCAAAGTTTTCTTTATGCGTTTGATATTGTAACCTTTTATATTTGCAAATTGAAATCCGCATATTATGTACAAAACTTTCCGTTCCTGTAACTTACAACATATTGTCTCTTCATGAAACAGGCATACTCGCCACAGTATGAGGCATGTCAGAACCTGAACAGCAGTGTAGGGGAGGGATGGCAGGTGGAGTGTGGCAAGAACATGTTCCAATGAGTGGCCCAGTTGAGCCCATTTTGCCCATTTCTCTGTATTAGGCGGGATACCTTCAGAATCTACTTCTCAACCCGTTCCATTATCTGCTAATTTGGAGAGTTTTCTATTGTCAGAATCATCTCCTACCTTGTGTAGAATATAGTAATGTGAATCTTTCGAAATAAAAAGGAATGTGATATGTTGCACTCACAGGGCAAATAAAATGTATATCTTGAGCTTTCTGGGAATAGGCTGGGAAATTGTCCTTATTTTGAACGACTAATGTTCAGCTATTAGTAAACCGTAACATAGAGACAAAATTCTACTACACAAAAATGTAACGTCGTTAAAGCACATGGCTTGTCATCTTTTTTGTGGCGTTAATCATTTCCGAGATGTTCCTGGTTAATGGTTAGCATTTTCAAATAGTAGTGATAAGTCACTCTCAGTTTTAGCCTGCTATATTATTCTTAAAATGTGAGTGAGTAGAGAAATTCATATAACTGCATCACGTTTTTTAATCCAATCAGGTATAAGCATATGTTGGAATATCACCCGCTCCTCAAAATAGCCACCCGACTGGAGAGTAAACAGAGAAGTTTGATGGTAATAAACAATCGAATCAATATAATCCCTACATAGATTTGCCGATCCTGGTCTCAAACTAAAGATAAACACCGTATGTGAAAATAGTGCTAATTAAGAGTATGATCTGGATTCACTTTGCGCTGCCAACACGGATGTAGCCGGATTACAACCTCAACTGAGAACCACTAATATTCAAATAATTTTTTCACCAAGATGCACTTTTATATGCTTATCTAATTGGACGTGCCTGATAGGCTGATTAAAGTAACTCGCATTCAGGAGATCGCGGGTTCGTTCCTCACGTTGGGTTTTTCATGGCTTCTCCTTATCACTTGGGCACTTACTCCCATGCCACGATTTCCTTTCCATCATTTTCCTTCATATTCTTCAGGTGTTTCAGTCTCGTATGTCGGTGCCGAACAAATGGCGCGGATTATGTGCATTGTAATTGCAGTTCTCGGCGTTGAGGTGGCGTTGTGGTCGCTGTCGTCGCCAGGGGGGGGGGGGCTGACATTCGTCAATCCCCGAAAGCCGTCGTGGTGGTCGTGGATGAAGAACTTTCAGCCTCTTTTATGGGCTTCCGTGCGTCTCTGTACCCTATCTGCCTGTGGTTCTATTGCTTCATTTCTTTCTCCTCAGGGTGTTAACGCACAATGGCTCTGTGTATGTCTAGGTGTGCAAGGGGTCCCCCTCCGTGATTTAATCTTTATCCTTTACTAGGTAGTTTACGGGGAGGGTAGATAGTTCGAGACTGAATTTCCTCAAATTCTATCTAAGTATTCCTGGAGAAACGCTCTATAGAAGCGTGAGAACATTCAAGAAATGCCAAGAGCAGGGTGACAGTGGCGTTTCTGTGAGTGATTCTCGCAACAAGCGCGTTTAAAGAAACATATTCCACTAAAATATACTTTAATTTGAAAATGACAACTGACCTATTGTCACTTTTAATGTCTATCTAATATAGTAGTTAAGGGTGAGGGAACTTTCAACAGCTACGTGTCGCATCCTTGAGGCATATTAAACTTAACTACTAAGTTTGGTGTTTAACATCACACACACGCGCGCGCGCACGCACGGATCATTTTTTTTTTTTTTTTTTTTTTTTTGGTGGATTCAGGTGGTCTCAAAACATATTTCCGGTGAAATCTCGACGTTGAATTTTTGGTTGGAATACAATACTTTCCCTACTTACTATACGTAGCAGAGAAAGTAAAAATAGTTGACCGTTTCACTTATTGTTTGACTTTAGTTATTTGTAATTTATTTTCAAAGTCAGACATTGTATTAATTTGACAGTGAAATTAATCTTCATATTCATATGGATAAGTAGTACAGAAAGCGAAAATTAGTTCAAATTTGTTTACGAACATGAGGTGTAAGCGTTCGTGAATCTCGTTCTTGAGATATAAATGGGGGTGTGTTGCTCCTTACAAAATTTCAGGAGCACTTACCAGTGATTTGAAGAAGACAGGAACATATGGTAGCAAGGTCCACCATCTGTCTCCGTTACTCCCTGTTATTCCCCTTACATTCTGTTCCCTTTCGTAAACCCGTGTTGTACTTCTCGTCCACACACAAATACCCACAAATTTTACTTTCTCTATCTTGTACATACTAGTACCCAAAAGTTCGATGTCAAGGTTTCACCGGAAATACATGTTTGAGGCCCCTGAATAAAAACATTTCTACTTTTTCTACCACGTATAATAAATAAAGGAAGTTGTATTCCGCCCAAAAGTTCGATGTCAAGATTTCACCGGAAATATGTTTTGAGGACCCCTGAATCCAAAAAAGAGCATTTTTAGAAAAAGGTTCACGCACGTGTGTGTATGTGCGCGCGTGCTTACTACTTTCTTTAAATAATCTCATCTTTTAACCATATGGGTTCCACAAAATCGTACTGTATAAAACACGTAGACCTCTCTGAGGCAGACAATTTCTGTAAAATGAACTTTTTTTGGCATTAACCATTACAGAGATACTCTTTTTTATTGGTCTGACATTTCAAATACTTGCACCTTTTTACGTCGTTTAACTAAACATAATATGTAAAATGGCGAATGAAAGCAAGATGTGCTCGTATATCTCAAATCATATTATTTAACAATTATATGCTAGTTTCACAGCAATAACCGTTTCCGAGACATTCGTTGTTCAGTGTTAAACGTTTTCGCACTTAAGTTAATTTGTGGTCACTAATTATAAATATGCGAAGAAAGTGATATTTTATTTTTCCTCGCAGGAGTTCATTGCAATAAAAAGCGACTTGTAATTTAATTCACTCATATATGTTTTTACTGATAAAGCTATATAAAATCAAGGCATATTTTAATGAATATTAGGTATTAAGTTTAGCTTTCGATGAACATGAAAAATATGTCAGAAATAAACATTTCAGGGTCACGAAGAGTTATTTATACAAATTTTTTTGAGTAAAGTTAGTTTCTAAACCATTCGGTACATATTGATTTGTGTTTTTGTTGATAAAGGTGTGGAAATTTAAGATTTGGTTTGAAAATTTAGTTTTAGCTTGTAGTGTTTACTACACAGAACACTGTGTTTTATTTTTACATGTAAGTTAGACATTTTTCTGGTGGAAATCGCGTGGGGCTGGAATTAACTAATGATGCAGCTCAGCTCAGGAAGCACAAACAGGGGCCTCTAATCCGGCATATAACGGTGTAAATGTGAAACAATTCCAAGTAAGAGGGGTGGTGTCGCCTGTCCACCCCATCTGTCAGACCCTCCCATCTGGTGCAGTTCCCATCATTTAAGCCATAAGCCATGATGGATCTGCCCTCCGTGCTCGCTCTCACTCGCTGGCTGCTCGCTTTACGTTCGTGTCACGTTAATATACCTCTATAGCAACCAATTACAACTAACTGCAAAACCTTAACTATTCGCCAAGTTGAAACTGTGTTCATACTTTCTCTACTCTCATTATAGTAAACAGAGCAAGTATTGTATTTCATTCAAGCGTTCGACATCGAGGTTTCACTGGAAATAAACTTCTCTTGTACCCCTAATCTCCCCCCCCCCCCAAATTTATGCCATCCTAGCATTAAAACGGCTTATTATGACGACATAAACCGTGCGAAATTAACCTATTTATGGCACCAGTGTCAGAAAATGAATGACGTAATCACCATGGCTACAAGATAGCAATGACGTCAGGTTCCATTCTCTTTGCGCGACCATAAGAGAGGAAAAAGAAAAGAATAGTGATTTAACACTTGAGAAAATTAACCAAAAATAAATAAGTTGTGTGCATTAACCAATACACATTTCTCATAGAGTAAGAGTTTATCTATCTCTTACGGTTTACCAGTTATGCAAAGCTCATTGAGAACGTTTTTTTTTTATTTCATCTCACTTCAAAGAACTCGTTCCGTTGAGATTTTCAACTAATTTGAATTTTGTAAAGCGGCTCAAACAATTTTAATAAAACACCAAATATTAGAGATATTTTCATGAAGAATAAAATGTATATCTTAAATTTTAAACGAAAATACTGTTAGGTTCTTTTCATTCTGCATGAATTTTGCATAATTTGTGTAACATATAAACTCTGAGAAAAGTTTTTTCTTAAAAATAAGCGTAAATCTCATTGAAGTATACAATTTATAACAAATACATCTTGTTGGGATATTAACCATTTTTGTTGTATTCTTTGAGGAGATATTGTATTTCACTCAATTTTTCCATACCGATGTTTCATCAGAAAATGATGTTTTGAAGCTCCCTTAATTTAAAAAAGGATTTTTAGGAATATATCCGTGTGCTGTCTGCAGGTGTCTGTGCCTGTGTGTGTCTGTGTGCGAACAGCATATCTTGAAAACGAAAGGTCGAGCAGATATTTCAGTTCGTAGCTTCTAAGGATGCGACAAGCAGATGTTTAATAAAATCCTCCTATTCCAAGCTATCCTTTACATTGAACATTTTTCGTTGGTTGTGATTTGTCTACTTTCTCTACTACGTATAGTAAGTAGAGGAAGTATTGTATTCCATCAAAAAATTCGATGTCGCGATTTCACCAAAAATATATGTTTATATCCAAAGAAACTATTTATAGAAAGAGGTCCGTGTGTGTGTGTGTGTTTGTGTGTGTGTGTGTTTGTGTGTGTGTGTGTGTGTGTGTGTGTGTGTGTGTGTGTGTGTGTGTGTGTGTCAATCTGTGGACACAATAACTCAAAAACAAAAAGTTTATTAAAAACCAAAGTTGGTATTTGAGTTTAATGTCTTTTAAAGATGGGACACGGAGATTTTGAACGAAATTCCTCCGCCCAAAGCTATCCTTTACATGGAACATTTTCCGAAGGTTTGATATTCTCGAAAATGACTCTAACGATCTTGATAAAAATGCCAGGTTTAAGATATTTTATGACAAATGAAATGTATATTTTAAACTTTCTGACTATAGCCTATGCAGTCCTGTTTACTCTGGATGAATTTTGCATAGCTGGTAAACCGTAAAAGATAGACAAAAACTTAGCATATATAAAATATGAATATCGTCTAAGGACACAATTTATATGCAATAAATTTTATTGAAACATTAACCTTTTTTCAATTTCGATGTCAACATTCAACTGGAGAAGATTTTTTTGTGTCTCCCTGAGCTCAAAAACAGTGTTATAAAGACAATTGTTAGAGCCATTTTTGAGAAAGTTAAGATGTTCACAGATTTTCCACGTAAAGCGTAGTTTGGGGTGGGAAATTTTTCTTCAAAATCTCCGTGTGGCATCCTCCGAAGAATAAGTTGAGCTTAAATACCAAGTTTGGTATTAATTGATTATTCCTTTTTGAGTTATGATGTTCACACACCTTTTATATGGATTTTATTTGTTGGGCCACTGTACATATGTAGTGATTTATGTCCAATGTTTACTTCATGAATGTGTTTGACAGAACATCTACATAAATGATCACGCATGAATGGAAGCCAAAGCAAGAGACGCAGAAAGGTAAAGTTAAAAGAAATGTCCCTCACAGGAATGAAAACAGTCAGATAAACAGGACGAGGAGTGGAAAGTGCGGGGCAGATGTACCTACGTAACAAGAGAGGAGATATCGACATTGCAAGCAAGTGCACAGACAAACTAACTCTGGTTCCTGCCGTGCGCTCGGATGCCAGAACATTAAACTTTTATGTTTCGGGCTCTTATAAGCTTCCCATTAAGAGGATATTGTAGGCTGTGCATATACCTTAAAAGCGTGGATTTTTTCTCTGCGGCGCTCTCCGTGTAAAATTAGGAAGAGAATAAGTGGAAAGCGGCAGAGAGAGAAAGAAGGGAGCGTAATGACTCAAATTCTAATCCTTTTGGATGTGGCGCATAGGAAAACGGATTTATTGTTTACGTCATACATTATTCCTCGCTAAGACATGCAGCCTGCCTCGCACAAGATTTACATAGGTAGGTAGGTAGTGGGCACTTTATCCAACACAAATGCCCCATTATTCTTTAAAATATCTTCCAAAATTACGTAAAGGTGCTCCAAATTTATACCCTCCCTCTCTCTCTCTCTCTCTCTCTCTCTCTCTCTCTCTCTCTCTCTCTCTCTCTCTCGACCTTACGGTTTAGTTTCTCAGCTATTTTCCTACTAGTTAAGGACACAAATAATTACACGGCACCCAAAAGTTCGATATAGAGATATGCACTGGACATAACGGTTTTGAGGGCCCCTGAATCAAAATATAAAGATTTCAGGAATATGTCTCTCGCTCTCGGTGTGTGTGCATGCGTTTGTGTGTGTGCTTGTGTGTGCGTGTGTATGTGTGTGTGCATGCGTTTGTGTGTGTGCTTGTGTGTGCGTGTGTGTGCATGCGTTTGTGTGTGTGCTTGTGTGTGCGTGTGTGTGCATGCGTTTGTGTGTGTGCTTGTGTGTGCGTGTGTGTGCATGCGTTTGTGTGTGTGCTTGTGTGTGCGTGTGTGTGCATGCGTTTGTGTGTGTGCTTGTGTGTGTATGTGTGTGCATGCGTTTGTGTGTGTGCTTGTGTGTGCGTGTGTATGTGTGTGCATGCGTTTGTGTGTGTGCTTGTGTGTGCGTGTGTGTGCATGCGTTTGTGTGTGTGCTTGTGTGTGTATGTGTGTGCATGCGTTTGTGTGTGTGCTTGTGTGTGCGTGTGTATGTGTGTGCATGCGTTTGTGTGTGTGCTTGTGTGTGCGTGTGTGTGCATGCGTTTGTGTGTGTGCTTGTGTGTGCGTGTGTATGTGTGTGTGCATGCGTTTGTGTGTGTGCTTGAGTGTGTGTCCGTATGTGTGCGTGTGCGTGTGCGTGTGTTTGTGTATGTGTGTGTGTTTGAGTGTGTGTGACACTTAACTCTGAAACTTTCCATAAATATAACTTTGTACATCTTCCTCGAGTACAGCACGAAGATTTTCAAGAAAATGGTCATCCCAAATTACCGTTTCTGCAGAATGGATGCAAGGAGGCGGATGTTTTCTTAACTAATATGGCTCCTAATGTCAAATATTCGTTCACACCTGCGCCAAATGTAGGTCCAAAATAGGCCAGCCTTAAAAAACTGGTTTCTGTGTTTATCAGCTACTGCAAGTAACAAGGGGAGGGCTGGTATTTTTTTAAGGTTTCCGAGCAATATTCATGAACTTTAGAGTATCACCATTGCTGACCTTACGTTTTCTGCGATTGTCAGATCTATGTCCATAAATTTATCCCAATAATCACGCTGTAATCCAATAATTTAATATTTTGTAGCTAAACAAGTAATTTTAGCAACAAATGAAAAATACACGAATAACTCATTTTTGAAGCCCTACCTCTCTATGGTAATTGCATAAATAAACAATACAGGAGTGGTGATATAGTGAGAATCAAACATTCAACCGATTTTATTATTTATTTATGCAACCGTGCCCGGTTTGGAGGCTAGAGAGCTTCCAAGTTTGTGAAAGAAAGCTTGTGACAATTTGCCAACATTCATTTTGTTATCTTAAAACGGAAGGTTATCAACCCTTTAGTCCTGACTCAGTCTACTATTAGCTTGTTTGTACGAAACTGCAAGCTGAAAATTGATGTTTTTCTAGGGAGGACCCATATGTGCAAGTGAGTGGTACTTGACAATGCAGCACCAGCCGCTGAAATTATTTTTGCTGCCCTTTTTGCAACCCATTAACTGTTAGGGTAAGGATAGCCCTTCCATTCCAGAGTCCGTGGTTCACATGCTGGGGTGGTCACCAGATCCATGGCCACAGCGGTTACCACACCTCTGGGTTATTTTGTTTCGATATCAATCAAATGTACCTACATAGGTTCCATAAGATCCCTTCAACATTTACTACACCTGTTGGACCACGTGTTCCAGCATTTCTGCCTATCTTGCTGGAGAGTTTTTCAACAAAATTGATGTGTTCCACTCACATGACTTTCTCTGCTCACTCTTTTACTATTCTTACGGAAGTATATTATTCGATGTAGTTGTTGTTAATACAGATAAACGTTCATTTACTAATTTCACTGTATATACCCATAGGTAAGAAGAATACAGTACCTAAGCCTATGCGGTAGTGAAATCTTTTCGAAACCGATTGCTATGTAATGTTTCTAAAATTTCATATTCATTACATCAATCTGGAAATTCAAACTAATAACAAATAATATCACGGGAATGGTTAACGCCACGAAAAATATGTTATTTGAAATGAAGTGTGTGCTTCGACGAGATCTACGTTTTTACATAGTAGGATTTTGTTTATTTCTTACGGTTTATCACTTATACAGAAGTGTTTTAGAATAAAAAGTTGAGAAACGTTCTCAGAAAAAGCATGATATACCTACCTTTTATTTTGTCATGTAAATATCTTAATATCAAAAGCTTTGTAATACAATGAACTCAAATGACAGGTATATTTGTGGGATATTTGTTGCCCAGTTGTGCTGTCCACACACACACACACACACACACACACACACACACACACACACACACACACACACACACACACACACACACACACACACACACACATGCGCGCGCGTATGTATTTCACTACCATTTGCTATAGTAGAGAAAGTAAAAGGTACTGCATTTGACTCAGGAATTTACCTATGCCCTTGTGGTTGACACAAGTGAACCTAAGATATCGGGCTATTCTTTATTCCTCTCGCGCTGGTGGTTTACACCCTGCTTCAAAAGCAACTTATCCTTTCTTCCCCGGGGCAATAAATATTACACGAAAGAGCATTCCTAATACATTATGTTACCGCAATTATGATCATAATTTAAAGAATATCACTAATAATTATTATGTTTATTGAAGACTCAGTATCCTAACGATATCGTAATATCTAGGGATGAAAAAGTACCGAGCGAATTTTCTGAAGTAGCGCTCCATGTCGATACCATGCAAGTATCGCGAGTATCGAGGTATCGCAAGTATCGAGGCACCATCTCTAGTAATATTGCAGCAACAGTTACTGCGTCGTAGACAGTAGTTTTGAACTGGTGGTGTTGCTCTGTTTACATCGTAGCAAGAAGCTCCCCACTCCACAGCGCGATTGCACGTTCAAGGAAAAATACGTTCTTCTGAGTTAATGATAGTAGACTGAAAAGAGTAACATAGAGATTGATGACGTCACAGGCCTTGTTTATAGAGATAAGCACGATTGAATGTCCCTCCAATAACCGTTGGTGGTTGCCGCCACGAGAGAGGGTTAGCTACCGGTAAAAACAAAAACATGATCAATTGTTTAATTCTGAAGTGCACGTCTATGATGATAACAATGATACTTTACGGCCCCCTGCACACTCGGGTGAGGGAAAACAATAATTGTGGCTAGGGAGAGAGGGGTGGGAATGTTTCGGATAAATTGCATTGTTCCCTCTTTTTCCCCGTTTCGAGTAGGAAACATAAAACGAGTTGTTCTCTCCAGCAATTCCGGGGAACCGACCGACCGACCGACAAGCCACAAGCTCTCCGTTTTATTTTATATACGTGTAGCGTGGCCATTCGGCGAAAATGTCAAGAAGTGTTGGGTAGGAAGCCAAGCTAAGCCAAGCCAAGGCAACCAATTCCAACTTTATTGCCTTTGGAGCTGCACTTGTTGGGAGTGAAGGCCGATTTGTGGTTGGTTGGAATAAGGTAGACAACGGGGGAACTCCATTATATTGCTCACGTTTCTTCCCATTGGTTCCCCGCCTCAAGTCTTCTATACATATATATTTTCTTCTCCCTTTCTCCTTACTACCTTCACAACCTACCTCACATTAAGACAATGTATCGCTCAAATTTCGCAAAAACATATGAACATTTTCCATTATTACTTTCTCTACTTCTCACCGGAAATACTTGTTTTGAAGCCCCCTGAATAAAAAAAAAAGCATTTTTAGAGAAAGGTCCCTGTGTGTGTCTTTGTGAATAGCACAGTTGGAAAACGAAAAGTCGGTTAAAAACCAAAGTTGGTATTTAACTTTAACATACTTCAAGGATACGATACAAAGATTTTGAAGAAATTTCCTCCACCCTAAACTAACCTTTGCATGAAACATTTTTCGAAAATTTTGATTTCCTCAAAGATGGCTCTAACGTTAACGTTAACTGATCGTTAATCACCTTTTTATCTCTTGATCGTGCTAAGAGAACGGAATTTCAAAGCCTTCATATAGCGACCAGCTTTACAAGATTCAACTGTCACTCAAAGCCTACTGTATTACCATATTTCTCTTGCATCTGCAAGAAAATTAACAATACCATAATTTCTGCAAGTTTTTATCTCGATTAACATGAAGAAGATAGAGTTGTAACAATAGCTAGTACAAGAGTAGAGAAAGTCATGTGAGTGCAACATCAGATTTTTTTATTCTTACTGTCTTTGCCACGTACTACATTCCACTCGAAAATTCGGTATCGAGATTTCACCGTAAATATACCGTGACTGTTCCACTCATGTCACATTATCACCTCTTGGTCGTGGTATTATCACTTTGATTATATCACCTTCTCCTTGCGATTCCGCCAAACTAAACGTTTTCTTACGTATCTGAACGTGTGAAGTATCTTTGCGCAGTAAAAACAATAAAAAATGTCAGCCAAAAAATTTGGCGAATGTTCTAGTAAAGAAATTCATATTTATTCAAGAGGCGAAGTCAAAATATACGGAACAGAGCAGGTTATGTATATGGAATCAATTTCAGATATTTTGCAACGAAAGAGGTTCCGAACTCACAGTGGTAACACCAACTGAACACATTGCTAATATCATAAGAGAAAAATATTGGAGAGCAAGAGGATTAATGACTTTATTGTCAGAAATCCAGCATTAGCTAACAACAACAACATATCATAAGAGATGGACTATAAACATGATGAAATCAAAATGGTGATAACTATAAGTATTTCAAAAATTGCGGGCTAAACGCAAAAATTATTGTTCTTCTCACAGTGCATTGAATTAGTTGTACTGCCAACTGTGAAACTAAATTTTAATTAAACTGTATGAATCTTATTGTAAACTGTAAGTCGTTTATTTTTAAATCACTGTTAATATTAAATAAATGAAGTATTAATTACTTCACAGAATGTTCTAAACAAATACCACTCGAGGTTTTCATACTTGGAATAATTATAAGTAATGCCACAAGTGATTCTCAATTTACCTAGAGAATTTGACTACCACGAGTTCCATTTATTCAGACTATTTCGTGAATTAAAGAATGATATAGACTATGAAATGTTATTTAAATGCTGTATTGTAATTATTAAGCTCTAAACAGAATTAAAAGAAACATGTAGTGTCCATTCAAAATTATAATTGATGAAGGAATATATTATTGCTTGACCAGCCCTGGGCAATTGACGAAGCAGTAGATTTATGGATTGACCATCCTTGGGCAATTGACGAAGCAGTAGATTTATGCTTGGCCAGCCTTGGACAATTGACGAAGCAGTAGATTTATGGATTGACCAGCCTTGGACAATTGACGAAACAGTAGATTTATGGATTGACCAGATGTGGACAATTGACGAAGCAGTAGATTTATGGATTGACCAGATGTGAACAATTGACGAAGCAGTAGATTTATGGATTGACCAGATGTGGACAATTGACGAAGCAGTAGATTTATGGATTGACCAGATGTGAACAATTGACGAAGCAGTAGATTTATGAATTGACCAGATGTGAACAATTGACGAAGCAGTAGATTTATGAATTGACCAGATGTGGTCAATTGACGAAACAGTAGATTTATGGATTGACCAGATGTGGACAATTGACGAAGCAGTAGATTTATGAATTGACCAGATGTGGTCAATTGACGAAACAGTAGATTTATGGATTGACCAGATGTGGACAATTGACGAAGCAGTAGATTTATGGATTGACCAGATGTGGACAATTGACGAAACAGTAGATTTATGGATTGACCAGATGTGGACAATTAACGAAACAGTAGATTTATGGATTGACCAGATGTGGACAATTAACGAAACAGTAGATTTATGGATTGACCAGATGTGGACAATTGAAGAAGCAGTAGATTTATGAATTGATCAGATGTGGACAATTAACAAAACAGTAGATTTATTGCTTTACCAGATGTGGACAATTGACGAAGCAGTAGATTTATGGATTGACCAGATGTGGACAATTAACGAAACAGTAGATTTATGGATTGACCAGATGTGGACAATTAACGAAACAGTAGATTTATGGATTGACCAGATGTGGACAATTGACGAAGCAGTAGATTTATGGATTGATCAGATGTGGACAATTAACAAAACAGTAGATTTATTGCTTGACCACATGTGGACAATTAACGAAACAGTAGATTTATGGATTGACCAGAAGTGGACAATTAACGAAACAGTAGATTTATGGATTGACCAGATGTGGACAATTAACGAAGCAGTAGATTTAGGGATTGACCAGATGTGGACAATTAACGAAACAGTAGATTTATGGATTGACCAGATGTGGACAATTGACGAAACAGTAGATTTACTACTTGAGCAGATGTGGACAATTGACGAAGCAGTAGATTTATGGATGGACCAGCCTTCAACAATTGACGAAGCAGTAGATTTATGTATTGACCAGCCTTGAACAATTGACGAAACACTAGATTTATGTATTGACCAGCCTTGGACAATTGACGAAGCAGGAGATTTACTACTTGAGCAGATGTGGACAATTGACGAAGCAGTAGATTTATGGATGGACCAGCCTTGAACAATTGATGAAACACTAGATTTATGTATTGACCAGCCTTGAACAATTGACGAAACACTAGATTTATGTATTGACCAGCCTTGAACAATTGACGAAACACTAGATTTATGTATTGACCAGCCTTGAACAATTGACGAAACACTAGATTTATGTATTGACCAGCCTTGGACAATTGACGAAGCAGGAGATTTACTACTTGAGCAGATGTGGACAATTGACGAAGCAGTAGATTTATGGATGGACCAGCCTTGAACAATTGATGAAACACTAGATTTATGTATTGACCAGCCTTGAACAATTGACGAAACACTAGATTTATGTATTGACCAGCCTTGGACAATTGACGAAGCAGGAGATCTACTACTTGAGGAGATGTGGACAATTGACGAAAAAGTAGATTTACTACTTGAGCAGATGTGGACAATTGACGAAGCAGTAGATTTACTACTTGACCAGCCTTGGACAATTGATGAAGCAGTAGATTTGTGCTTGACCAGCCTTGGACAATTGACGAACCAGTAGATTTACTGCTTGACCAGATGTGGACAATTGACGAAGCAGTACATTTGTGCTTGACCAGCCTTCGACAATTGACGAAGCAGTAGATTTGTGCTTGACCAGTCTTGTACAATTGACGAAGTAGTTGATTTACTACTTCACCAGCCTTGGACAATTGACGAATCAGTAGATTTACTACTTGACCAGCCTTGGACAATTGACGAAGCAGTAGATTTATGCTTGGCCAGCCTTGGACAATTGACGAAGCAGTAGATTTATGGATTGACCAGCCTTGGACAATTGACGAAACAGTAGATTTATGGATTGGCCAGCCTTGGACAATTGACGAAACAGTAGATTTATGGATTGGCCAGCCTTGGACAATTGACGAAGCAGTAGATTTGTGCTTGGCGAGCCTTGGACAATTGACGAAGCAGTAGATTTATGGATTGACCAGCCTTGGACAATTGACGAAGCAGTAGATTTATGGATTGGCCAGCCTTGAACAATTGACGAAGCAGTAGATGTATTGCTTGACCAGGGCTTGCTTGTGCAATATTTATGTGCTGTTACAAGTGTTTCAAAGGTTTCCAAACATGCATTAATACATGGCTTGAGTGGACGAATATTTGTGCAATATTAACAGTAGGAGAAACAAGAGAAGAAGCTGGAAGGAACAACTCATTATTTGCAGCTTTATTCTGCAGGGCAGACAAAAGACATCTGAAAAGTATTTCCATTGGTGGTGAAGCTGTAAACAGCGACACTTTGGTTAGTCAATCCCCTCGGCAACTGCACTCAGATTGATCGAAACATGTAACGACACGACAGCCGCACCAACATAACAATATAATAATACTAACAGCGGCAGTAACAGTACGTTTCACGACCTGTCGTAAAGAAAGAGGGATGTGCATTGCCGTGCGCCCTGGTGGGAATGAGAGGGAAAATGTGGGCCCTTTGCATGCGCGGCCGGCGTCTTCCCTGCCCATGGGAATTGTCTCCTAGAGTATATGCAACCACGCTATGGTCTTCACTGTAGTAAACCATTGTACGTGTTCTGAAAATGTCTTCCACAGAGAGGGCAGGTAATGTTTAGAAATGGGCTACGGATGCAAAACACGGCCTGCTGGTTCGATTCCAGCACAATAAAGGGAAACGAAGAAAAAGTATTTGGTATTCCTCTACACTGCCTCGCTGCGATTGGTCGCCAGTCCTACTGCAACTATAAAACAACAGGAAAACATTGTGGCATCCTGGGACTGAAATTTGATTGTTCTATATTTTTATATGTGTGAAGACAATATTCTGCACACTTACGGATGTTAATGTTATGAACTACCACACAAAGTATCAGCGCAATCTGTTTTATAATTGTGAGGAAATTAATTATTCAATTTATTCACAACGCGAAAATACCTTAATATTCAAAACATTCCATACATGTCAAAAACTAAAATATAACAAGTTTTATTATTTTATCAACTATGTTTGCTTAAACAGATCGATCTCTAGAAGTAGGAAAAAATTTACTTTTAAAATAATTAATTTCTTTCCTTTGAGGACTTTGAAAATATTTTTAAACTTTTTTGTGTATAGTTAATTTTTTTAAACCTAAAGACATTTTTAGATTTTGAAACGAAAGACTGAAGTTGAAGTCACATAAATGAAGCACGTGCTGGAGCTTAGTACAGAATTTAATGCACATGGAGCAGATAGTGTATTTAAAAATGGAAGTCGAGAAAAACCACATTTTCAACACACCTGCATCATGACCATAAGTCAGATTATCTGTTTGACCTAAAACTGTCTTGCTGCATACGTCACACCTTCCCTCCTTTGTCTGGTAGTCTCTCTCTTCAGATTCATACTTTAACTAATTGTTTCGACTGAATTTAGTTGCCTTTTGAGCCCTTTTCGGCCCATATTTTGTTCAGATACGGTCGAAAAATTCAGCAGAAAAGGGGAATTTAAATGTAGCACACTTGACATTTAAAGCTTTGCTTGACCTTTAAAATGGTAGAATCTAAAAACTTACCCTGGCAACCGATGACTGAAGGTTTGGGGAACATCCATAAACCTTAAAACCGTAAATTTGATCATTTTTAAGTCCCAGAGTCCCTTAAGCACTTATTTCTAGTGTAGGTCGTCCCAGAATGCTCGTTTTGTAAGTCCTGGCAGCTGTGAGACGGCAATAAAATGAATCCAATATACGGGGTTTTCAAATGTAAGTTCAAACATTAAACCGCTGTTACGGACTTACTGATTTGTTTATTCACAAAAGTTTTTGCCCGGTACGTGGGTCTCGGCTTACAGGCTACAGTTTTCATAGGTTTACAATTATCGACACCTTTGGATAGTCTTTTTGAGAACAGTTTTATTAGACTATTCGAAATGTTTAGTTCTTCAGTTTTATTAGAGATTAATGTCTCTATGGATTCTATGTCCCTATGTTTCTTCTTTTATTATTACACATATGTGTCTATATACACAGACGCACTCACACTTGGGCATACGCCGTACTTCCCAAACAAGCGCACACACACTGAAGTATTTACACCATGTACAATATTTTACAGTTTGTAGACTTGCTGCACGGTAGCATGCAACTTGTAGTGTCCCAGGTTGACAATGGCGGTGGCCTCTGCCGTAGTTTATTGTGACCTAGGGCAACGTGTTGGGCACGCAGAGCTGGCGAGCCATGGATATTCTATGACATATTGATTCTCGCATGTTTGCAGTGTTTCGGCTCGCCTTTGACAATATTGGATATTGCGGGCTTCTGGCGTCTCTTATGGCTATTCTCAACGCTGCCGCTTGGATAGTTGCTAGATTGGTTTCTTGGTAAAGGATACGGCTGTAGTTGCGGAAGGGAGCGGAGAGAAATTTACGGAGGCAAAGAT
Organism: Tenodera sinensis; assembly: GCA_030765045.1. Taxonomy (NCBI): domain Eukaryota; kingdom Metazoa; phylum Arthropoda; class Insecta; order Mantodea; family Mantidae; genus Tenodera; species Tenodera sinensis. The sequence goes on from CM060961.1 coordinate 18,784,224, forward strand.
TTTGGAGGGTTTAGATTTGTTTAATGGTGGTGTTGGAGGCGTTGGCCTAGGTCACACAGGCGTGCAGGATCGCCGAAAGAATGAAAGAGTTGAATATAGTAACTTTTTATTTTAAGTTCCTGTGTTTGCTGCGAAAGATGCGAGCACATAATTTTAATCGCTGCCTGTCTTTGTTGGAGGTATTTTTGGTGGGTGGATGAGCACGTGCGGTTCATTGTGACGCCTATAAACTATATTTGAGATAGCAAAGAAACATCGACGCATTGCGCAAACAATGGAATTTACAACCGACTGGGACGGCTCAGGCGTCTGTGGTCCGCATTTGGGAGGTCCCGGTTTCAAATCCCGCGGTAAATACCGGATTGGATACTTAATACCACGGCCCAAGTTCCACTGTAAATGTAAAACAATAGTAAAAATGAAAAATGCATGGTGACAATGAATGCTGTGCCACGTGCTCGCAGATAATGTAATACGATGGAGTGGAAGCCGCACTAATGCCATCTGCCCGTCGCAGAGGTGACATTTGCCCTGCTAAGCCATCCTCTGCCGGGGTGCTTCTAACTGTGAAAATGTAGAGATGCTGCCACCTACTCTGTGGTGACACGTTCCGACCGCCCTTAGGATCCATTCCCCTCATCCACCCTGCCGGGGTATGTGCCGTCAGGGGGGCATAGGCACAAAAGATCGCCTTTGTGTCAAGGTGCTAAGTGTCCCTCAGGAAGTTGTCATTGAGTCATTGTCATTGTTGAAAATTGTGTTCCATCCTTGTAAGAATCTAAGCTTAAATACCAAGTTTGGGATTTAAGCAACTTTTCATTTTTGGAAAGGAACAAAGATCAAAGTGTATTTCACGTTCCACGGCGTTTCCTTTTCAAACTATGGGTCGGGAATTCAGAGATGTGTGACACAAGCAAACTGAAGTAAAATAAACGGGAATTGTAGTTGGTGCATGTTGACTTCAGTAGCACTGTGGAGGAATACAGCTTTTTTACATTTAACCTAAAAAGAATACTGCTAACATTTTTAATTTCGTTTTTATTTATTTTAAGCCATGCAAATATTAATGAAATTTAATAAACCGCTGCACCGCACAGCTGTAAAGATGCAGAACACTGAAAACTTACAAAATTTCCCTCTCGAATTTTGTTGAATGTGCATTTTTGTTTCACCTAACATTCCAATTTCGAAACAGTGGATTTAAATTCCTTAGGTTTGTACCTCTAGCATGTCTCTCAGTAGAAATGCTCTTGTTAGTTTTAAGATGGTTTTGAATCAAAAGACACGTCACAAATTATTTTAAAATGTATAAAGTCATCAGACGCAGCCTCTAAAGCGCAGTTATCGAGAGGTCGGCGCCGGGTAGTCGGAACGAAAAGTAGATAAGGCGCGCGCTGGCCTTGATTTTATTGAGGATAAGTTTTGGGATTTAATGTTAAATGTGGTAGAAGGGATGTTTTATCTTATTTTCAAGACAATGCTATAGAATTTTCTATATAAGTATATTAATATATGTTATTTCCTTGGATCTGATTTAAATCATTTATTTTTTGTTTAAATGAAACTTTTATTGGTATTTTTATGTATAAGTTCAGGAAACCTTACGCGATCGCAGGCGTTATCACCAGATATCCAAAATCTTGTTGAAGTTTCATCAAGTCGAGCGTTCTGGAGCTATATGGAAATTTACATTGGATGTATAAGCGTTGCAAATTGGAAAAGTCTGGAGTGAGTGAGTGAGTGAGTGAGTGAGTGAGTGAGTGAGTGAGTGAGTGAGTAGCGTTACTTCAAGGAACTAGAGACGTCCTGTGTTCGACTGTCCAGCGAGTGAACGGACCGGACGAAGTGGTCTTTTGTGTTTTATTATGACGCAAGAAAGAGTAGTGAATATTAAAACAAAGCGAAGTGACAATGAAAGGTTGAATACATGCCTTGAGTCCTTTATTCTGTTCTAAAGCTAAATGGCCCAATCCATAAGTTATTGAGTTATTTAAACATCTGACTAGCGGTGAAGTTGCCTCTGATTCACCACGATCGGCGTGTAGACACTCTACGGGGTCTTGTGGCATTCTACCCCCGAGACTTCAACTAGGCTGGCTTAACGTCTACAGACCTCAGGCAATTGAGTTTATTTTTATGTAATTATTGAATTCATTTGTGTCGAAAAATATCATACTTGAAAAAAAAAAAAAAAAAAAAAAAAATCTTGGGGGAGGCGTTTTGTGTGTCTGAAATTAGATTTGGGTATTTTTAAGTTTTATTCTGTTGATCAGTGTGTCTTATAAAAGTCTGAATATAAAAAGTAAACCAGAAATCAAGAGGAAATGCATAAAATCTGATTTTAAAAAGCCTCATAATTTATAATTGATCTAAAAGGTACGGAAATTGCTTGCGCTGAGAAGGAAAAGACAGTGTCAGCGAAAGCCCGGAAAGTTAGAGGAAGTTTGCCTATGTGTAAGGAAAGCACTGTTATAAGCAGGGGGAGAACTGTGTGCGCTTCTTGGTACCAAGTTAAGTGTGTAGAGACCGGAAATGATCCATACTGTGTTTGCCGTAATTGTAGGCGGGTGATAATGGTGACTAAAAATGTTGGTGTCCGTTTGGCCCATCACATGGGACAAACGAATATTCTAACATGTCTAAATGAATTATTTTATTTTTATACCATTTCAGAAGACTCAATTTCCAATTGTTTAAAATGAATTTTCATTGCTTCTGTTACAAATTGTTTATGGTTGTGTGATTATTATGGTTTTCGTTTTAAAAAAAGGCCTTAATATTTTCCTATGCTCCGCCTTTATCGTAATCTGTTCTGACTCCAAACTAAATTTCTCCATCCATTTCTAGCTGGTATTCGCTGTCTTCTTGGTCATAATTTAGTGCTTTTTGGGGATTCTTTGTATCATATTCCACTCTGCAGCCGTGGCTGTACCAGCTTTTCCTGTAGTCTGCTATTTTGACCTTTATTTTGAATACTCCCAGTTGTTCTCTGATATCTTTACTTCTCTGTTTACCCATTAGAGTAGGTATATCCTGCTAAGAACCTTAAAAATACCCTATTCGTCTCAAGGAATCTTTATTTAGAGTCCAAAATTGATAGCCATAGAACCAGACACTACTAGAGGTTTATAACATTTCAACCCTTATACCTCAAGCGCAATTTTCCAGTTATTGTGCAATAAAAGCAGTGATACTGTAATGCCCCATCTACTAATGCACAGATAAAACATTCATGTGATCTGTTTTGGATAAATTTTGAGGGTTTAAGTGAGCCGCGCTACTGAATATTTCCGTAAATAGTGGCAGCTTTCTTCCCACGCAAACGGCAATAAACTGTTGCGTGAAGTAGAGTGACTAAAAATCAATGTGCTGGCCATAACAATAAGTGGCCGACATTTCTACTCTCCACCTTATTAACAGCAGGGCCTGGCTGCCTGGCTCGCTAAGGGCCGCCGCACACGCGAGTACTAACTCCACTTGTATCTGTCTATTGCTTTCCTCAACTCAAACACTACCTACCTACCTCGTGGAACCAAAACTATTTCACACTTGACGAACAGAGAACATCTCACAAAATTACCAAGGCAATGCACCACTGAAAATACTCTTGTCTAAAGCACTCACATAATTTTATTGAACATTTAATCTGAGGTTTCACCAGAAATCGCATTTTGAGAATTCCTGAATTCAAAAGATTATTTTAAGAAAAACATCTGCCCGCGCGCGTGTGTGTTTTTTCTACAGGCTTGCACCAATTTCGACCGAACTTCCTACAGATACGTTGACACAAGGCAAAATGACTGTGTTGCACAGAAATTGATATTCCATTACATTTTAATATCTTGTATGCCCTTAGTGGTTCTCTGTATGTTCATTACGAAATAAATAAGATGATAGTGACATCAATTAAACTACTTTTATTTCTTCCCAATAAGATGTTTCTCTATAAACAGCCCGAACGCTATAACGTGAAAGTTCTTAGCTGAATTAACGAGAAATCCTAATTTGAAATTGTGGTATTTGTGGTTGTTATATATTGTCTTTATGGTGTTTTGAAAGTTGTATAAAAATTTTTAAATCTCCCCAAAGAAACGCAAAGCTACTAGGCAAGTGCGATCTACAACTACATCGTCAAACCACGGGTTGACTTTTCAGCTAGTAATCAGTAAACCGCGGTCCAAAGATATTTTGAATACCTAGCGAAAAATACCGAATATACCTAAGGTACTGAGAACAATAAAACTTAAAGTTCAATTCATTGCTTTACCCCAATGGTAAAGGACCGGTTAAATATATATTTATAGATTTCAAATTGCGGATATTAAAGAATACACAATTGTGTACCATAAAAGAACAGGTTATACGTATAATAAAACTACATTAAAAATTCCACAATTTTTACCACACATCAACCCTTAAAAACAATAATTAAATAATCGGGTACTGTTCTTGATATTCTAAGCTTGAGCTCCATGAAATCGTTAACTAAAATCGAAACTATTCGAAAATAATACATGCTGAAATCCAACTTTCTAATAGCGTCTTCTGATGATAATTCCACATGACCAAGTAAATATTCTTCCTTATAGGTTTTGAAACAATTTATAACCGATACATCAAACTACCTATAACCATGAATCTAATGTTAGCGTTTTATTTCTCATGTTTCTTCTAATCCTAGTTAAACTAAACGTAGTTTTACTCAGCAAGGCTTTTTAATACTGTTCTTTTCCTGAAAGAAAGCTTATTTATTATTTAAGCCAGTTTTATGCCTAAATAATCCCATTCTTCATTCAGGAGGCCTTTGTTATTGTTTCGATGTGAATATAATTTTTATTTGCGTTGCAGAAGCTCCCTGTAAACCAACACCACGAGTCTAAACTGAAATGTCAGTTTCGCTCAGCATCATCCCCTTTATTATCACCCTTACCGGGGCCGGATATAAACGTAGTACCTGGAGATTCTCTGGCTGGTTGTAAAGTAACGAAGGCTATTAACTCCAAGGCATGCAAACGACAGCGACTGGGTCGGTTTTACAGCCACGCCATTTTACCATCGATTCCAAAGATATGGTTCCCGCTATCCAGCTACCTAGCTGCCTTCACTTGGAAACGCTCGTTGTCAACACACGGACCACTCACTTCTCATGTGAGACGAGAGACGAGAGACCAACACTTTATGCTTATTTTTAAGACAACCTAGAACGCTATTGTTTTAAGTTAGGTGAGTGTGTGTCTGTGTGTGTATGTCTATCTGTGGCTCAGCAGTTAATAATAAAATCATTCTCCTACCCTCGTAAAATATTTATGTTAGATTTTACAAAAGCAGAAAGACCTCTGATGTGTTGCACTTACACCACCTTCTCTACTCTCGTACAAACTATTCTTATTAATGCTTATTCCTCTATTTAATCCATGTTAATCGAGATATCTCTTACCATTTATAAATTATGAAAAAGTCATCAAGGGTAAACAGGACTACATGGCCAATAGCCAACAAATTCAAAATCTACTTATTATTTACCATAAAAATATCTTAAATATATGGCATTTTAATAAAAATTGTTAGAGCCATTTTAGACAAAATGAAAAATTTCGAAACATTTTCCTTGTAAAGGGTAGTTTAGGGTGGAGGAATTTTCTTTAAAATCTTCGTGTCGAATCCTTGAAAGATATGAAACTTAAATACCAACTTTGGTTATTAACCAACTTTTTGTTTTTGAGTTAGGCTGTACGCAGAAGCGCGCGCGCGTGAACCTTTTTTCTAGAAATGTTTTTTTATTCAGGGGGCTCCAAAACATATTTCCGCTGAAATCTGGACATCGAATTTTTAGGTTGAATACAATAGTTTCCCTGCAATTTGTAAGATGTTTCACGTCTATTTTTTGTCTTAGACCACAGTAAAATGTTTGATGATGGATTACTCCGGTTTTGTAAATACGTTTAATCAAACCACCATATCCTGCAAAATAGAAAGTTAGCTAAACTTATGTGCACTCTGCTCTGCTATGGTTCTCAGCATCGGTCTTCTTTGGTTATTAATCTTCCACACAAGCCGTGTGAAGACTAAAGTAGAAAAGGTAAAATTAGACTGAAAAATCTGATATATTGCACTCACATGACTTTCTCTACTCTTGTATAAACTATTGTTACAAACGCTTCATGTTAATTGAGATACACATTTGCAGAAATTATCTTATTGCTAATTTTATTGTAGGTTCAAGGGGAATATGGGAATACACTAGCTTTAAGTCATAGTCAAACTTTTAAGAGCTACTGGCTATGTGATGGCCTTGAAATCTTTTTTGATGACTAAGAGATAAAATACGAATAATCTATTCCTATTTTAGAAAAACAATTATTGAAAATTTAAACAAGTAACAAGGAATATTTTAAAAATGGTTTACTACAAATATACATACAACATAAATTATATTTTGCCGAGATCTAAAATTTTTGTGTAGTAAAATTTTGTCTATCTGCTACAATTTACAAAAGTCACCCAGAATGAAGAAAACCTCTGAAGCCATTCCCATAAAATTCAGTTATACATTTCATTTGTTATGAAAATACCTTCAACATATGCTAGTTTAAGATTAATCATAAGAGTGATTTTTTTAAAAACTAAATTTTTCGAAAAATATTTCATGTAAAGTGTACTCTGGAGTGGGGGATTTTCTTGAAAACCTTCGTGTGGTGTTCTTGAAAATGCGGAACCACAATGCCAAGTTTGGTATTTAACCAACTTTTCGGTTTTGAGTTATGCTGTTCACAAAGACACACACAAACACACAAAATGCTTTTTTGAATTGAGGCAGTCTCAAAACATTATTTCCGGTGAAATAGCGGTTTTGAATTTTTTAGTGGAATACGATACTTCCTGTACTTACTGTTGATACGCAGTAAGAGATAGATACTACTGCAACTACCTAGAGAGAGAGACAGAGAGAGAGCGATGGAACAAGCAGTCCTTTAGTGTACACCGGCTATATTCTTTCCTTTGAGCAGCACCGCCACACGCCACCAAACCTAAAACCCATGTGCAAGATGAGATGGAAGCGGATTGAAATGTAAATAATGAAATGAAAAATGTAATAGATAAGAAACCACCCCAGCATGCGTTTTCCTACCAGGTAAACCACGAAAAACCCAAGGTGAGAGTGGTCAGTCATGAGAATCGAACCCGAATACGAAGTAAGGAGGTGGATTTAAGTACAAACTAAGCATGCTAACATGTTCATTATAAATGATAACTGATATTTATAGTATACGAGACTGATTTCTGCTAAATCCAACCGAAATATATTTCCTAAATGGAGAAGTTAGAATAAGAGGTTGATGATAATTTACGCAGGTGACTAAAGTATAAATTCACCTGTAGGTAGGTATATTTGATGCTCGGACTTGGGGTCGATGTTTTCCGTGCGGTTGCTACTGCTGAGATGCAAAGCCACTCACTTCTCCAGAGCATTAAGGAAAATGGCTCTCCCATAATCTGCATGCTAACACTACTTAAGTAGCGATTTCTTTTAATGGCGCTGGCTTATTATCACCCCCCCCCCTCCATCCCTTCTTCACCTCCATTCTACTCCACGGGAAATTAAGACGAGGGGAGGAAAACAGGGTCGTTTCTATCATTTCTTTTGTTAATGATTCTCTAGAAAGAAACTTTGTCAAAGAAGAGGTTTCCCAAATCATATAATCAGTGTAGTTTAAGGGTATTTATAGAAGTACGACAATAATTATCATAACTAACGCCAAGAGTGATTGTCAATGTATCTGTAGCAATGCCACAAGAGCATTGCATATCACGGTAATTATCCCAAATATGAAAATCTTGAGTGGTGTTTGTTTAGAGCATTTCACGAAATAATTAATAATTCATTTACTTGACATTAATAGTGATTTAAAACTAAACAACTTCCAATAACATTCGCTATGTTTAAAATTACACTTGATTCACTTCGCCTCTTTAATTAAAATATCAATATTCTCACTGGCATATACGTCAAATTCTTGTTCTGCCATTTTTGAATGGGCCGCTAATTGTGTTTGCTGGACATGGATAGAAACTTAAGAAAGGGAGCAGGTGATATAACCAAAGACATAATACCACGACCAACAGGTGATAATCCGGCTTGAGTGGAATAGTCTAGAGAACTTGACTATCACAAGGTTTATTAACACTATTTCACGAATGGACCAGCGTCCATTGGTACGGCCTACAAGATTATCATATTGATCCTCCAATCTTTTAAGATGTCGGAAATGTCAGTAGTTGGAGTATCTAATGTCAATTTATAATTTCGTTCACTACAAAATTTGTCAAACTCATTTCAAACACATTTCCTGTTGTATTGTCTATCCTGAAGTTTCGCTCTTCAAATTATTTCATCTGTTTCGGCTTAAGATGGTTCAGCGAAGCAAGAGTCAGCCATTTTTGACATATGACTCTGTTGCGTCAAATTACGTCAACTGCTAGCCATATGTTGGCACAGTGCAGCTAGATTCTATAACCTGATCATAACATAAGAAAAGCAGAGGAGCTGATAATGAAATCTGATTAATTTTTCACGAAAAAAGGTTGTTATTGGTTGAAATTTGAAATTATTATACACATGATTGATTTCATCCAACTCACGTATGAGTGGATTATTCACAAATTAGACCTCTGACGTAACAGATACATTTTCGAGCGGAACGAGAGTAAGACGAGGAAGATTTATTTGTACTATTACGTTAATAAAATATGAATTTAAATATTATAATCGCAAAGATTGGATCAGAAAATGTTAAAGTCCATTCAAAAAACCTAAACTATATTCATTTCGATTAGTGCAGTTCAGCATTGCCAACTGAGCAAAACCTAATTGAGGAATTAAATGTATTTTGATCTTCCCTTGTTACAACAGAAAACCAATTTATAATTTGAAATATATCTAACTTTATTCTTTAACATTAACAAAGTTTGCTTTCTTTTTTTTTTCCCCTCTCCATAGTTTTATTCGCTTGTAGGTACATGAGTTTCATCCGGGTGTGTTTGTTCACGCTATACATGCATGCAGAGATGTTGCCTAGCCAGACAGGGGTACACGAAGGTAGATAAGTAACGTTGAAGCTTGCAGTCAATGTTCAACTCCTTTGTTATACACCTCGTTTAAGTGCACGGAGCCGCTAAGGCAATCAACACAGGATATAAGACATACTTTTGATTTTCTCTACTACATATGAAAAGTGGGGAAAGTATTGCATGTGACCCAAAATGTGGAGGTTTCGCCGGAAATATATGATTTTAGACCCCCTGAATCAAAAAAATAATTTTTACAAAAAGTTGTTCCGTGTGTGTGTGTGTGTGTGTGTGTGTGTGTGTGTGTGTGTGTGTGTGTGTGTGTGTGTGTGTGTGTGTGTGTGTGTGTGTGTGTGTGTGTGTGTGTGTGTGTGTGAACAGCATAACTCAAAAACCAAAAGTTGATAGTATTTAAGTTTAACATCTTTTAAATAAGCGACACGAAGATTTTTAAGAAAATTCCTCCAACCTAAACTACCCCTTACAGGGAAAATTTGTCAAATATTTTACTTTATTCAAAACAGCTCTAACGATTTTTATTAAAGTACCGTATGTTAAAAGATCTGACTATCGCTCAAAGCCTACTGTATTCCCATAGTCCCTTTTCACCTATAAGGAAATAAGCAATATGATAATTTTTACAAATGTTTATCTCGATTAACATGAAGTAAAAGAATAAGAGTTTGTGGAAGAGTAGAGAAAGTCATGTGAGTGCAATATATCATTTTTGTTAAAGTGTGTGGTGCAAGTAACGCTCTCGATGGCAGTGAAGTGGTGGACAACGATGAAGAGGGAGAAGAAGAATAAAGAAGAAGCAGAAATTTCAAATAACGATTTTGTGGGTTTTTAAAGGCCAGTTAGGTTTTATAAACTACTAAAGTGTCTTTGGAGCCTGGCTTTGCAATGTAAAAATAAAGGTAAAAAATGTTATTTTTCAGAAAAAGTGGTTAGAATTTAAGTTGCGTGTTATACTCCGTGAAATAGGGAACAGCAAAGCGATCCTATTTGTATAAGTATATTTATTGCAAATAGGTAGTTTAAAGTAGGTAAGATGATAGGTTTTCCGTAAACAGTGAGGGAGGCTGCCACACATGAGATTTTTCCTCTCATCTCAAGGACAATGACACAAGCAACACGGTATAATTATTTGCTAGCCGGTGAGACGTTAATCGCTGGAAATTCTTGTACACAGAAGCCAGTCATTGGGGCGTCCGTGGCTCGGCAAGTCTCCTGCTACATTATGCATGGCCGCATCTAACATTCATGTCAACCAAACACGGAGCCGCGGCGCGATTGTCATCTGTTCTCACAACACCTACTCATTACCCTCCTTATTTCGAATGTCATCCTTCTGCATTATTCAGAAAAAGCAGTTGAATAACGAGGCGTGCCGTTAAGCTTTGGACGCTAATCTGTGTTAAGCACGGTAAACAAATATGTCGGCACAAAACGATCGCAGTGTTTTGTCAATATGTCTACGCGTTATTTACTGTTAATTCATAATTCAACCACTTAACACATGTCGCGCGCGACGCGGTGCAAAGTGCGAAGCAATTGTTATCTTCTGTTGCCAACTATGAGATTCTCAAAACAGCATGAAAATAAATAACTCTCTCACATTTCAGCGTTTTGGAGCAAGAGAGCAGAAAAAAGACCTAAATTTGCCAACAAGAGTAACATATATGTCTCTAGGAGCTAAACACTGGAAAATATGCAAGATAAATGTCAGTTTTTATCAAAATCCATCTATGATTTTTATAAACATGTTACTTTTCTATTTGATAAATGAAGTGGAAATTGCATTATAAATAAAAATTCGATTTCATCATCCTCCCTGAATTAAAAAATGCATACCTGTATATAAGTGGGCTAAATATCAGTGCAGTGTCTTAAAAGCGTGCGACACGAAAATGTTCAAAAAAACTCTATCTCAAACTACTCTTTACATGAACAACTATAATGTGTTGCACTCACATGACTTTCTCTACTCCTGTGCCAACTACATATTCCTAGAAACTCTTATTCCTTTATCTCGTTCATGTTAATCGAGATAAACATTAGTAGAAATTTTTACCAATTTTCTTGTAAGTGTAAGGGGAATACAGTAGGCTTAAAGCGACAATCAAACGTTTTAAGAGTGGTCGCTATATGATGACTTTGAAATTTCGTTTTCTTTGCACGACCAAGCAGATAAAAAAGTGAATGACCATCTTACATTTGAGTAAAGTATAAGTATTGTAGAGTGCGCTTGCGTCTGGCGAGGAGAACGGGTTCGATCCCCGGTACCAGCATGGAGATTTTATCCCCTCTGGGAGGTCTGGCACGGGGTGCACTCAGCCTCGTTAGGTCCAGTGGTGGTCACACGGGTAGTAGTTTAAGTTCAGGAATAAGGGTTGGTATTGCCGGGGGTAATATACCTACCGTGGGCTATGAGGCTAGCGAAGCCTAAAGGTAAACGCTTGACTGCCATGTGACATCAAGTTGGCAACACTAATGCGTGTATTTTAAAAGCGGTAGAAAATGTCAATGTTTTCACATTATACGACATGTAAACATTAATCACAGTATCAGATGCTTATAGGACTGGCTTTTATTCACTACGACAATATTCGGACACGTAAATTTGATTCCATCTGATGTTTTTCCAACACAAATTGTGATAGGAAGGGAGGAGGAGGTTATTATGTGGCACGTTTAATCTGAGCAGTGCTGGGACAGCTTTGTGAGCAATTCAAATATTGAAACATGGGCCAAAAGTCAAACCGAGGAATGTAAGCGACTGTTCTACGGTCGGTCCGGTCCGGTCCGGGAACGCTGCTGCCCAAATACAATCCACATATGTAAACAAATGTTGACATTCTGTAGCCTGGAGCCAGAGTTGGGATAATGGAAGCTGCAAGTGTTCCCGGGGTGCCTACCTCATCATGTGGCCGGTTCTCCTTGTCACAGATCTTTGCACGGCAAACTTCCTTTATTGATTCTTACACAAGTAGAATACTTTTAAGGATACGTGTGACTGAAAATTCATGAACATTGAGAAAAAATCCTTTCACTTTCTCTGCTACGTACACTAAGTAGGGGAATTATTATATTCGAATCAAAATTTCAATGTCGAGATTTCACCAGAAATATGTGTTTTGAGGCCGTCTGAATAAATAAAAAAAGTTAGACAAAAATTCGCGAGCGCGTGTGTGTATCTGCGAACAGCATAATCTAAAAACAAAAAGTCGCTTAAAAACCAAAGTTGGTATTTTAGTTTAATATCTTTCAAGGACGTGACACGAAGAATTTCAACAAAATTCCTCCACTCTAAAGTACCCTTTACATAGAAAATTTTTCGAAAATTCTCAAAAATGCCGTAATGGTTTTGATTAAAATGCTATATATTTAAGATATTTTTATAATAAATGAAACGTGTATCTTGAATATCTTCAGTAGTAGTCCTCGTTTTGAACGACTATTTCATACTTATAAATCGTAAGATATAGACAAAATGTTGCTGCACAAAAAATATAGATCTCGTTAAAGCACACACTTTGTCAAATAAATTTGCTGTGGAGATATTCGAGATATTACTTATTGTTGGTTTAAATTTTCAAATACCTACTGACGTTTTTCAAGGAAGAAGTCATTCCTTTTTCTGTTCTGGTCATGCAAAGAGAATATAATGTCAATAGGAATTGGAAAGGTACGGAGGGGTTCGGAACCAAGGTCAAATTTATTGTATATATGTCCCCAAAGGGCTCAGACATTCAGACTGGTCCCTAAGATTATCCAAGTTTGATGACACTGTGAAATCGTTAGGTCCTTAGGGGTCATCTGGCGGGGTCCATCACCACCGTATGCCGCCCCCCCCCCCTACCTGGATCTTACGGAAAGAGTTCCTGAGAGCACATCATCCCTGCCAAGCTGCTCCTAACGCCTTTGCTGACACTCGCGACCCTGAAAGAACCAGCGGGATGAACTATGAGGGAATGACTAAAGAAATGAAATGAAAAGACAGGAAATTCGGAGTATGTAATTATCCTACCAACATTCGCCTTTCGACCAGGGAAAAAAAAAAAAAAAAAAAAATGGATCAGAAAGGTCGGCCACTGGAACTGAACCCATGACCTCCTTAATTCAGGGTCACAAATTACCATGTGGGCATCTCGCTCGTGTAGAATGTCAAAGCAATCACATTAGGTCAGCTCTTATGGGTCTATTCCTCTTACAGCTATAAGAAAATATGCAATATTTCTACAAACGCTTATTTTGATAAGCATGAAATATTGGTGTTTAGGAATATCAATTTGTAATTAGCGAAAGCCAGGTAAGTGCACACTCATATTTGTTTCATTGTGTGTGAAACGATGAGGAAATCTTGCAGATATCATAGGATGAATTTTTCAGCTGAACTATCGTGGAAAGAGAACACTCTATTACCCAGATGACTAGGGAAGAACGACACTCCCTTCTTGGATTTAACATAATTAAGGGCTAATTACATTGATGCAGTGAGTTTTAATCTGCAACTTGCTCATCTATCAAACATGTCATGTAGTAAGTAGACAAGGTCAAGCATCAACAAGCACAGTGCTAGTGCTTCCCTCAAGATACCAGCAAGTGGAAAATGGTCAAAACTGATATGTTTTACTTTAGACCTAACAATCTATAATTCTATAGACGATTTATTCTTTGAAATAATTGCAACTGGTGTTTTATACCTTGATGCGCCATAACTATGGCTCTTTACTTGCTTGGAAGAAGCTCAACTAGACGACTTTATTTGGCAGCAAGATGGAGCGCCGCTTCACTGGCATCACCCGGTATGCGACTGGTTAAACAACCTTGTACCCAACCGCTGGATTGGCATCAAGGGACGAATGACAGAGCTTGTTATGCATGTCTTCCACGTTCACCTGATCTCACGCCATGGACTTTTACCTTTGAGAAGTTCATAAATGATCATACGTATGTGCCTCCGCTATCAGCTGACTTATCCTACTTATGAAACAAAATCCAAGTAGTTGTTGCAACAATTACTCCAGACACACTGATCAAGGTTTGGAAAGAACTGAATGTGTGTGATGTGACAGTGCGCATATTGAGCATTAGGAAAAGCTATTTGAGTTGCTCTTTCATTTAATATATGATTTACAATTGTAAGTTAAATGTAATAAATACTACAAAGTCTTAAAACACCTACATTCATTTTGAAACAACCGATATTAAGGTTAGTGACGTGATTCTGTTTACATTTCTCGGTAAGCTTATTTTTATCATTAGAAATCTAAATATTCCATTATGTAAAAGGCTTATTATGAGAACATAAATCGTGTGAAATCACCATATTTCTAGCAATTATGCCACAAATTAAATCACGTAATTATCATGGCAAAAGACAGCAATGACGCTATCACCACCTCAAAATAGTTTTTCCTAATTTGCCTGCAAGGAACCTCAAGCAGAGACATTCAAACACAAGAATCACCTCTTTTTTGTAAACGTTTTTTGATTTATCTGGATTTAATAAACTCTCAGCACTCTTGTCTTCGTTCAAAATGTCAAGCGAAATACAATCCATATTTTCAATAGTTTTATCATTTCCTTTCATTTTCCTCTATAAGTGTTGAAACAAATAAAACATTTAATATAAGTGCTGAGGCTTACTTAGCGTCCATATTTTGTCAGGCATTTGTGATCTGTGATGCAATATAATTGTTCATTTAGCAAATGTATTAATTATTCTTACATATTTGAACGCTAAAATTGCATAAAACGTTGTATGTAACACGTGTAGTTGGTCTGGGTGTCTCACTCGCTTACTAATCCCCAGTTTGCGGGTTCAAATCCGGTCCAGACCGATGGTTTTTAAGTGTGCGTAAAAACGATACCTGCATGTCCGTAGATTTACCGGCACGTAAAAGAACTCCTGCTGGACAAAATTCCGGCACACCAGCAACGCTGATATGATCCTGGCAATTGACTGCGTCGTTAAACGATAAAATAATTTAATAACACGTGTATAGTCTTTCCATTGTGACACTCGTAAAAATATGTCACAATCAGATTAACTGTTACACAAATAACTATTTTCTTAGCTTTGTGTTAACTAATTGGATTCAAATTTTGCAGGAGTTTACCGTTGACGCTCGGAAATAGAAAGAACTAGGTTTATTTCAATTACTTCATTACTGCAGACACAGGCTGGCCCTGCAGTTCAGCTGGTACAGCACCTGCCTGCTCTGCAAGGGGTCCCGGGTTCTATTCCCAGCTGAGAAGGTGGGAATTTTCCTTCAGCTAGGATTATTTTCCATCCACCCTAGAGTCTGAAAGTATGAATGGGAGTGTGTGTGTGTGTGTCTGTGTGTGAATTTAATATAATAAATTAAAGAAAAATCTAAGTATTAAAAACCCATAGTTCAAAACCACCGTTAAGCGAATGAACACCATTGCTCTTCAGCAATTTTTCCAACAAGTAAACAGCAATCTATGCACTGTTTGATAATATTGCCATTCCACATAACCTATAATCCGAATCTTGTTTTTCAAAGCGCTGACGGTAATAACATATATAATGGGGACCTTAACGAAGAAACATAAAGCTCAATATGAGAATATCAGGAAAAGAACGGGAAATGTTACCATTCAAGATTATTAAATTACGTATTATATAGCATTTGTTTAGTAATTCAAATACATATTGCCCTTAATTCGGCTTTCTGGGCTATATTTTAGCTTTCTATCTCGTATGTAAGACAAATATGGCCTGCGCTGCCATCTATAGCTGTTAAGATGAAGTTCTCTCCCCCACCCCAATACACCTTACATGGGCGTACTATGTACTATGCACCGGACTATACATGACCCCATGGGCAAAATCCGCTCAAAAGGGTCATTACACTGAAACGCGTTTTTGCCTCACTCCATTGCTGTTCAGCTTGCGACGAGCCTCATTCAGTGGTGAGCATGGTTTCATCGCGACGTCTGTTTCATGAAGAGTGGTAGAAAGAATTTTTTAAGTTACAGAAATAGGAAAGTTTGCTGCTTAATATGCGGATTTCAAGTGCAAATATAAAAAGTTGCAATAAGCATAAAGCAAACTTTGGTGATGGGAATCTATATACAATTTCAGAGTCCTTTCTGAATACTCGTATCTGTAAACATATAAAAGGGGCGATATGATTATACCTTTTAGGAGTTTAACTTATTATTAGTTTATTTATTGTAAGCTATTGTATTTCATGTTTCAAAGTTTCAGCATAATATTGCGTTGAAAACCAATTTATTATGTTGATAAAATAGTTTTAAAATATTTTAAGGCTAAATATCAATGAAAATTTAGTGCTTTAGTAATTGTGAAAGAGAAATAACTTAATATGCTAATCACAAGGCAGCGTAAGCCTATTACGTGTTTAAGATGAAAGGGATGTTATTCATTTGAGGATTATATAACTTTCCTAACCACAGTAGTTGGCTGTAATAATTATTGTATGCAAAATATGTATAATATAAACAAAATAGTTAATAACAAAGTAGAAATTATTACCACCGCGCAGGTGGAACGAAGCCACCACTGCACTTGTTGTATCAAAACAGCCTTTTTCACTCGGCAGGAGAATGTTGGGTGAGTAAGGCAAGTTCAATCGCTACCTCTCCTCTCATGCCCATGCCTCCTCTATAATCAACGTACATGACACTGACATTCAAGGTGCGCTGGTAATTTGTGCAAATCCTTGAGATATTTATACATGCTGACTGTGATTTATTGCTTATAGTAACTCTGGGATACGTTTAATTTTTAATAATTGGTCAGCTGTATTTACTTTTACCTGACATTCTAATTATTTCATATAAACTGTTAAATGAACAATATAACTAGAGTTACCAGATGTCCTCAATTGCTCCCAACTGTTGCGCGATTTTACATCGCGTCTGAGGGCCCGGGAGCAAATGAAAAAAAAATTCACAATTGTCTTCGATTTTTCAAAAACTATTCTGAGAAAGTATAATTTAGATTAAATGTTCACATGTCCTTGTGATTTTCACTTAGATGCGCATATTGGGTCTTTTTCCTCCAACTTACCAACCTAATATCCAAATGGATGTTGGTATGTATGTAATTCAGAAACTCCAACGTTGATTGGCCCACCACCATGTCAATTGGCTCAATTGTGTTTCTTCATTGAGAAGGTTTTTATACTGCCCATCTTACCATGCAACATATTACATTAACACGTTTTCTCTACTCACTTTTCTTTTAGAAACACAATCACATTTCTTTCTACCCTCCCTCTTCTAGAGACATTATTCATACTATGTTTATACGTTTGAAATAGAAATACAACATATTATATTCACACGGTTTTCTCTACTTAACACATTCAGATCTCTTCCTCTACTCATTCCTCTACAAACAATTCATACAATGTTGTGTCTGATGTAAACCTAAATGTATGGATTACATTCACGCGGTTTTCTCTATTCGGTTTTGTTTTACGTAACATTTATATTTCTTCTCTACTCGCCCTTCAAGATACAGTTCATTCAATCTCCTATGATAGATCACTTTTGTGGTTTCTAAATGCTTTTGCATAGTGTCTTCCCGTGGTTTTATTTAGTTTGTTTATTTTATGTTCTCTATTGTATCCTAAGAGTTTTAATTAACTCTTTAAGTGCATTAAGTAGGTAATACTTTTTAAATTGCTGCAAAGAAACACGAGGTAGGTATAAGTCTGTCTGATAAGTTCATACGTTTTACTCGCAAGTTCTATGTCACCTGAGAACCCTGAACCCTCTCTACACTCAGATTATTATATTTGCCGAACCACCTCTACGGACAACAACCAGACTCACTGTTGGATACGTCAGTGTGTGTTTGTGACTGACATTGGATGGAACAGTGTGAACTTGTATTTACAAGTTTATTTATGGAAAGTAAAAAGGAACATTTGCAACATTTTATGCTGTTTTACTAATACATATAAGGACAAAACCGTCTCACGATGCTGTCTACGGGGAAGATGCAGTAAGTAATCGAGCATATCTAACGTAGTTTAGTCGATTTCGAGCTGGGAATTCCTCCCTATAACATAAAGTTTGGCAACTAGTCTGTCACAGCTCTGCTGCAGCTGAGGTGTGTTCCCAAGCATTCTTGGCGACTGAAACGTAACGAGAAACGAACGAACTTATGAGACAAGCTTATAAGACCAAGGTGCATTAAGCAAGCAGTTGCAGGAATAAATCGTCAAACTACGGACAACCCTGGTTGTTTCAGCAGGTATATTTTAAGATTTGTAACCATCAGTCAGGGATATTATTGGGCTGCGCTCGTTACTGAAAACCAGTCAGGTTTGTTTTGTCTCAGCACGTGTGTACATGTTTTCATTGTGTTCTTGATTCTCACGTGGTTTTAAGTGTCTTGTTTCACAATCATTATGTTGATTACGACGATTGATAGCTGAAATGCCTAAGAGATAGTATTCGTTTCACAAAGACGTATAGCAAGAATTTCCATTCATGATAGTTGAAAGTGAGATTGACAGTGTTGTAATCTGTGTCAAATCTCCTGTATATGGCGGTAGCCAATAGGACCGCAATACAACGGAGCCATATTATGTGTTTGTGTGTGAAAGAGATAGACATAATTGCATGTGCGCAGCGTCAGAATAGCGTTCTACAAAGAGCTGTGTGAAGCAGTAGACCAAAACTTAAGTAAAATTAGTCTATCAGTTAAACTAAATAGATGGCAATGGAAATGGATTGATTTATTCCACACGCTGCAACAATTAAGTCTTTGACACTTTAAAATCAAGTTTGCACCTTTCTTCGTCACTTCAGTTCCTTTTAAAAAACTCTTACACCCTGTAAACAAGTTGTGCTTGACTACATAAAACAATCCTTCCAAGAGATGCTTGGATTTCCAGATTCAAAATTAAAATCACCCATATTTGGTCCCACACACCAGCGGATCCCAATGACAGTTGCACCCTGATTGGCAGCCGTTGAGGAGCATAAATTACTAACTCCCTCTATCCCCAACCTCATGCTCACCCGCCACCCTAAAAACCCCACATCCTGTCATGAAAGTGGTTAAGCCCTAAAAGGACAGATACACGTATGGCACACCTCGGGCTGATCTCAGCCTGCCAACAGAACGACGACGACCATCTGCATTAGGTGTGAAGGATATGAGGTGGGAATCTCGATGTTTCACTTTGGGCTAGTTGTTGCCTTTTGAGTTACAATAAATACGATCATTTGATTGACATCTGTCCTCAAAATGTGATGTACAGGTTATGCTTACATTAGTTAATTTATCAGATTACTGATAAGTTTCTATTATGTGAAAATTGGCGTAACAAATATGCAACGGTCATACGGAATGAAGAGAGCTTCCGAGGACATTCCCACAAAATTCAAATTATAGGTACGTACATTTCGTTTTTATTAAACTATGTTAAACATACGACATTTCAATCAGGGCCATTTTAGAAAAAATCAAAATTTCGAAAGGTTTTCTATGTAAAGGTGATTTGGCGTGGGCATTTTGCTGAAGATTGGTATTTAACCGGCTTTTCATCGTTACTTAAGCTGCTCACACATATACACACGCACGCACACACATAGACCTTTTCCTAAAAATCTTTACTTTAGATTGAAGGGTCTCAAAATATTTATCAGAGTTTTGGGTAGAATACAATATATCCCCCACTACGTAATAGAGAAAGTAAAAATAGCTACTTTAGCTGTTGCAATCTTGACAAGTCAAACCAAAATTAAAGAATATTTTGGAAACGGTTAATGCCTCGAAACATATAGGTATAAGCTGTATACTTTTAAGAGATCTGCATTTGTTGCGTGATAAGGTTTTGTCTATCTCTTACGTTTAAAAGTTGTACAAAAGTCATTCAGAATGAAGAGAGCTTCAGAGGATATTAGAAGAAAATTTAAGATATACCGAGCTATATGTTATTTGTCAGCAAATATTTTAAATATATGGTGGATATGCTAATCACAAGCGTTGGGTATTTTTGAGAAAATAAAATAAGAACGAATTGTTTTGTATGTAAGGGTAGTTTGGAGTAGGGGTATTTCATTGAACATCTTCCTGTCGCATCCTTTGTATAACTTGTATAGTTATCTAGTGCAAACAGAGTGAAGGATTGTATACCGGAAAAGTGGAGCAAAGCAATTATTCATCCAATATACAGAGACAAGGATAATATTGAAAAACGGTCAACTGTAGACAGAATGTTTACAGGTACTATGCTATTAGGACACAAACATGAGTCCGAAAATATAATATTCATCGGAATTTCAGATGGGTTGTCTAACAGGGAGGAGAAGGTTGATAATGTATTCGTTATAAAAACACCTGTAGCGAAATACTTAAAGACTAGAACAGGAGCGTCCTGCATGGTCTTCGTTTCGCAGATCTAGAGCCCTTGTCCCCAAACTGTGCTCTGCGCAGCCCTTGGGGCTCCCAAATGCTTCAAGTGCTCCATCTGCAGAAGTTATAAACTTAAGGAAAGTGCTCTTATTTATTAGTGGGAAAAGCAAAACTACTGGGCTCGCTGTACTGAAAACAGACTTTTGACCACTAAAACTTAATACCGAGCCTGTCTGGACGCAGAAGATGATATAAGTCTTCAACTGACATCTGTGATACCGACATTGACAAGCTCTGCTGCAAGAAGCGGGCCCATTGTTGACATCACACAACGTTTTTCAACTATCATAAGTAGTTATATTATTTTGTAGATGTATATTATAAATAATATTCTGATATTTGTGCTTTCAAGGTTATCCTAATAGTAATTTTTGCTGAATGGAATGATAACATGTTTTCCTGCAGTCGAAAATTTCAGTTCACTTTTTTGCCAATTTAATTTCCACTTATTCCAATATTAGGTGGGATCCATTAAAAATAATTTTTCTTCCATTTTTCTCTCGTTTTCTAAGTATGTCTTCAATTTGTAACACTTTTGAATTCAAGGGATGTTTAACATTTAAAATAGATTGTATGGCTGCGGTGGAGTCAGAAAATACTATAACAGCTTATTTTAAAAGATTGATTGAGTGTAAGAAAAATTCCTGCTAAAATATTAACAATTACTAAGAAATAGAAAAATAATACCAAAACTATCCCGAAAATAAGCCAACACAACGTCCAGCAGAACATCTATGGGACTCATGACGTCACCAAGCTGCATGCTGTGCAACGGGAATTCTGTTGTCAACTGGGAACATGTTAAGGAGTCCGCTGCACTTCAAACCCATTGGGCAAAGTCAGAAGGAAAGCTATACAGGGAAGCCAAGAGACAAATAGAAAATCTTCAATATACCTAGAGCATTAGATTAAATAAGTAATATTGTATCCAGGTCTGGTTTCGTCCATTGTTTCATGTAAACATTTCTTGGGGTTTCCACAAGAAAATTTTGCTTCAAAAAGGACCCCGCAGTTCAAGAAGTTTTGGGACAGCTGATCAAGAGAAAGCATACGATAAAATTGAACTACAATGCTGCGGCACAAATTAGCGAGTACAGGAGTAAGTAAACAAATGGTAAACGCCCTTGGATCATTATATAACGAGAATTCCTATTGTACCAGGGCTGATACAAGAGAAATTCAGCAAGAGTTTATCCCACGGAACGTGACGTAATATTCAGTGACTCTCTGTGCTATATCTTCTTCGATCGTCCTCACAGCGAAAGTTGGACAGATTCCAGTGTTTTATTCTATTAAATTATAACGCGTGCAATATAAATAAGAGGACAATTATTGAGGCACTAACATCAACAAGTAGGTTTGATTATTTTTATATATCTGTATTAATCAAAATACTGTTAAGTATACGATTGTGAAAATTCTAACGGCTTAGGCCTTAAAAGTACGTAATGTAGGAGGTAGATTAAGTTGGTAGATGTGAATATGGGATAATTCATTTACTTGCAATGTCGCATAACCAAAAAGGCCACGAAGTCGTACTCCCAAAAAGGTAAGCAGTATGATGTTTGAGGAAAATGTGCTATATGGTATAGAAATATGGGAATTATAAATTCTTAATGAGGTGCATAGGACATTTGGTAGATAATTGCTCGGGTTAGAAATAGAATTTGGCAGAGTGGCAAGCAAGGGGAAAGTTTTTGTATAGAATCTTGAACTTAGAAAAAACCAATGTGGTAAAACAGTGGCTAGAATATCAAGAGATTTACTTAAAGAACGTTGGATGTATAAACCGTCTTAGGAAAGAGATTGTGAGTAGGGTTTAAGGGCCCGTCGACAGCTAGGTCATTAGGGCCCTGCAGAATATAGAAATACAAAAACTACTTAGTAAGGATGCCAACAACACATCATTAATCTTCTATAAACCCATGAGCAACACTTGGAAAAGGGCAAAATACATGACAGATAAAGAGGACCGAGAAAGTATTGCATGCGTAACTACAGGAGTATGTAGATCAAGAGGGCTATGGGAGGATAACCTGATGGAGTGGGGTTTAAGGGCCCGTTGACAGCTAGGCCATTTGGACCTGATGGAGCAATGTCGCGTAGGTATGTGTTGAAAAAATATATTAAACATATAATATTTAAATGTAAAGGGACTGAAATTTGGAGAAAAGTATACACCAATTAGAAATGATTTTAGATAGTTAGAAATATTGCTATAGCTAAAAAGTGTATAAAGACAGTAACAGGATATCACAATTTTAAACGAGGTGAACAATAAATGAATATGGGCAATAAACAAGAGTCAAACAACAAGATACAGTCTAATTAAGAAACTAATTATGCTGTGAATTATGAGTGTAGCTAGTGAATGTATGTAGTAGCTTAACATTAATAAATAAACAAAATATCTTATGTGTTGCGCTCACATGAATTTCTCTACTCTTGTATAAACTATTCTTACAAACGCGTGTTTCTCTGTGTGCTTCATGTTAATCGAGATAGAAATTTGTAGACATTATCTTACTGTTAATTTTGTTTTAGGTGCTAAGGAAGTAAGTGAATACAGTAGGCGTTAAGTGATAGCCATATCTTTTGGGAGCTGGTCACTATGTTCTGGCTTTGAGTTTTCGTTCCTTTGTATGGCAAATACATAAAAATGAATAACGACCAGAAAGGTCTAAGTATTGTACAATTCAGACAGATAACAAGGAATATATTTCAAATGGCCCATACCGAACATAAATTGCGTGTTTCAAAGAAACTTACATTTTTGTTAAGTAAGATTTTGTCTATCTGTTACGGTTTACCAGATATGTAGAAGATACCCACACTGCCTAAGGCTTACGAGGGCATTCTCAGAAAATTCAAGATATACATTTCATTTTTATTTGAAATGTCTTAGACATATGCTGCTTTAACCAAAAATCGTTAGAAGCAATTTTGAAAAAATCAAAATTTTCGAAAAACGTTCCATGTAAAGGTTAGTCAAGTGGGCTAATACTTGAAATTTTCGTGTTGCATTCTTAAAAGATGTTGAACTGAAATACCAACTTTGGTGTTTAACCGACACACACACACACACACACACACACACACACACACACACACACTCACACACGCGCGCGCGCACACGGATCTTTTTGTAAAAATGCTTTTTTTTTCTTTTGGATTCCTACGCAATCCCGATATCGAATTTTTGGGTGGAATACAATATATTATACGCAGTAGAAAAAGCAAAAATTTACACGTTATTTAAACGACTTTTAGCTTTTGAGCTATGCTGTTCACAGACCCAGTCGCGCGCGCGCACACACACACACACACGCACGCACGCACGCACACGCACACACACACACACCTTGTGACTAGCTTTTATCTCACATTGTACCATCCCTCCATTGGTATTTAATATGTTCGCTATCAACAATCTCTAAGAACTGCTATTGTTGTCATTAGTAGTGCATGTCTCGGGCGACTTTTTTCTACCAGTTGCCATTCTTATTCACTTCACTTGAGTCACAAGCAAACAGTTGCAAATTATGCAATATGGCCCTCTATGATCTACATACAGAAAAAACATGCATTTATTTCTATCACAGATAACGATTCGTTAGTAATGAGTTCATGTGAAGAAAGTAAAAGTAAAAATAGAAGAATCATACATTTTCAAACTCATTACGTAGAAGAAGCTCCAAAGTGATCCATAAATTGCGAAAACATAAACATACGAAGAGAATATTTTGGAACCGTTACGAATAAAAGTTAATTTAGATGCATTGCGTGCTTTTGTGACTTTTTCCTGTTTTGCTTCAAAAAGTGTTAGCTTGCTTCTTATGATAACATAACATAACATGCAGTGAATGTGAACAGAACTAGTTGCAAAAATTCAAGATACTCTAGTTTGTAATTCCAGTATTTCAAACGCATATTTTAGTGAAAAGCGTTAAGTGATTTTGTGGAACAAAGCAAGTTAACAAAAATGACTGTATAAAGGTTGTTTGACTTCAGAGAATTCCATAAAAATATTACCTTACAATATGAAAAGATGCCAGGTCAAATATAAAATTTGGTATTCATCAAATATTTACCTCCTCTACATAGTAGATAGAGAAGATATTGTATTCCATACAAAAATTCAATAACGAGATTTAACTGGAAATACGCATTCTGAGCTCCTCCGAATCCGAAAAGGGATAAAGATAGATCTTTGTGTACGTCCATGTATCCGGGACTCAAAAACGAAAAAGTCGGTTAGATTCTAAACTTGGTATGTAAATTTAGCACGTTCCAACGATGCGGCAATAAGATTTTCAAAAATATCCCCCCACTCTAGGTCTTAATACGGACTGGTAAACCGTAAGAGATAAGACAAAATCATACTGCACAAAAAATATAGAAATTGGTTAAAACAAACAATTGATGCAAAATACAATGTTATTGTAATGTGAACCATTTCCGAAACATTCCTTATTACTTGAAGAGGTGGAATCAGGACTAAAAAATTCAATGCAATAGCCGGGATTTGAACCACGGATCTTCCGCTATGGTAGTGAATTTTTCAGTCGTAATTCCACCTCTTAAACATTGCCCACACACGGCTTGTGTGTTTAAAAACACCAGCAGTAAGCTTGTTGGCATACATAAATAATAATTCCTTATTACTTTTATGAATTTTCCAATGCTTATACTTTTCTGAAATGGTAAGCCGTTATTTATTTCTCTTATCTCTTGACTATGAAAGTGACCAGAGTATTCTAAGTCACTGCATTTTCTGCAGGATGAATATGAAGTAAATAGTAAATAGAGTAAAGAGTTTGTAAGAATAGTTAGTGCAGCATGTCAGATTTTTTGGTTATCAATTGGCACAATTCACATCCTTGATCTCGTATTTTTGAAGTTCTTGTATGGAAAGATTGGTAAAATGCACTACTTTCTCCTTCTTGGGTAAGGGATAAACAAGGCAAAAGCTGGGAAGAAAACGGGTTTTGAAAGCATTTTCTCCGAAACGTAAGTGTAAGGTATATAATTATGTGTTTACGATATAGCGTCCATAAGTTCAGTTGTAAACAAAGAAGTAATTGTTAATAATTAATTAAATGTAGTATTTTAAAACACATATTGACATTTATATTCTAATTCCCTTATTATGCTTAAGAAAATTATTTCCAAGATACACTAGTATAAAATTCGTATTTATATAAGCAGAATGAATAGGTTTCCATGTAAAGGGTGGTTTGGGCTGGGGGATTTTCTTGAAAATCTTTTTGTCGGATCCTTAGAAAATGCTGAACTTAGACACCAAGTTTGATGTTCAGCCAACTTTCAGTTATACTGTAAGCACACACGCGTGAGTCCTTTTCTAAAAATAATCTTTTGAGATTTAAGGGTCATTTTTGGTTGGAATTCAATAGTACATAAAACAATTTCATTTACTTAAGGACTAATGAATTTATTAACAGGAAGTAATGTCTGATGTGATAAATGTCTAAAGACGCTATTAATTCCATGTGTATATTCAATGTTTGAATAGATTAATTCAAGCAATTTTACCACAAAATGAATGAGTTTTTGTATTTATTATTAACAAGTAAACTCTGCGAATCTATAACTACCTATATGGGTAGCCTTCATTGCATATATGTTGTTAATAAGTGATAAACATTCAGAAGGTATAATTTATTTTGTGAACTAAGCAATTTAACTTTATTGCTTTTAAAATATTCACAGTAGATATCTCAAAAGCAGGCGCGCACTTTAAGAATGCAGGCTTTTGAACTTTGCGCAGTGTTGGCCAAGAAAGTTTAAGAAAGTTAGGTATATTTAGATAGAAACGTGATTTTTAATTGAAGGTTTATTCTCTTGCATGCTTCCAATATGTCTCTACAAGAAATGCAAACGTTATTCCCAGAGGAGAAAGCCGTTAACGCGCAAAGCTAAACGAGCAGGTGAAGAAATGGAAAGAAAGTTCTGCAAAGCGGTGCTGATATAGCTTTGGTAATAAATATATTCATTACTGGAAATATTACACACACAACTACTGCCGAATTTATCTTATATGTATACCTATGCCATCTTCACGTAATACTAACTATATGTATTCATTTATTTCTGATTTACAAAATGAATTTGATCTGTAATGCATGTACACGCTGGTGCGAAGGTATGTTCTCGACGTTCGGTCAGTGACCTAGTGATTTTATAGTAAATTATTTGTGAGTGCTCTGGGATTTTGTAGAATTCTCAGTAAACAATTATAAAAATCTTATGGAATGAAAAGTTGCAGCATGCTTCCATCTACTGGTTATATCTGAATTGAATTAAACCTGAGTTATTGCTGTTTTGAATGGACAATATCAGATTTGCCAAACATATCGGCGCAGTTAAAACTGTCTTTAAGGAAATGTTAGTAAATTAAAATAACAGTAGATAAACAACAAACAAAAAGGCCAAACTGTCAAATATAACCTAAGTGGGAGAATGGACGTCTCCAAAACATTGCACAGTAAACATGTGCCAATGAATTATAGCTGTGAGAAGAATTTGACGATTATTTAGAACGAATATTTTAGAACACCAGAGGACATGTTTGAATGTTAAGGCTGCGTCTCTGATATTGAATATTGTCATGAAATATGGTGTTACTTGTGGAATCTTTCCCCTGACTCCTATGAGTTGAGGACCAAACTGGCATTATTTGGCGGAATTAATTCAAATATAACTTTTTGTGTCATTATTTAAGAACATAGATGATTTGGCATACATTTCTACTGTTCTCAAGAGAGCAAAGCTTAAAGAAATGCGTAAGTAGAATCATCTTAAATGGATTTTCGTTTTTGGTTTGGCTGTATACAAGAGACGTGCATTTTACGATTCAACGAAGTGCAGCCAAAAATTGAAGACTGCCAAGGAAGTTTTTGTAAAGAGAGGACATTGCAATGAAAGTGTTTAAGGATGTGTTGTTCGTGAATGAGCAGAGCGTGACATTTTGGTTGTTGTGTTGTTTACATCCCGAAAGCCGCGTGCCGTTTGAGTAAGAGAATGAATGGGTAGGTACTTACCGAAGGATTGGGCATGCATCGCCGCATGGGGTCTGGCGAGCGGTACGTCGGCGAGTAGCGTCCAGGAAAACAGGTGCTGGGTGCGCTGATCGGCGGGTGCAGCGTCGGTTTCCCGTTCATCATTTTCTCCGGCGAGTACATGTTTCAGGCTGTAGTCTCTGGTTCCTCGATAACAACAACTACCTCCTCGTCCACGCCATGACGGCCTAAGACATGGCTACCACCATCAAACATGCAAGTCGCCACAAGCTTTGATTAAGAGACTGTTTCCTTCTCACCTGTTAGCACCGGAATATTTCGCTACAATGGGCGGGCGGCGGCGCGGGGCACCGTCATGGAGATGATGGGGCGGAGACGGGGACGGGGACGGGGACGGGGGCGCCGCGAGGAGGTGGAGTATTAACCGTGACGTCACGTGGGTATTGAAATTCGGCAGCGCATGCGCGACCCTCCCACCTCCGAGCGGCCATTCCTAACCTCACCCCTTCGCGAGAGGGTGAATTATGATGGAATGGGGTGGGGGTTACGATCATCCCTTCCCTTCCCTTCTCTTCTCGTACACAATTATTCCACTCAACCTCATTCAAGTCCTTGTGAAAATTTAATTGAACATTTGATTTGACCCCCGCACATTCTCCTTTAATTGATATTTATTTTTCCATGTGATTGCGTTTGTAGACATTATATAGGCATGTCCGTGTGCAGCATTATTATTTATATGCACAATTTTTTTCTCTCGCTTTTTTTCCCCACTCCCTCCCCTTCTACATTTCGTGTGTTGCGGATAGCATACTCTCCACGGCGTGGCGACCTTCGCTTAATGATCCGGATTCTTCAACAACTCGATCCTACCTTTGGCAACGTCCTCGCGTAACTTCCGGCAGCAAACGAGGCAACCCTGATCTCAACTTGCAGCTGACTACTGCATCTTCCAGCATATGTCAAGGACACACAACTAGTATCAACATTTTAACAATGCACAATTATTTCCTTAAAATAAATGTAATTGTTGTACTATTTAATAACCACACATATTCTTGTGAAAATGAAATTTCATATAACAGTCACACGACCTTTTCTGCCTATTACCAATTTCAAGGAATACTTTATACGTACCTACGTTAGATTACCTTCCTATACAAAGAGTCTGATGTCCGCACTCACATGACTTTCTCTACTCCCTGTTCTTCATCTTAATAGAGGAAAACATTTGCATCAGCTGTCTTGAAATTCCGTTCGCTTTACATAACCAAGGGAGGAATAAAAAAAAGAAAAGGAAAAAAAATGTGGGACAAACCAGAACATTGAACTCATATTTGAGAAAACTATAAACTCGTTGCATATTTTAAATTTATAATAAGGAATCTCTCAGAAATGATTAACGCTACAAATAATTTTAGTTCACATGAATTGCGTGATTTAACAAATCTGCACATTTTATTTAGGAAGTTATAAGAAATGCATTCAGAATGAAGACTTCACATGGTATTTCAGAAAATTCAAACATACCTATAGATTTATTTCATATGCTAAACAGGACTGCATAGGCTATAGCTAGTAAATTCAAAATATATATTTCACATGCCATAAAATATCTACAAAATATGGCATTTTAATAAAAAAACTTTAGAGCCATTTTCGAGAAAATCAGAATTTTCGAAAACTTTCCTATGTAAAGGTAGTTTAGGGTGGAGAAATTTTCTTCAAAATGTTGTGTCGCATCCTTAAAAGACTTTGAACTTAAATACAAACTTCAGGTTTTTAACCGACTTTTCGTTTTTTATCTATGCTTTCCACAGCCTGACTGCGCGCGCACACACACACACACTTCCTCTACTTACTATAGTAGTAGAAAAATTAAAAATGTCTAAAAATGCTTCTCTTTTTTTTAATTCAGGGAGACACAAAAGTGTAGGTATATCCGATAAAATTCGGTATAGAATTTTTGAGTGGAGTATAATATTTATTCAACTTACCTACATACTATGCGTATTAGAGAAATTAAAAATTGTCTGCAATCCCTAACATCCGGGGATAAGCTTTAAAATAAGCAAGATAGTTAAATGTAGGACGTGATTTTGTAAAGAATTTAAAATGTAACCTAAGTACTATGAGCATAAAATAAATAATATATCTGTAACTGCTAATGCTACGAAAGCAGATTTAACACATGTGTTCTTTAATGAACACTGTTCTTTTAGGTATCTCAGTTATAGATGACTCAGTATAAGAATCCCTATGGGCTATTTAAGGAAAACGTATGCTATATATGTATGTGCGCCTAGTCAATTTATCTATTTATTATAATCATAATAGAGTTAATTTTGAGAAATTAAAGATTAAAAAACTTTTCAATTGTAAAAGGCTATGTGGGCTAGGGAGTTGCTTGAAAATATTCCTTTTTAATGTTCCATTTATATGTTACCTTGGAACAATTGCTCATCAACAATGATGTTCACTGGTTTATAGTCGTGTTATTGTTTGGGTCGTTTTACTTTTGGTTATATTAAATTCACACTCTCATTCATACTTCGAGGCTCTGGGGAGAGTGGGGAATAATATTTTTACATACTTAAATATGGTTGTAGCCGACTTTTAGTTTGCGGGTGATTATGTATTCTCTCCGTCCCTGCTTCTCTTCCCTTCATCCTCCTTCCCCTCCTCGCACGCGCGCGCGCGCACACACACACACACACACACACACACACACACACACACACAAACACACACTTGCTCTCCTTTCTGTCATTAACAGAAGTATTTTTACCTTGCCTTGTTCTTTCTTCTTCACTTTTATTTTTTATTAAGGGAATTACAGTACATGCATTTTATTGAAATGTCAATAATTACCTGTTGGCCAAACTAATATGTACAACCTCTGCCTTAGTAAAGCAGTACCATAACTTACAGTCCTGGCTTTTAAAACTCTGCATCGACCTTACAGCATTGCTGTAAATGCGCACAGTGTTTATAAACACTTGAAATAGAAAGGTCTCTATGTTAATTTTCTGTTGTTTAATTTATACCCTGGCTATAACTGGAATGGTCATATCAGCAACCTCTCCTATGGAACATATTGCCTATAGGCAATGGCAACTCCTACAGAAAGGGTTTTGAAAAAAAAAAAAAAAAAAAAATAGAAAAAACACGCCCATTCATACTCTCATTCCTTCTTCCAAGCCCTAGGGAAGCTCTTAAAGAAAAACTCCCACTCCCCAGCCAGGAATCGAACCCGGCGCTCCTTACACAGCAGATTACTACCCAAAAATTCGATGTCGAGATTTCACCGGAAATATATGTTTTGAAGCCCCCTGAATCTAAAAAGGCATTTTTAGAAAAAAGATCCGTCTGTGTGTGTGTGTGTGTGTCAGTCAGTCAGTCAGTTAGACAGTCTGTGGACAGCATAACTCAAAAACGAAAAGTGGGTTAAAAGTCAAAGTTAGTATTTAAGTTTACTGTCTTCCAAGTATGCGACACAAATATTTTGAAGAAAATAGCCCCACCCTAAACTACCGTTTACATGGAACATTTTTCGAACATTTTGATTTTCTTCAAAATGGCTCTAGCGATTTTGCTTAAAATGTCATATGTTTGAGATATTTTAATGAAAAATGAAATGTATATTTTGAATTTTCTAGCCATAGCCTATGTAGTCCTGTTTACTCTGGATGACTTTTGAATAACTCGTAAACCATAAGAGATAGACAAAATCTTACTCTACAAAAAAAATTTAGATCTTGCTAAAACACAATTTATGTCTGAATAAATTTTTTGTAGAGTGAACCATTTCGGTTCTGTTCTATCGTGACCTTGATACAAACACTGCCAACTTTTCACAGGTCACTCTGACAATTCTACTAACTCAGTGACTTCGCAACTCCAACTATTAACACATTCAAGCTGACCCAACACTAATTCTCTATCCGTTACAACTCGCTTATATAGTCGAGAATTAGGTGTTGCCGATTTCTCTTGAAATTCACGTTTCTCGAAGCTTCTCGTAAAGCGGGGAATTGACCTTCTTACTGTGCGTCGCCCAGGAGTATTCTACGAGTATGGACAATAAGAAGAGCTTATTTCCAAAATGACTTAAAACCGTCACAGATTAATCTCCAGAAATTGCATTAGGTATGTTCTTATAAAGATCCAAGTAGAGTTATAATTATGGGCTATTACTCTCTGTGTTACATTATGTATGACTTTACTCTTCATTATAAATGACTTTTGCATTTCTTGTAGCTTTCTCTAAGCTTAACATTTGAACACATGGTTTAAGCCTGACTTTAAGGAGAAGAATTCTTTCAGAGCGAGATATGGGTATGTTGTATGAGGTGTTTGAAACTGTGCCTTACGCTTATATGTACCTCATGAGCGCTCTAACTATTCGATGTATGCTAATAAATGTTTGATAACTCAATTTATTATCTACACGCAAATCCGATCTGTCTTTTACACTATTCATATTTTCATCATAAGCTAATGAGTACGGTTCAAAATATGGAGGAACCTACGGTGGGGATTTCATGGCATGAACGCATTTCTCGGCTTTGCTGCTTCCTTGCTTGCTAGCAATTTAACCCATTATATGGTTCTTATATTGTTCTCTATAAGTAATTAATATACTTTTCCCTTTTCTTACTAAAATTAAAAAATATCAGGCAGTGTTTTTCCTGCGAATGCTCAATATTCATAAGTCTGCTATTGTATACTAGTTGTAAAGGAAAGATAGAAAAATGGTGCGCAGTATAGGCAATCTTTATAATTGTTTTGCAACTTATACTTTCTGTATTACATAAATAGCAAATAGAGAAGGTGTTATATTCCACCCAAAAATTCGAGATCTCGAGACTTAATTGAAAATGCATCTATTAAAGCCCCCAAATCAAAAAGCATTTTTAAGAAAAGGTCCTTGTGTGTGGCGTGTGTGGATGTTTATGATCAACATAACTCAAAAACGAAAAGTGGGTTAAAAACCAACATTAGTATTAAGTTCAGCGTCTTCTAGCTATCGCGTGCTCTTATTTGTCTTCTGCTGTAACTCAGGGAGTATAGGTGCAGGAGAATTAATTGAAGAACATTAGATGAAAATACAATATATCTGATCTTGTTATAGCATAATGTATTTTCTACAATTTCTTCCTTATTTACTCACAGAAAGGCGAATAATAATATGTCGTGCTTTAAGCACCTCTTGTACAGTTGTATGAAACAAACAAACATTCAATACACTCGTATTCATAATTCCACATAGGGAGTTATTTTATGGAGCACTGCCAACTGAGGAAAACGAAACTCAAGAATTACATGTATTTCGATCTTCTTTTGTTATAACAGAAAAGCTTTAAATCTCACTTTTAAAATTAACAAATAACCTTTCTTCTAGAAAAATTCGTTGATTATAGTTATTATTAAAGGAAAATGGTTAAAAACACAGTTGTCAAATTGATATTTTGATT
This sequence comes from Tenodera sinensis, assembly GCA_030765045.1. Taxonomy (NCBI): domain Eukaryota; kingdom Metazoa; phylum Arthropoda; class Insecta; order Mantodea; family Mantidae; genus Tenodera; species Tenodera sinensis. The sequence goes on from CM060961.1 coordinate 18,817,241, forward strand.
GTTAATTGATTTTAATGTGTAATTAATTATTTTTCGGCGATTTATGGTATGCAGTTGGTGACACTGACTAAGCAAAAGAATGACCTAGTGATAATTTATACCAAACAAAAGCCTGAGCATGTGATAATTCGTATATGATAATTTACGCCTCTATTATGAAATACTCCAAGTAATTCTCAGTGCAGATATAAAAATAAATCCTAGAAATAATTTTTGTGATCGGTAAACATCAGAATTGTTTTCTTATTTTAACACTCAGGTTGGACCCACAGTTCAGTTGGTAGAGCACCCGCTACCTGTGCAAGAGGTCCTGGGTTTGATTCTATGCTGAGATTGAAAATTTGTCTCTAGCCAATATTATTTCCTAAGCTCTCCGTAATCTAGAAGTATGAATGCAGTGACAGCTGTACATGAGTTAAAACCATTTCCGATATAGCATTATGTTCTAACGTAAACGGCCATTGCAGTTAAAGGCGGGGTATAAATGGAATTAAAAAACGCTTGGTTTTTATCCTTTTGTATTGGGTCGGTGTTTTGTTTCTGTTTTGAATTGGTTATATTTGTTCATTTTTTGGCTTTGTAATTAATTTTTTATTTTCCTACTATACTAAACACATAATAGAGTCCATATCAAGTCTAGTTGGTTCTAATATAAAATACGTAATACAGACACTTTGTGATGAAGTTTTTAATTTCTGTACTGTGTATGGGTATACTAAGAAAGGGACGTACTGTATTTCTTCACAAAGCTTTATGTCGAGATTTCATCGGAAAAATATGTTTTGACGCCCCCTGAGACAAAAAAAAAAAAATAAATAAATAAAATAAAATAAAAATAAGTCGTGCATATGTATGAACAGCATAACTCAAAAACGAAGAGTTCGTCAAATGCCAAACTTGGCGTTTAAATGCTACGTCGTCCAAGGAGGCGACACGACGATTTTCAAGAAAATACTCCCACGTCAAACTACTCTTTGCATGAAACATTTTAATACTTTTAAGTGAGTGAGTGAGTGGGTGAGTGACTGAGTGAGTGGCTGAGTGACTGAGTGAGTGGCTGAGTGACTGAGTGAGTGAGTGAGTGACTGAGTGAGTGGGTGGAGGAGTGAGTGAGGGACTGAGTAGGTGAGTGAGTGAATGAGTGGGTGGGTGAGTCACTGAGTGAGTGGGTGAGTGAGTGGGTGGGTGACTGAGTGAGTGGGTGGAGGAGTGAGTGAGTGACTGAGTAGGTGAGTGAGTGAATGAGTGGGTGGGTGAGTCACTGAGTGAGTGGGTGGGTGACTGAGTGAGTGGGTGGAGGAGTGAATGACTGGCTAGGTGAGTGAGTGACTGAGTAGGTGAGTGAGTGAATGAGTGGGTGGGTGAGTGACTGAGTGAGTGAGTGACTGGGTGATTGGGTGAGTGAGTGAATGACTGAGTGAGTGAATGAGTGGGTGGGTGTGTGAGTGACTGAGTGAGTGGGTGGGTGGGTGGAGGAGTGAGTGACTGAGTAGATGAGTGAGTGAATGAGCGGGTGAGTGTGTGAATGAGTGAGTGAGTAATGACTCAGTGAGTGAGTGTCTGAGTGAATGAGTGAGTGGGTGGATGAGTGAGTGGGTGGATGAGTGAGTGGGTGGAGGAGTGAGTGAGTGACTGAGTAGGTGAGTGAGTGAATGAGTGGGTGGGTGAGTCACTAAGTGAGTGGGTGAGTGAGTGGGTGGGTGACTGAGTGAGTGGGTGGAGGAGTGAGTGACTGGCTAGGTGAGTGAGTGACTGAATAGGTGAGTGAATGAGTGGGTGGGTGAGCGACTGAGTGAGTGAGTGACTGGGTGAGTGGGTGAGTGAGTGAATGACTGAGTGAGTGAATGAGTGGGTGGGTGTGTGAGTGACTGAGTGAGTGGGTGGGTGGGTGGAGGAGTGAGTGACTGAGTAGATGAGTGAGTGACTGAGTGGGTGGGTGTGTGAGTGACTGAGTGGGTGGGTGGGTTGGTGGGTGGGTGGAGGAGTGAGTGACTGAGTAGATGAGTGAGTGAATGAGTGGGTGGGTGAGTGAATGAGTGAGTGAGTAATGACTCAGTGAGTGAGTCTGAGTGAATGAGTGAGTGGGTGGATGAGTGAGTGACTGAATGAGTGAGTGGGTGGATGAGTGAGTGACTGAATGAGTGAGTGGGTGGATGAGTGAGTGACTGAATGAGTGGGTGGATGAGTGAGTGACTGAATGAGTGAGTGGGTGGATGAGTGAGTGACTGAATGAGTGAGTGGGTGGATGAGTGAGTGACTGAATGAGTGAGTGGGTGGATGAGTGAGTGACTGAATGAGTGAGTGGGTGGGTGACTCAGTGAGTGAGTCAGATTGGTGTAAGGGCCCGTTCCCCACCTCGTTCATTTCGACCCGTCGATACTTTTGATTTTCTTAAAAATGTCTAGCGATTTTAATTAAAACAAGATTGGTCTTTAGTATATTGCGTACTAAGAACTGTGATATCAGGTCCAGAATGCATTTTGGGAACACGAGGCCTGCACGGCCGACCTAGTTTTTCCAAGCATTCCAGATCTGATAAGTAACTTCCAGTTCGTGGTTAGCCGATTACTTTTTGCAATACATGAAAAAAAAACAAAAAAAAAAAACAAAAAAAAACGTAGAAACAACAATAATAAATCAAAATTGCTTGCCCATATTGTATTGGACATTAAGAAAAATGAACTCTCAATATGAACAAATGAAAAGTTGCATATAATTTAGGTTACTCTGCTGGTGGGTGTTACTTCATTTCCTACTGGTACCGAAAGTATTAATGACCAGTTTTAGCCTTGTTTCCATGGGAATTGATAAATTAATTGTGAATTTAGCTTACACTACCAAATATGTGTTAACAATGATTCGCTTCAATTGTGCATTGAATTTTCCGGGAATAGCTTTTGAGGTCCTTCTCATTCTGAATGGCTTCTGTATGGTAAACCATGAGATGCACAAAATATTATGACACATAAAATATAGATCTCATTGAAACAGTTTTTATTTTAAAAAAATGTTTGTAACGTTAACCATTTCCGAGATATTGTTCGTTGTAGGTTAGAACTTTCAGTATTATACTTTCCTCAATGGCAAATTCATACCATTTCTGCTTTCTTTCTCTTTTTTGTGCATGCAAGAAGAACGGAATGGGCCCTTAAAACCTAAACCTAAACCTGACTCACTGCAAAACTGCGGCGGTTTTTGTAAAATGGGTTTGGAATTAGGTACTTAGTTCAGCCAATCTTTGATCGTGATAACAGGGCAGCAATGTAATAATAGCTCTAGCGAGTTGAAATAAGGTTTAGCTCTTAGTTCTTTTCCTCAAATTCATATCGTCTTCTTTAATAAATGTTATATATGTACAGTCACAAACGCTACCTTGTTAATGAGTTGGTATTGTTGATTATGCGCCCGTATTTCTCCTCAGTTTAGGTAACGATTTGTATTCGTTACCTATCTTCCGAGATGCCTTGTGAGGAAATGCTAAAAAATGTCTCATATGTTATTTTGTTATGTCAGCTCATTAATTTGCCTTGTTGCCTGTTTAATCCCTATGAATAGAAACAACAAATGAATTGCGAACTCCGCATCACAACGTTACTATAATGATAGTGACGGTGTGTTAAGAGGAAGTGGTACATTGTATGTTCACAATGTGAAAATATGTGATATTTATGTTCCTTTTGCTATAAAACTAGCAATATATGATGATTAAAGTTATTATTCAAATAGATCCATAGTTTCTATAGTTTGCCTTCTTTTCTCTCCTCACTTCATAGCCACCTTTAACATCTAAAGTCATATCGGCGGCTTTTTCTTTGGAATAATTGCTCATCAGCATTGATGTTCACTCCTTTTGCGGTTTGTATAACTTTGAGTTTGTTTACGTTGGGTTTTCTGTATAATTAGATTAGATTGTGTTCAATGAGTGTACAAGTAGTCAAAGAGGCCTATGAACATTGAATTGTCAATGGAAATGTACAGTATAGCATAAAAACACATATAAAAACAAAGTAGGTATAAGATTTGAGAGGTAGAACTGGAACTTAAAAATTCAATGCCACAACTGGGATTTGAACCACAGATCTTCCGCTTACCGGGCGGCTGCTCTACCATTGAGCTATTGTGACAAACTGCCAGAATGGCATTAAATTCTCAAACCATTTCGTATTTCTCCTGGTAAACCACAAAGGCAGTCTCACATCAGAGTAAGTTTGTTGGTATAAGTGAATAATAAAGTAGGTATAGTTGAGAAACACAACCAAATCTTCCCTGCAGTGATGAGATTAACATAATGTATATTTACAAATACAAATTAAACTTTGTTTTAAACTTTCACTAGGCTTTTTATTGCTGCATCCCATTATTTGGTTATATGATTAGCAATGAGCGGCATCTTTTGTGAGTTCAATACATGTAGATCTAGGTAGCTATCGAGCAGGCATCACATGTAATCCTGGTTAAAGAAAACTTCCCGTCCTTCAGCCGGCAATCGAACCAGGGAAGTTAGCACGCTAACCAGCAGACCACAAACACAGTCAATGTACTGGATGAACCTTGCTTTTCAAAAGCGCGCCGCGATGTGCTATACGCCCAGCCGGAGCTCGATCCCGCGCCCTCTAAAGGAGGGAAGCACAAGATGCATCCTGTAGAAGAACGCGGTTTGTGCCGTGGCCAGTGCGACGGGCTACCCCATTTTCTGACATGTGAATTATTAAGGATACCAAGTGGTGATATGATTCCTCTCGTAGTTCCATTTCTCACCACGAGAGGGGGAACCGGATGTGGCTGTATCAGCTGTGGTCACTGCGTATGTATGTATGTACCTCTACACGTTCTCTCTGTTTGTTGGTTTATCAAAAATACGCCAGGGAACATTGCTCTACCTTTTTTTTTACAACACGAAAACAGAATACATGTTTGTGATTAATATATACGGCGAGGGGGGAAAAAATCAACCGCAATATTACAATAGGTTAGCTATCTGCGTCAGGAGTATGGAATAATAAAGGCGATGCCCTTAATTATTTATTGCTAATTTAGGTCATTCATTTGCCTGTAATTGATATATGAGAAAAAATTACCTCACCAACAGCCTCCCGAATCTATTGATTGAAGAACCTCATCGAAAAATTGTATACGCTTCACACTTTATTGGGGAGATTTGGCTTCTTATTTTCAGGGGACTAAACTTTTGAGCTGCAAATGTATCTACCGAATAAATACTTACTCATCGCTTAAGTACAGCAACAGTTGTTACCCTCTCGAATTGTCCATGAATACCATGTGCGATAGCTTATATCCTGATTATGCTTTAACAACTGTATATGCCTAAGAAACTATAAAAGAGATTATTCTTTATTCTGTATTATTTAAGGTTGTTAGTTACCTTTAAACTTCCAAACCAGGAAAAATCTGATATGCTGGACTATTGTCTTTACACGACCAAGAGATAAAAACGAAAAATCTGATGTGTTTCACTCAGACGACTCTCTACTCTTGTACTAATCACTCTTACAAACTCTTGTCGGTCTGGGTGGCTCAGTTGGTTAGACGCTGGCCTACTGTTCCCAAGGTCGTGGGTTCAAATCCGGCTCAGGCCGAAAGTTTTTAAGTGTGCTTAAAAATGACAGCTCCATCTCAGTAGATTTACTGGCATGTAAAAGAACTCCTCCGGGACAAAATTCCGGTACACCGGCGACGCTGATGTGATCCTGGCAATTGACAGCGTCATTAAACAACAAAATAATTAATTTCTTACAAAATCTTCTTCGTGTCAGTTGAGATAAACATTTACACAAATTATCTTACTGCTTATTTCCTTGTAGGTGCAAGGGGAATATTAGAATGCAGTAGGCTTTGTGCGATAGTCAAATCTTTAAAAGCTTTGAGATCCCGTTCTCTTTGTGCGCTTAACATATAAAAAAAGGAACAACGATGTTCCATTCAACGAAAGTTTTAAATTTTCCGAAACTGGCAACTAACAAGGAATATCTCCAAAATGGTTCACTCTACAAAAACATTTATTCAGATATAAATTGTGTGTTTTAGCGAGATATACACTTTTTGTAAAGTAAGATTTGGCCTATCTCTTACGGTTTACGAGTTATTCAAAAGTCACCCAGAGTAAACAGGACTACATAGGCTATAGCCAGAAAATTCAAAATATACAATTCATTTGTCATACAAATATCTTAAACATATAGCATTTTAATCAAAATCATTACAGCCATTTTCAAGAAAATGAAAATGTTCGAAACATTTTCCATATAAAGGGCAGTTTAGGGTGTAGCAGTTGTCTTCAAAATCTTCATGTCGCATCCTTGAAAGACATTAAACTTGAATACCAACTTTGGTTTTCAGCGGACTTCTCATTTTGAGTTATGCTGTCCACAGACTGACAGACACACACACACGCACGCACACACACACTCAGAGAGAGAGAGAGAGAGAGAGAGAGAGAGAGAGAGAGAGACGGACCTTTTATAAAAATACTTTTTTTATTCACGGGGTCTCAAAACATATTTCCGGTGAAATCTCGACATCGAATTTTTGGGTGGAATACAATACTTCCTCTACTTACCAATACAGAAAGTAAAAATATTAAGTATTGCAAAACACACAAATAACAAGAAATATCCCAGAAATAGTTCACAAAACAAAAACTAAATGCATTTGCGCACAAACGTGTGTTTTAACGAGATCTATATTTTTTCTTTCGTAAGATTTGATCTATCTCTTACGGGCCCTAATGACCAAGTTGTCGACGGGCCCTTAAACCCAACACACTCACTCACTCACTCTATCTCTTACGGTTTACGAGTTACGCAAAAGTCATCAAGGGTAAACAGGACAACATGGGATATAGCCAGGAAATTCAGAACCTACATTTCATTTGCCATAAAATATCCCAAACATACGCCATTTTAATTAAAATCGTTAGAGCCATTTTTTGAGAAAATCAAAGTTTTCGAAAACTTGTCCATGTAGGGGTAGTGTAGGATAGAGGAATGTAGTGTAAAGAGGACATTTGTTGCTATATAAACAATGTGAAAATGTGGATAAGATTAAAATTGAGATTTATTTCAATTTAAATTTTAACTTCCTTTGTAAGAACTTTTAGAAATTGCCGTGTATGAGACAACCAGACGTATTCTTAACATGGTTGAGAAACTACACAAAATGCAAATGACACACCCCCAAGTCTACAGTACTAGTAACGTCTCAGCAGGTGGCAGCATTGTGCATGTCCATAGTGCGCTGCCTACTGTAAATAATTGCGCGATTCGGTTGGTAAACCTGAACCTTGCGGAAACCCTTCCTTCCATATGTCGCTTGGCTGAAGCTTTGTTTAGATGCAATCACGTGACGTAAAGTATTGCTAAACGCACCTGTCTAACTATGTCGTCATCACGCGATTTGTTTTCCACCAGGCTTCTTCGCTGAAAGGCACGTGTGTTACCCACAAGCTCACCAAACTTTGGTAATGACGTAACATTGAATCCAGCATGGGGACAAAGTATATTACTTTCTCTACTGGTAAGTAGGGGAAGTACTGAATTCCACCCAAAAATTCGATGTCGAGATTTCACCGGAAATACATGTTTTTAGGACCCCTGAATCCAAAAAAGGTATTTTTAGAAAAAGATCCGTGTGTGTGTCTGTCTGTGTCAGTGGACAGCATAACTCAAAAACGAAAAGTCGGTTAAACACCAAAGTTGGTATTTAAGTTTAATGTCGTTTAAGGATGCGACACGAAGATTTTGAAGAAAACAGCCCCACCCTAAACTACCCTTTACATGGAAGATTTTTCGAACATTTTGATTTTCTTGAAAATGGCTCTAACGATTTTGATTAAAATGCCAAATGTTTGAGATATTTTGATGACAAATGAAATGTATATCTTGAATTTTCTGGCTATATCCCCTGTAGACGTATCTAATCTGGACGAGTTTTGCATAACTGGTAAACCGTTAGAGATAGACCAAATCTTACTATACAAAAATGTAGATCTTGCTAAAATACACAATTTATGTCCGAATAAATTTTCTTGTAGAATGAACTATTTCGGAGATATTCCTTGTTATGTGTGTGAGTTTCGGAAAACAGAACTTTCGTGAAATGAGTCACGCTGTTCATTTTTTTACGTTAAGTGTGCAAAGACAACAGAATCTCAAAGCTTTAAAACATTTGACTATCGCACAAAGCCTACTGTATTCCCTCTTGCACCTACAAGGAAATTAGCAATAAGGTAATTTGTATAAATGTTTATCTTAACTAACAGGAAGAACATATAGGAATAAGAATTTGTAAGAATGTTTAGTACAAGAGTAGAGAAAGTCATGTGAGTGCAACGCATCAAATTGTTTTGCTTCCTCTACTATGCACAGTAAGTAGGGCAAGTACTGTACTCGACCCAAAAATTCGAAGCCGAGATTTCACATATATTTCGAAATATATATTCTGAGGCCCCCTGAATATAAATTCTTAGAAAAAGGTCCGTGTGTGTGTGTGTGTGTGTGTGTGTGTGTGTGTGTGTGTGTGTGTGTGTGTGTGTGTGTGTGTGTGTGTGTGTGTCTGTCTGTCTGTCTGTCTGTGTCTCTGTGAACAGCTTAAACGAAAGTCCCTTAAAAAACAAAGTTGGCATTTCAGTTTAATGCCTTTTAAGGATACGTCACGAAGATTTTGAAGAAAATTCCCCCACTTTAAACTACCCTTTTCGTGAAAAATTCTTCCAAAATTTTAATTTTCACAAAAATGGCGCCATCAGTTTTGATTAAAATGCCATATGTATAAGATATTTGTATGGCAAATGAAATATGTTTATTTTGAATTTCTGGTTATAGCCTATGTAGTCTTCTTTATTATTGATTACTTTTATATAACTGGTAAACCGTAAGAGATAGACCAAGTCTCATTATACAAAAACTTTAGATGAAAAAACTAACAAGTTATGTTCAAATGCATTTTCTTTTCAACCTAAAGTTGACAAAAATGTCAGTTAGTCACGAAAAGTTTAGCGCTCATTATTAAATAATTGTTTCACTTTTTAAGGTTTTTATATTTCCTATCACAACCGCCAATGTTTTCTCTGTCATCATATGTCGTTAAAATAACATTTTTACACCTATATTGACCATTAGACAGACATTTTAAGAAGAAAATGTAGTGTAAATGTCAGTTAGCCACACGCGGAATTGCTTAATGTTGCTGCACTTACGAGAGTGACAATTTCAGTTTTTCTTACAGGCACATTGACGAAAAGCATGTTGTCGTGATGATGTCATTACTCTACCATGTTGCCATGGTGATTACACCATTCTTTTTTGACACCAGTGCGAGAAGTATGGTAATTTCACACGATGTATGCCGTCATAATAAGCCGTTTTTATGCTAGGATTCTATAAAGGTTGTTTTTTTCCGGGTGTAGATATTAATCAGAGTAAGTACATGTATAGTGTTTGAATATCCACAAGCTGATTTGGGTTTTGATTCAATGACAGATTGTTAAACGCTAACAATCGTTCCGTTAACTGTTCTCCTCCATGCTTTTGAATCGCTTGAACAAATCAATTAGAATTAGATGCTAGGAAATGACATACGGAAGTCCAGTAAAGCATAATAACAGGGTCACGTGGCGGTAATGTTAACATGAAGTGCACACGTGCTTCACCCTCTCGGGTTTCCGTGAATCATGCGGCACACGGCCCTCCACTTGTGTCCTTCCGCCCTTGCACCTTCAACTATCAGATAAACACAACAGGTCAAGCACCAACTTGCAATTACAATATCATCTTGCAGCGAAATTCTTTAGGTGTTTTAACGAAATATAACTGAAATGTCAACGTATAAGATTCCCACAAATAGGTCACCAGACACTTATGAGTAGGGCTAGGAAGTTGATGCATTTGCATGTTTTTTCATAGGGGTTAAAAATGTATGCTTTTACATTATGTGCACGAATTATGGAATTTTCAGTTATTTGGACATGATTTTATGGTGCATATAACTGCATATTTTCTTGATTTTTAATAAATGCATAATATTTCAATATTATAGCCCCTATAATAGGACAAAAAGTGAAAGAGAAATGAACTATGTAATTTCAAAAAAATTGTGGTTATAAATAGATGTGCGATATTCGACACATCCTTGAAAGAAAATCATCTGTCACACCAAGAGGTTTGACTCTTTCTGTGAAGCAGTTAACATCAGTTAAATATGCCCCGACAGCGTCTTGTGACATGGTGAGAAGTTTTTCACGTTACAAAAGTGTTTTGCGAGACAAGAGACGCTGTTTTACAGTTGAAAATTTGTGCAAAGTGTTGGTTGTGAACTTCAATTTAGCAGCGGGACCACTTCTGCTTCAAACTCTAAGCAATAAGGTAACTTTATTTATTTTTATACTAACTCATCTTGTCCACTGCAAGGGAACATTAATTGTTTTAATTAAATAGAGCATATTTCTTGGCATATTTTCAAGTTTTTAAGAGCATATTTGCATGCATATTTCAGTGTTTTTAGGGCATGAACTTCCGAGCCCTACTTATGAGTGAAAAGCAAGACAAATGCTTAAAAGAAGCAGAACATCAAGTTTTAAACTTTAAAGGTTATTTTAAATTGAAGGTTAGCGTTATACGGCGTTACAATATTCTATAGAGGTGTCAGGGATGTTAAGTGCAAATATTTTGATAAGTGGTTTCTTAATATATATCCACTTCAGTGTGTTAGTGGTTGTTTTTTCTCTTCGCCTAACAGTTTTTTTCCTGACAAACCAATCACAAAGTTAACTACCTGATATTTTGGCATGGTCGTAATTACGTTGCAAAATGAACACCTGTGAGATGAATTATCCATTTTGCCTCAACCTCAATGCGTGACTCACTGGCCTGGATAACGTGAGGTTATTGCCCCTGCAGAAAACATTCGAACTCAGTTCCGATACAGTGTTCGTTATCGCGTTAAAGCATGTCTTCCGCCCACTCTGCGTCATGTTTTATATCACACTACTTGAAGATACCATCTTGAAAACATATTACTTCTTAATAAGTAAAATTATAGACTGGTAAACGAAGCAAATATTAATGTAATGTTGCTCATTACACTGTCCTCAATTACTAATACAAATATCTACACTTATACCGCTAACAGTCTGTATATTGTAACAAAATGACTATTCGACCAATTCCATTCCTGACACTAGTGTGACAAAATCACAAAATACACACCAATTACTATTTTCTCACTTTGTTTTGTTCCAAAATATTTGCACAAATACACAATTCTCTTCTACTGACGTTAAGCAAGGCTACAGTTTTGTTTGTGATATTACAACACATAACTATTTTCTTCTCGTAACCTTGACTCACTCCTTTCTGTTTTTCTTCACTTTCTCTCAAAGAGCTGACTTCGACGATACAATCACTCAACACTCAGTACCTTCTTCGATATCTTCACTCCGACGCGACCGTAGCCAGCCAGCTGAGACACACTCACATACACTAAAACTAAAAACTGACTCACTCCGTCTGTAAGTAACTATTGCTCGTTGCCTCGGCTGCTTATACAGCGAGGATGACATAACACGAACCTCAAACTTCTACAAACACGCCGACCGCAAGACACTTCTCGAATAATCCCGAAAACCCCTTTAGATTTGCCGCTCTGATTTTTGTCACGTGTTTATAACAGTCACACGAGACGGCCTGGTCTTAACAGTCTTAAATGCATGTACCGCTAGTGAGCTGGGGCAGCCCACCCTTGACTGTCGTTTGTTGTGCGCTGCGGCCGGTGTCGCAATTCTAGATATTTATCTACAATTAGATTGACAGTGTCAACCACAAACAAGACTACGTTTACATGCATATATTCTGACATGCAAATAATAATAATAATAATAATAATAATAATAATAATAATAATAATAATAATAATAATAATAATAATAATAATAATAATAATAATAATAATAATAATAATAATAATAATAATAATAATAATAATAATAATAATAATAATAATAATAATAATAATAATAATAATAATAATAATAATAATAATAATAATAATAATAATAATAATAATAATAATAATAATAATAATAATAATAATAATAATAATAATAATAATAATAATAATAATAATAATAATAATAATAATATCTTATTACTAAGTTGTATTTTTGTGATAAGCTGATCTTGTTGAGAATGTCCTACCTCTGTGAAATGTAATCCTAAATTTGGGCATATCTAAAGTATTTCATATTGAACTTTACACAACATGTGTGTTCCTAACGTTGTGAAATATCCCTTATTTCTAAGCCTTTACTTCATTGTTGTAAAGGTGGCAACTCTAGATGTGACTTCAAATTGGGAAAAAAGCTTTCCCTTTGCTTATCGTTCCGACAAAATTTGTATCAAAATGGTTCCCTCCAAATGCAATACACTTGTTAGTAATTTTCTTCTTACGAAGAGCATATGAAATTAATGAAATTCTCTGAGCCTTTTCATTTGTGGTCCTGCTTAATCCGATTAACTTGGTTTCTAATCCTCATTATTTGAAATTAAAATATGGGATCGCAAGGGGAAATAAGTTTATGTTGTCCTGATTACATCCGTCTCTGGTGGAGAGACACCTGCATAAGACACATTATCTACTTTTGCATAAGTAGAAGCATGTGGTTCAATCTCACCATTAATAAAACTCTGTATCTTTGTTCGGGCACAAGCGATATTTGCCAGTTTTAGAGTATGGAAATAATTTGGAAGGTAATTTGAAAGCACACTCTTTATAAGACGAATAACCATAGTTAATTAATCCTCTATGAACAGAATTAGTTTTCTACAAATGTCGCTTTTGCTCTATTAAGTAAACTGGTTGTCATATCCCTTTCGCAGATGTACAGATAGGGGAATTGGATGTTTTCGTGGGTGAGAGAGAAGTAAAGCGAGGGGATATGCTAATGTTTTGCAGTGCGAGATGTAAGGAAGCTTTATCTATGCACAATCCTAAAATTCGTCTCCTTCTCAGCTCCCAAAGGTGTCGTGCATCTTTTCAATAAAATATTGTTCACTATTCCACTCACACGTGACTTGGTTGGAATCAAACAATCATGGCATAACAATTTCAAATGTCAACCAATGATAGCCTTTATTCTGAAAAATGTATCAAATTTCACTCTGGTCCTCATAATTCTAATTATCACAACTGGAACGATGTCGTCCCTTTATATGTTAACAAATACGAATATTCAGAAAATGCCTTTTGAAATTGAAAATAAATACATGTAAGATCACCAACGTTTGATTTATGCTTCTCATCAAAGTGGGTTTGTTATTGTAACGCTTTATATTTCCAAATTGAAATCCGCATATTAAACAGCAAACTTTGCTGTTCTTACAACTTACAACAAATTTTCTCTACCACTCTCCATGAAACAGTCATACTCGCCACTGAATGAGGCGGGTCGGAGCCTGAACAGTAGTGGAGTGGTGGGATGGCCGGTGGAGTGAAGCGAAAACGCGAGTGACCCAGATGAGCCGATTTTGCCCATGCCTGTGTTACACTCAAGTTTCAAACCACGTATTCTCAGTGAAGCCTCGGTATCGAATTTGTCTACAAAATACAATATTTGTCCTACTTTCTGTAAGTAATGTAGTAGAAAAAATAAAACAATACGCCTAAATTTGCTCCTTTTCTCTCCCTCCCTCCCTCTTTCCTGGAGGTGAGTTACATTGAAAGTGGTACCACAAATTAGATATGTATTCAGCATCTATAAACATAACATCTAATTTCCACCATAATGAACCATTTCTAACTTACTACATAATTTTCTGTTTAAACCCAAATTATTTATCGTTACTAAAAATGTAGGGATGCAACAAACTGGTATAATTTCGCAACGTAACGTTTACTAGACAGTGAATATTTAACAACGTTGCTCGCGTTAGTACAACGCATTTATTATCATTTATGGCAATTTCACACGTTGTGCTGACTGCTAGATATTAACAGTTCATCTCTCAGGGCACGCCACCTGAATAAACTTAAGTAATAACGGTGCTAATGCGCTTATACAGGGTGAATAACAAGCGTCATCTTCGAAGAGGACAGTTATTGTGATAGACTTTTGGAAAGCTAAAATCACACTGAAAAATGTGGTATGCTGCATTCACATTACTCTCTCTACTCTTGTACCAACTATTCTTAATAACTCTTATTTCTTTATCGTCACATTAGTCGAGATAAACATTTGCAGAAATTATCTTAATGCTCATTTTCTTGTTGGTGCAAGGGGAATATGGGAATACAGTGGGCTTTGAGCGATAGTTCAATCTTTTAAAGCTTTGAAATCCCGTTCTCTTTTCACAGCTAAGATATAAAAATTTGAAATGTTGCACTCACTTGACTTTCTCGACTTTTGTACTAACCATTCTTACAAACTTTTATTCCTATATGCTCTTCGTGTTAGTTAAAATAAACATTTGTACAAATTATCTCATTGGTTATTTCCTTGTAGGCGCAAAGAGAATATTAGAATATAGTAAGCTTTGTGCGATAGTCAAATCTTTTAAAGCTTTGAGATTTCGTTCTCTTTGCACACTTTAACATATAAAAAATGAACAACGATGTTCCATTTCACGAAAGCTTTAAGTTATCCGAAACTCACACACATAACAAGGAATATCTCCGAAATGGTTCACCCTACAAGAAAATTTATTGAGACATAAGTTGTGTATTTTAGCAAGATATATATTTTTGTATAGTATGATTTGGTCTATCTCTAACGGTTTGCCAGTTATGCAAAAGTCGTCCAGAGTAAATGCGACTACAGGGGCTATAGAAAATTCAGGATATACATTTCATTTGTCATCAAAATATCTCAAACATATGGCATTTTAAGCAAAATCGTTAGAGCCATTTTCAAGAAAATCAAAATTTTCGAAAAATCTTCAATGTAAGAGGTAGTTTAGGGTGGGGCTATCTTCTTCAAAATCTTCATGTCGCATCCTTGAAAGACATTAAACTTAAATACCAACTTTGGTTTGTAACCGAGTTGTCGTTTTTGAGTTATGCTGTACACAGACTCACACACGGACCTTTTTCTAAAAATGTTGTTGTTTCTTTTTTTTACATTTCTTACATTTTTTGTATAGTAAGATTTGATGCATCTCTTACGGTTTACCAGTTATGCAAAGCTAATCCAGAGTAAACAGAACTTCTTAGGCTATAGCCAGAAAATTCAAAATATAAATTTCAGTTGTCGTAAAATACTTTAAACCTATGGCACTGATTAAAATTGTTAGAGCTATACTTGCCCTACTTAGTATACGTAGTAGAGAAAGTAAAAAGAAGAGTACAGTTCAATGCCGTCCCTCTTTTATGGCGAACCAGGCAGGGTATATACACCAGTGGCGGGTGATCCTTCCTTATTGTCACGTTGACAACCGATATTTCACTATCAAGAACACTGATGCCTTCTTACCCTCATACCACCGCAGGTAATTAGGGGAGCACTAGCGCTTTAAAATGGACTGGCCATGTTAAGGTAAAAAATCCAACGATTTTTTACAAACGTTCTAACAAGGATAGTAGAAAAAGTGGCAAGTTAAAACAAGTACACTATAACTCAGTCTTAAAACTGATTGACCTACACAAAGCTTCTCGTGCCGGCTCGCTTATATAGTGGAATATTAGGTACCGACGATTTTTATGAAAATGGATGTTTCACGTAGCTTTTCGTAACAAGCCCTGCGCTCGAAGCTTCTAGAACTGTGTGGAAACGGCCTTTGTTCTTAGCCACCATTGTCGCGTGTTGCGTAGTAACGTAGTGGTGTGAGGTAGCTCTTCTCAATGTGCGACCGCTGCCACATTACCATGGCAGCATGCCAGCAGGACGTTTAAGTTCCTACTGTCTAAGATTTTCTTCGGTAAACCACAAGGTATCTTTCCGTCTTTTTAACCTTGTCCTAGCCGAGTGATATAACTTCGGGATAATGTGTAATTTTTCTTGGTTTTCTCAGGTCGATAGGTTAATGCTGCAGTGGGGTTCCACATTTTTCACGACTTTTTTATTCCCAGCATAATCTGCCGGAGAATAATGGGTCTTTCAGGCATAAAAATCTTTCGCGTGGCTTTCTTTGGTAGGTAAGTAAAGACGATGGTCCCGTGTTATAGGCATAAAATGTTAAATGTGCTAATAATAATGAATTTGCACGTTAATATATTCTATTTATTCTTACTAGAGCCCTTTCAAATTGTTTTTACAAATCATAATTGTAGTTATTTTAAACTTAGCGCTATTTTGCATATTGGTTAACGGACTATATTTTCATCCGTGCGGTTCGATCGGGCACTGAAACATATGCTGTTGTTTACATTGTAGCCTAAAATATCACCGGCGAAGGACTTACCAAAACTAGAAGTCACTGTGTAGAAATTGATTCAAGGACGCCGTGAAAATGGAATTGGAATTAATACAGAAGTGATTCAAATGCACGCTCATAAGTTAGCGCTACAGTATAATTTAAAACCTTTAAGGATGGAGCGGCTGGTGCGTTACTTTACAGCAGACGACAATTTTCTGGTCTTTTTAAACTCAATTTGATTTTACAAACTAATTAAGAGATTATTTTAGCGTAACTTTGTAGTGTATGCCCAGGACAAGAAGGCAAGTCTTAGGAATGTGTAGCGTTATCATTTTGTGCTTCCCGCACGGTGTTTATGCTTAGTTTCCGAGTATGACAAGGATGCTAGGTTCGCTTAAAATACACAATGTTGCCACATAGCTCACCCATAGCTAGAAATATGCATTCTCATACACTCATTTCCTAGTAAACAGGTCCGCTACCGGAGCAGATACACAGTTCAAGCTCCTCTGCCCTTCATTCCCCTCTAGCCTTCTTGTCGTGGACATACAGTAATCTAATGATAAATGTGCGAAATGTGTTTTTCACTAAAGTTCCCTCAAATTAAGGTGTACCTATCTGTATTTTACCATATCTCAGTTCTGCTTCGCAAACATGAAGAAAATAATGCTGCATTTTTTAAAAATTAGAGTATTTTAACCAAAGTTTTAGACAGTAGTTTACAAACTCTATTAATAATGAAATTGTGGAAATATTTGAGTTACATCCTTGGAGCTTTCTGGGTTTAAATACGACACTTGATGCTTTTACGTCTTTTTATTTTTGAACTCTGGTGCAGGTAAGAAGTAAAGAAAGAAACAAAAAAGAAAACTCCAGAAGGTGGATGAAAAGAAGGCTGAATAATGTGAAAATATTTGCCTTTAAACCGGAAGGATATACAGAGGAGAAGGAAGAAGGAAAGCGAAGCAAGGAAGGAAGGATATCTTGACCAAGATCGCACCCAGGAAAGTGAAGTAAGGAAAAAGAGGACCTAAATCCAATTGAGGCGTTGTGCCGACTTGCCCCTTCCTCCGGCGGATTTCCAATTCCCTCCCTCATACAGAGAGGGCCATAGCCGATAAGGTTAGGTGCAGGAAAAGAAATTCATCCCCGTGTCAGGAGACCTAACATTTCACCGGAGGGCAAGGTAAGGAAGGCAGGGCGAATTAGTCCTGGAGAACCGTGTGTAACTGTCAGTCCAAATGTGGATTTATTTTCGCCATATTAGATTACATAAACCGAGGAGGAGGCCACCCTCCCCATAAGTCCTTCCCTCCTTCCCTTCCCGGAGTCGATAAATACTCCAAGGCTCTCGGAGAGTGACCCTTTTCTTTCCCTGCACCAGTCGGCCAGCAAGAAATCGCATCACTAACTGACTTTACATCTAGGGGGCTCTGAAAACTTGCCCTCCGTCCGCACAGTGGGCTAATCACTTTACATATCATGTTTGGAGTGCAACAAAAGTACCTGCACGAGGAATGCTAGTTCTTGCGCGATTGTTTTCCATGTCTTTCCGATGGCATTTACACAGGACATCTAATTTCCAATACATTTCGAGGAAACCCATCTCCACAAACATAACTTTGCTGGCTTACAATATACGTGGAAGGTTCTACTTCGGTCACACGTTAACCAGGGATTCTACCATGATGACAACTATGTCAATAAAGAACTGTTTCACATAAAAAAAAATTATGTCAAATATTTGAAGCCAGGTAGCTTTTAGATTAATGAATATAAATGACTTATTATTTCGCTAACTGTCGCGTGAATACTGTGTCAATAATACTGTAATGCGTTTCTACCTTAAATTAAAAGAACTTAGTCACAATTTAATGTTAACGTGACGTTACCAAATTTCTAAGAGAAAGTAAATTTTGCATGGCAATTTTCAAATTAAATTGTGACTAAATTCATTTGAATTAAGGTAGAAATGCCTTTCAATATTGTTCAGACAATTTTTACGCGAGAGGTATTGAAATAATAAACCATTTATATCCATTCGGCAGGAAGATAGATGGCTTCACATATTTGACACAATTTATTTTGTTCGGCAAAACGGTTCTTTATTCAGAATAACTGTATTGGGCATATTTTTTGCACTCATCATGTACAACGACTGCCAAAGAAAATCTCCCTGTACCTCCGGTCTGTGTCACATTAATTATGAACATTTTCCATAAATGGTTTCAATATACATTCTGTTATAGCACGGTTGCTGGCAGCCAGATGTTTAGAAAGCAATACAATGTTACCATATTACGTGATTTTGGATACGTTTGTGTGAGGAAAAAAAAAAAATAAAACAACAACAAAAATCTACCGGAACATTGAAGTGTACTGCATAAGACATTTAACATTTCAAACAGCTAATGATATGAAAATAGTGAATGCTGAGGTAACATATATTTTAGACTTTAAAACTGCATATATTTCTAGGCTAGCTCTTATATTTCCTCAAAGGCTTTCAGTTATATAAAAAAGAGGATTTCATATGATGTTAATAGATAATTTCTTGGACAGTTTTAATCCTATATCTAGATACGCTTTATTGTTTTGTTTTACAAAAAACAGCCCAAGGAGTTCATTTGTAGTGGTATACAATTATTACATTCCTCACTTATTTTGTTATGCACTATTTTAGTTCAAATAAATCATTTTAGCGTATTTTTCTGCTCCGTATGCGTAGTAAGTAGGGGAAGTAGGTATTGTATTCGACCCAAAATTTCGATGTCGAGATTTCACCGGAAACATATGCGTTGACACCCCTTGAATCCAGAAAAAGGAGTTTTATAAAAAGGTCCGTGTGTGCATGTCTCTGTGTCGTGAACAGCCTAACTCAAAAACGAAAGGTCGGTTAAAAACCAAAGCTAGTATTTAAGTTTGATTTTTCAAGCATGCAAAACGAAGGTTTTCAAGAAAATTCCTCCACCTTAAAACTACCCGTTCCATAGATAATTTTTCGAAAATTTTTATTTTCTCAAAAGTTGCTCTGACGATGTTGATTAAAATGGCACATGTTTAAGATATTTTTATGGCAAATGAAATGTATATTTTGAATTTTCTGGCTATAGTCCATGTGGTTCTGTTTACTCGTAATGAGCTGGTAAACATCTGGTAAACCGTAAGAGGTAGACCAAATTTTACTATTCAGTAAATGTATATCTCCTTAAAACACAAGCTATGTCAAAGGCATTCATTTTTTTTGGAGGGGGGGGGTGGAGTGAACCATTTCGGAGATATTCTTGATATTAGTGTGAGTTCCGCAATGCTTAAACTTTGCTCAAATGCAAGTTCGTTATTCACTTTTTTATCTCTTGTCCATGCAAGGAGAACAGAATTTTAAAGCTTTAGAACACTTGACTATCGCTCAAAACCTACTGTATTGCCATATTCCCCTTGCACCTACAAGGAAATTAGCAATGAAGTAATTTCTGCAAATGTTTATCTCGGCTAACACGAGGAAGATAGAAGAATAAGAGTTTGTAAGAATGTTTAATACGAGAGTAAAGAAAGTCATGTGAGGGCAACACATACAATTTTTTTTTTCTAGCGTTTAAGTTCTTTCTAATGGGACTAATTCTTTTCTGGCGGAAGCAGATCTTTTTTAGAGGATAAGTTCTTTCTAGCGGATAAGTATGTTCCGTCGGATACGTTCTTTTTTAGAGGATAAGTCTTTCTATCTGATAAGTTCTTATGTAGCGGACAAGTCCTTTCTGGTGGATAAGTCCTTCCTAGCTGATAAGTTATTTTCTAGCGGATAAGTTCTTTCTCGCGGATAGTTCTTTCTATCGGATAAGTTCTTTTCTAGCGGATAAGTTCTTTCTCGCGGATAGTTCTTTCTATCGGATAAGTTCTTTTCTAGCGGATAAGTTCTTTCTCGCGGATAGTTCTTTCTAGCGCATAAGTCCTTTCTATCGGATAAGTTCTTTTCTAGCAGATAAATTATTTCTAGCGGATAAGTTCTTTTCTAACGGATAAGTTCTTTCTAGAGGATAAGTCCTTTCTATTGGATAATTTCTTTTCTAACGGATAAGTTCTTTCTAGAGGATAAGTCCTTTCTATCGGATAAGTTCTTTTCTAACGGATAAGTACTTTCTATCGGATAAGTTATTTTCTAGTGGATAAGTACTTTCTAGCGGATAAGCTCTATCTAGCAGATAAGTTCTGTTTAGCGGATAAGTTCTTTCTAGAGGATGTCTTTTCTAGTGCATAAGTTCTTTCTAGCGGATAAGCTCTTTCTAGCGGATAAGCTCTTTCTAGCGGATAAGTTCTAGCGGATAAGTACTTTCAGGTAAATGTTGATGCACATGTTTAGGTGGAATGAAATTATTCCGCTACGTACCACATGTAAAGGGCAAAGAAAGTAACGAGACTTGTTATTAAATCCATTGTGCAGGTTGTCTGCTGGTGCCACAAGAAAGGCAGAGCGACACCAACAAGAAACATTGGTGGTGTGAATTATTCAGCAAATGTTATGTTTTCCTTGCACTAACCCTCGAGCAATACTTGAGCTGCGACTCCCCGAGGAAGATAAACTTCCCCCTCGGCATTATGCAAATCTCACAACCCGTATGGTTATTGATATGGCGGGGCGGGGGGTTGTTCCTGTGTTATAGGAAATTGCTACATGATGGGGAAGGGAAGGAGATGTTTCCACCCACTGCTTTGTGCACTTTCTTCACTCAACTTCCTTTATAGTAAACCGCCTTCTTTCTGGATTTCAGCTCTTTTGTCACAATAATGTAGATTTGTTTTATCATGCATATTTCACACGCTCACAAGTAACAGGCATAAATCCAGATTTATTGTAAAAGACCAGCAGAGCCCACAGACTGATCGTGTTATTGCACTCACTGTGGAGATTCTTCGCACTCTCTCTGTCTCTCTCTCTTTTACCCTCCCTAACACCACCTCCCTCCCCCCCTCCGCATGTAACTGTATCGAGGTCTAAAGTGATTAACCCTAACAATCAATCATAGTTTTGTATAACCACAGCCTCTAACATTCTTCCCTGTTTTTCATATTTCCCTTTGTCTGTGACCCATTGGGATAGGATAGCCCCACAGTTCATTCGTATTGTTTTCGACCAGGGCTTGAAGGAGTGGGAAGAATTTCGGCTCCCCCTGACCTTCCCACTACGTCAGGTAAGGCATGTGGTAATCGTGTGCCAGACGCGAGCAGTGGAAATATCGGCGTTGCAATATCGTCCTTATTATGCAAATGACTGCGAACTTTGTTTACATTATCTATTTGACTGACAATTGATTCGATGTGATTGTAAATGAGAAATCGGAATCTTTAGATCAGAGAAAATATCAGGAACATGCAGTAACCTGCAAACTTGAAGAATAAATAAAACAGTAAATTATACACAAGATCTTGTTGTATTAGATACACCATAAAATTAATGTAATATTAATATTCATCCTCAGAAAAAGTATCGTAGTCGTCTTGCAGATCGATTACTAAGGTCTGGTTGTTTTCCATTATATCTTCAAAGGAACGATATTTGTTTTCTAGTTCAATATGGCATATGTAGTTAGGCCAATGAGTCTTGTTTCAAAGACATTTACAGTATTTTTAACCAGGGCTCGAATTTCAGTAACACTTTTTCTTTCGAAGACATCATTCGCTGCAATGTTTCGTTTGAGTTCTGACTACCATATTGTATGGGATTCAAGGCACAATGATAAAGGAGCAGCCTAACAACTACATCGCCGTGTTTAGCAGCTAATTGATAAATATAGTGCACTTGTACTTTATTGTATATTTCTTTTATAAGATTTTGCAGCTGTAGTACTGTCTTGGTAATGGCTTCTTTGTCATTCACTTATAATAGACAGTAGAACGTTCTTCGTTGCCTGCATTGGTTATCTGAAAGAGCGAAGGGGAATCCCTTCACGCACAAAACGGAGATGTTTAGAGCGACAATGTGACGTCATTAGCTCATAAGCGTTGCTAACGAAAAAGACAGGCTACTACTCGGATCGGAGTTACGTAGAAATGGTAGTGTCATACATGACTAACATTGTATACCATAATGGTAAAACTGTATCTTTTGTATGAATTTAACGAGCAATTGGTTTGGTTGTTTAGAATATTGATGTATTAGGCGATTGTGGTTTTACTTCATTGGACCATGACCAGACTAGGAGAATTACGTCACTGCAGTTTGCGCCATAGTATGTCTTTTTTGTTAGTCATGCTCCTAAGAGAAAATGTTGAGTAATACATACTACCAATGACGGGGTCCCTAACAGTTCAGACAATTCTAGAGAGATTCCAAACTTGATGCCTGCAGCACCTGCAACCCCCTGGGGTACCCGAGAGCGTTTCCCAGGAAACAGATATGGGTAGCAGAGTAGTAAGGCATCGGCTCATGAACGGGAGGTCTGCGGTTCAAACCTCGTCAGGATGGTCCTCCCACAGCGAGGTTTTCCTAGGCTTTCCTCACTCCTCTATCACCTCATTTCATGGATCAACAGTGACCACCATCTGTGGTGCCGTATGTAGCAAAACCGAAGTAAAACCCCTTTTGTTCCTGCGACTTCAATTGTTAGTCACCTACACAGTTCAGTGCGCGAGGTAGCCCCGCCGCTTCCGTTCCCTGCCAGTCTCAACGTTACAATGTTGAGCAACGCTCCATCTCCTACTTAACTGTAATTATTTCTTTAAAAACATGGACTATGTGTATATAATCTAATGACTGGTTTCTTTTTATTTATTTTATAAATCTGGCCACCCTAACAATAAACAATAATAATGGGTAAAGAATATCATGTGAATGTAATACCCCAAATTTTCTTTCCAATGTTATTCTACCTTTCTAAGTTTAGCCTACACCTCGCCTGTGACAGAACATAACAACAATTCGGTAACTCCACAATACAGTAAAACCTCGTTTATCCGGATCTCCGGATTATCCGAATCAGATACTTTTTAATTAAATGCTGATATTAGATTATAAATTTAACTGTGTTAGCAAGAGCGTAACTACACATATGTATGCCAAATATTCACTTTTAGTTTGATTCAATGCACGGTTCCTGCATAAATTGTACAAGTAATATGTAGGTACTGTACTGTGTTGTACAGTAAAATGCTACCTTTTGAGTTTAAGAAACATGTAGTAGTGTGTCACACGGTGCGGACGCGGAATGTCTCACCAGCTATAAATAGCACCGCCGGAAGAAAGCGCTGACCTTGATCACTACACCTCCCTCAATCTCCTCAGTTTTCCTACTGTTTTCAAACGACACGTGACATTAAGTTTATCGTGTGTGTTTCAACCGGGTTGTTTTTGTGTCTTATCAAAGTGTTTAGGAGTGTAATCAGGGCACAAGTTTAAAATGGCATCATAGCGATAGAAGGTCGTGGTTTCAATTGATAAAAAGTTAGATACTATTAATGAAATTGATAAAGGGAAACATTGAAGAAAATAGCTGCTGAATTGGGAGTTGCTGACAAACATTATGACGTACTTGGAGCGTCAGCCCGACACCACTTCAGCTGAACTATTAATGAGAAAGTGTGTGTGTGTGTGTGTGTGTGTGTGTGTGTGTGTGTGTGTGTGTGTGTGTGTGTGTGTGTGTGTGAGAGAGAGAGAGAGAGAGAGAGAGAGAGAGAGAGAGAGAGAGAGAGAGACAGTACTTCGTTCAAATGCCACACGTGTTTAAAACTGAAGACTGCGGATCAATTCTTTGTTAAGAAATGAGTGATTTTATGTTACTAAGATTTTTATATTATTGTCTTGCAAACAATACATACTATGTAGTGTACGTAATTTTGTTACAAGACAGTTTATCTTCATAAACGGCAGGCGTGTTTATTTAAGGATTTAATAATTATTTTGCTTATTACACATAGGTATATCTCAGATTATCGATTTTGGGAATTGCCTTTGGTCCCAGCTAGTCCGGATAAACAAGGCTTTACTGTAGTAACGAAGCGTGTGCTGGAATATGGAAAGGCAGTGACAGAGGACATTCGAGGAACCTGAAATGACCAGCGGACATTCCTGTGACGACACAAAAAGCCAAACCACGCGCACATTGAGTTACCGTCGCTTTGTGTTTGTCAAAGGAGAAATTTACCACCGTTTTCGAGGCGTTCCGTTCCGTGCCGTGGTGCGATTTAACACGGTTTGAAGAATACCGTGGCGCTGTAAACACTTTGTGACGTAATAAAGCATACATGTTGGCCGTCAAAATCACGTGGCTTCATCAGCCGCTTTGCATTATTATCAACAGCATAACAATCATCATCATGATCATAGTGCATTAGGTGATGCTTGTTGCATCATGTTGAATATTCCGTACTGCGGTTTGTCAAATTGAACGCATTAGCGAAATTGCCAGATTATGCAGTTTGCATTATGACTGGGCAGCGGAGGCAGGCGCGGCGTGGCGCGGCGTTCCGAACAAAACTGCACGGGGCGTTCTGAAATATTCACGCTCACCGTAAACCCTTGCCCCTTCCACAAGTTTAAGGTGAAACAAACGATCCTTGTTCACATGCCACTGAACGCGCTTCTGTCACACTCTCAACATTTTATAATGCTAAATGTAGTTGCACATTTGCAAAAATTGTTTTATTACACATTTTTGTAGCTAGAGCGGGAATATGGGGATACAGTAGCCTTTGAGCACTAGTCAAATGTTTTAAGAGCTGGTCCTTATGTGATGGCTTTCAAATTCCGCTCTCTAGCCATGACCAGGAGGGGGAAAAGAATAACGACTTCTCAAATGATAAAAATATACTTTTATACTCTCAGTCTTTTCATCTTGAAGAAGGCCATGGAGTCATGTTGGCCGAAATCTTGATGTTTTTAAATCTGCCACGCCTGATTTCCCCCGTGAAGCCTTGATTAACAACGCTCGCCGTGAAAGCTTTAACTCTTACAAAAGTATACTTATTAGAAAATTCAAAACAATCACAAGGAATACCTGGAAAATGTTTAACTCTACAAACATTATGTGGCACAAATGATGTGGTTTAAAGAGATCAGTAAGATTCTCCCTATCCCAGTTTAGCACTTAGTCACGCAGAATAAAGAACACTTCACACAAAATTTAAGATGTGAATTTCGTTTGTCATGAAAATGTCTTAGACGTATGGCATTTTAACAAAATTTGGAAAACTTCAAATAATTCCATGTAAACGGTAGCTTGGGATCTATTACGTAGAATACCTAGAAGTATTGTATTGCATCCAAAAATTCGATGTCGAGATTTCACCGGAAATACATATTTTGAGGCCTCCTGAATCGAAATAAAGCATTTTTAGAAAAAGGTCCGCGTGCACCCGTATGTCTGTCAGTCTGTAGACAGCATAACTCAAAAACGTGAAGTCGGTTAAAAACCAACGTTGGTATTGAGGTTCATATCTTTTAAGAATGCGACACTAAAATTTTGAAGAAAATTCCTCCACCCTAAACTATCCTAGAAAGTTTTTATTTTCTCGAAAATGACTGTAACGATTTTGATTAAAATGACATGTTTAAGATATTTTTGGGACAAATGAAATATATATTTCGTATTTTCTGGCTATAGCCCATGTAGTCCTGTGTACTCTGGATGACTTTTGTATAACTGGTAAATCGTAAGAGATAGTCCAAATCTTACTGCACAAACAATGTAGATCTTGCTAAAACACACAATTTATGTCCATTTTTTAAGAGTTGACAATTTTGGAGATATTTCTTGTTATTTGTGTGAGTTTTGCAATACTTAAACTTTCGCCAAATGGCAGATCGTTATTCATTTTTATACCCTAGCCGTGCAAAGAGAACGGGATCTCAAAGCTTTAAAATATTTGACTAACGCTCAAAGCCTACTGTATTCCCACATTCCCCTTGTACCTACAAGGAAATAGTAATATGATAATTTCTGCAAATATTTATCTCAACTAACCCGAGTAAGAATGGTTAGTACAAGAGTAGAGAAAGTCACGTGAGTCCAACACATCAGATTATTATTATTATTATTATTATTATTATTATTATTATTATTATTATTATTATTATTATTATTATTATTATTATTATTATTATTATTATTATTATTATTATTATTATTATTATTATTATTATTATTATTATTATTATTATTATTATTATTATTATTATTATTATTATTATTATTATTATTATTATTATTATTATTATTATTATTATTATTATTATTTTTTTTTTTTTTTTTTTTTTTTTTTTTGGGGGGGGGTTGGGGGTAGATATTCTTGTCAGTTCTTTAGAAGATTAACTAACCGCGCGGCACAAACCAAGGCCAATGGCCCGGCCGCTGCACTCCCCACCTCTGCCCACTACAGGTGCCATGAGTGGGGAAAACACGATGGCAAATGTAGACCTCACCGAGAAACAACCATGGCGGATAATTAGGTCCCTTAGAAAGGACAAAAACACATAGCATCCTCTACATGGCACTCGCGGGAGACTCTCTTTTGAGCCCCAAGAGAAAGCCACGGCTTTCGCAGACCATCTAGAGTCCCAATTCGAACCCCGGGAAGATGTCCAGGACGAAGACTTTACTGAACTCGTGGAGGCGACGGTAGATTACCTCTATGAGGCACCTCCGCCGCCACGCGCAGAGATCCAAATCCCCTTAGTCACCCCAAGACAGGTGGCTTCTGAAATCAGAAGGTTAAAACCTGGCAAATCCCCTGGGCATGATGGCGTCACGGCGCCCATGCTCCAGCATCTTCCCCGAAAGGCCGTAGTCCACCTGACGAGGATTTATAATGCATGTCTGCAGCTTCGTCACTTTCCAACTTGTTGGAAGGAGGCGAGGGTGGTCTGCATTTTGAAGCCCGGCAAGGACCCGGTTTTCCCTTCAAATTACCGCTCCATAAGCCTGTTACCCATCGTTTCAAAAATTTTTGAACGATTATTCCTATCCCGCCTCACTCCTCTCTTCGAGGAAAGGCAACTTATCCCGGATCATCAGTTCGGTTTCCGTCATGGACATTCCACTACACTACAGCTGCTGCGGCTGATTGAGAAGGTTGCCCTTGGTTTCCAGGAAAACTTCAAAACAGTCGCGGTGCTTCTGGATGTAGAAAAAACCTTTGCAACCACATGGCACCAGGGGTTACTGTACAAACTCAGAGAGGCAGAAATCCCTCCCCCCTACCTCACCCTGATTGGTAGCTTCCTTCGGGATCGCTCTTTTCGGGTGCGGGTGGAGGGGAAGTTGTCCTCGGTCAGACCCATAGCGGCTGGAGTTCCGGAGGGTAGCGTGCTATCGCCGTTGCTCTTTGCTGCCTACATGTCTGACCTACCCGTGGAACCGCATACTGTTACGTGTCAGTATGCAGACGATGTCCTCATACTGGCACAGAACAAAAATGTTCGGTACTGCTTCCCTCCACTACAGCGACAGCTCGATGCTATCGGCAGGTGGAGTGAACAGTGGAGAATGGCCATTAGCCCGCAGAAGAGCCAGGCTCTACTATTGGGCAAAGTTCGAAACTGGCGGCCGGGTGTATCCCTGGCAATGCGGCGGAGAAGAATCCCATGGGTTAACTCTGCCAAATACCTGGGTGTACTACTTGACCGTGGTCTAACCTTCACTCCACATGTCAGAACAAAGGTCGGTCAGGGACATGGCGCCCTGAGACAGCTATATCCCATACTCCACTCAACCATGCCTACATACCTGAAACTACGCTTGTACCGTGCGATCGTCCCGCCCCTGATTCTGTACGGGTGCGAAGTCTGGGGTACGGTGGCTCGTTCCACCATCCGCAGGCTGCAGACCGTGCAGAACAGGGCGCTTAGGATGATCTACGATACCGACCGTAGGTTTCCATCACACATCCTTCACACTCATTCCGGCATCCCATACATTGTGGACGTCGTGCGGGACAGGACTCGCACAATGTATGCCAAACTCACACCTCACCCAAACCAGCTGGTGAACACCCTGGGGCAATATGACCATCGCCTCCCTAGGCGAAGACAGAGCTACCGTCTACCCAAGGACGCCCTTGGCTGGTAGGTACCGCTTTGCCTTCATCATCCTCCACACCTATCACCTATTCCTCTCGGTTTCCTGTCACTGGCACTGCA
This sequence comes from Tenodera sinensis, assembly GCA_030765045.1. Taxonomy (NCBI): domain Eukaryota; kingdom Metazoa; phylum Arthropoda; class Insecta; order Mantodea; family Mantidae; genus Tenodera; species Tenodera sinensis. The sequence goes on from CM060961.1 coordinate 18,845,729, forward strand.
TTGCTCGACGGCCATGGCTGACGAAGTAATCAGTAGGGTAATGGTCGCTTGGATGGCTAGACATCCAAGATCTGACAGATCCCGCCGCCAGTGACAATATAGGAACCCACCCTGCACCATCAGACATTACAAAGACAAAAAAGCCTGTAACATATGACTACCTATACCACCTCACGGGTAAATCCGTAATTAAACGGATAGGTACCGTGGCCACCTTACCATCCACCTGGGTTAACCCAGGCGACTAGTACTCACTCCTGGACTCCTGGTGCATTACTGAAGGGTGTGATGTGGACAGCGCCCCGGTCTCTCCCGGCCGGTATATGTACGTGGTCTTCGCAACCAGGGGCCGCTGCTTCTCAGTCAAGTAACTCCTCAATTGGAGTAGAGGTAGAAAGGTAGAGTATGCACGGAGGGGATTCCACACTGAGCTTATCCAGGCTATTGTATATACATATGAGATTCCTGGGAGGAAGGGATGGAATCAGAGTGCTCTACGAGCGTGAGGGAATCCAGACGAGCAGCCAACCCACGTGTCCTGGAGATTCTTCATCTCGACACCAGCGTTCACCAAACAGCCACTAGTCGCATGAGCGTCGACAGTGGTTCCCCCACTCTATGTTTCAACCAATATGCTATGAACTTATAATAATGTATATTGAAGTGTCCCTCGAAGAGACAATTTTAAAATATCAATGGGTATTCCTTACGTTTTGGTAGAGCCTTTAGAACCGTTTTATAAAGTGAGTATCGAATATCGAGTATTAAAAATCAGTAGCAGTATCGAGTATCAGGAAAAAGTACTATCGTTCCATCATTATTAGTAACCTTAGTAGGTGAGCTACCAAAAGAATGAAGTTGTGTAGGTACTTTTGTCTGTAGAGCAGACGGGCAGAACCGGTTCCCCACACTGTGCCATCCATGCACTTTGAACGTGCATAACTTGAATCCTCTTTAATATAGCTGGACTACTAAGCACAATTATTGGATACCTATTGTACTACTCGTAATTTCGAATGAATGAAACCTTGGGTGTAATTTATACCGAATTATCTGTAATGATATACTCTTCTGTAAAATGTGTGAATTTAATGCTTCTCATGCGGAAATGTTATGTGAATATCTACGTATACCTATTTACAACGACTATGACCCTGAATATTGAGGAATCTCTTGTAATTCCTTAGTGGTTTAACAACGTGTTGCTTGTCACTGAACTTTTGTTCCAGAAATCTAATGAATGAGAATTCTTCCTCTTAATTAAACTCCGTTTTCATCTTCTTCGTGTTAATATTTTTCCTTCAGTTTGATGCTCCTTTTTTTCACCCTCTTTTGGCACAAGACGTCGCTCCATTCTTTTTAACATCTCTGCCGCAGTTTTTTCTCACGCTAATTTCAAGGGGTGTACAAGCGACCTAGACTTCATCTTGCTTCCGATTCAGAACATCTTTCTTAGCCTGAACGAAAGAGGAGTTGGAAATGACATTTAAAATAAATATCTATTTCCAAACCAATAAGTCATTTTAAAAAATAGGGACCGCGTTATGAATTTTGAAATATCGCCGATCGATTGTATTAATTGCTTTGTTATGTTTTCAGAGGTTGGTAATACATAGAAATATTAAGATTTGATGGAGCCATTGTGAAACTATAGTCTGTGTTATATTTCAAGAACTTGCAGCAAATACTAAGAGAGGTGAAGCTTTCAGTCTCTAAATAAGATTTATTTAAGATTTCATTTCTCTAACGGTTTCCTAGTTATGTAAAAGGCATCCAGAATAAAGAGGACTTCATTTCTAATGAAAATATCTTAAGTATATGGTATTATCACACTAGTAAGCACGTGGATTAAGTATGTGCTATTTAAACAAAATTGGTAGAATTTTTTACTCTTAATGTCGCACTCTTGTAACAACTTATATATTGTCACCGCGCCCGCCGCATCTAATTGCCGACAACAGCAGTGTCACCCATCGCATTATTGTCGGCACTACCGCAAAGGAGCCGAAGGAAAGAGACAGAGAATGGCCGCATTGTTGGGGCGCTTACCGAAAGAGAGAAAAGGATAGAGACTTCTAGAATCTTCTGCTTTGTATTTCACCGCAATAACTGAACGTTCCTGAAGCTTCCAGAATAGTGCCTGGGAGATATAAATAGCGGTAAAGTGTGAGAAGGGACAGTTTTAGTTAGAATAGAGTTTTGTGTTACTAAGTCGGAGCCGTGGTTGGTGAATCGGTAAAGACTTTCTTGCTGTTGCAACGAGTGTACAAAGTTACTGTTTACGAAAATAAAAGTGTTTCTTTATCTCGACTACATCTGTCTCCTTTACTTTACACCCACCAAAGTCACACTGGTGTCAGAAGTGGGATTCGTCGAATTGCTTCTAGTTTCATTACATCGTCAGAAGTTGCAACGTTAGAACCAAGATGGAGGGAGATTCGGAAACCAGGATGATGGCAATGATGAAAGAATTATTCGCCGAAATGAAGACAGAAATGTCCAAAATGAAGACGTCAAACGACAACCTCGCTGCCGAGTTGAAAGAAGAAATGAAGACGGCAAACGACAACCTCGCTGCTGAGCTGAAAGACATGAAGACGACAAACGACAACCTCGCTACAGAAATGAAGACGGCAAACGACAACCTCGCTGCCGAGCTGAAAGAGATGAAGACGGAGCTATCGGCGAAAATTGACGAGCAACTGACTGGCGTGACGGGAGACGTGGAAAAACTCGGCGAAAAGGTGGAAGACCTCTGCCAGCATGTGGACGTCGTGGAGGACGACGGGGAACGTCTTGGCGCCCTGGTAGTAAGAGTTGACGAGAGCGTCAAAGTACTGGATGCCAGGGGCAGACGGAATAGCGCGGAGCCAGGGAGGGAGCACCTAGTGGCCGAGGCGACAGTTGCGCCCGTTTCAGATGATGTGAGGGAAGACGTGGAACAACTCTGCGAACTGACTGGCGTGACGGAAGACGTGGAAGAACTCGGCGAAAAGATGGAAGACCTCTGCCAGCATGTGGACGTCGTGGAGGACGACGGGGAACGTCTTGGCGCCCTGGTAGTAAGAGTTGACGAGAGCGTCAAAGTACTGGATGCCAGGGGCAGACGGAATAGCGGGGACCCGGGGAGGGAGCACCTAGTGGCCGAGGCGACAGTTGCGCCCGTTTCAGATAACGAAAGTGTACGTCTCGGGGAAGACGAAGGGGCAGTTCAGGGACGTCGTCGGGGATCCCCTGGGGGAGTGTGTCGGGTACGTGACCAACCAGGATATGACGTGGAGGACGATCAGCAGGGAAGCGCACAAGCAGACGAGCAACACGCGAGAACCTACTTGGCGTGGGACATGGGGGGACCGTCGGAGGCATCCAATCACCTGACGCATAGTGCCGTGAACGGAAGAATGGCGGACATCATCGTGGACGGCAGGATACAGGAGAGGCCGTGCCGAGCACGAGTGAACACGAGTGCAGCGGTGGACGTGACTCGCGCGGATGTGGCGGGGGTTTTTGCCGGACCCATCGGAAGCAAGGTGGCTGCGAAGGTGCACCAGAGAGGTCGGCGGACATGGTACCCAGTGAGCCGTTTCCAAGTACGCAGGATGGCCCGTCAACACACCAGGAAGAAGGGCAACTGGACGAGGGACCGTCAAGACCGGCGGTACTGTTGCAGAATTTCGAAGCAGGATGGCATACATCGTCCTACCCGGACCAAGGGACACTATCCAATAGCGATACCTAGGATCGTGTCTCCTGGAGAAGAAGTTCGATGGGTTAGTCCACCGGGGCGCAAGGGAGATGCCGCAGTGATGGAGGAGGGAGCAGTGTCACCGCGCCCGCCGCTTTACACCCACCAAAGTCACAATATCAAGTTATTTAACCAACATTTTTACTTTGCAACTATGCTATTCACACACACATACACACACGCACACACACGAACACAAACACACGCGCGCGCGCACACACACCTCTTTAAAAATCTCTTTTTTGTCTTCAAGTATCTTAAAGCAAGTAGTTCTGGTAAAATATCGATATCAATTTTTGGGTGGAGTGTAATAGGTTCTCTACTTGCTATATTCGTGCTAGAGAAAGTGATAAAGCTCATCAAAGGTGACAAAATAATTCAAAAATGTTTGGTCCATCTCTTATTTATAATAAAATATTTTATGTCACTAGATCGCTGATTTTTGGGAGCACCTTGCAAGGGAATTAATGTGAGATAGTGGATTAAAAACCATTCTGCTTCAAGTCTTTATTACTAAATTTTGTTGAGCTCATTTTTATTTCTGATTAAGAAGCTGTAAAAGTATTATGAGGTTTGACAGATTTGGCTCCTCAACCAATGGAATTGTTTGTGCCTATGCCCCTGACGGGGTGCCCTTCGAGAGGGAGGGATGAGATGAGAGGATACTAAGGGTGACAGGACGGAGGAGAGACAACAGAGGACAATGTCCCTAAAAACTACAGATTTAAACTCTCTCTGCGGACTTACACATCTTAGATATCCCCTGGGAGGATCAGGACTTGAAGACCTCCCCCGATTCGAGTGATGAGGATTCATAAGGAGCAAGTACTTGCCATACACGCCGAAATACCCGCCGACACTTAGAACCCTGCAGCAGCCAACCAAGATGAAAGATAAAGTAAAAGGAAATTTACATGCAGGGGATGAATAAATTTTCCAGTATTCGGAAAGGAACCAGAGGAAACCCCGAAAAGCCCATGGGTTAGGAAGTCGGCCACTGGGATTGAAGCCAGAACCTCCTGAACTTGGGCCACAAACGTTACACCCTGATCCATCCCAGTCGGTGATAAACTATTAACCTATCACCACAATATAACTATTAAAAGCATATCTTTAAGTTTACAAGATTCGAACAAAGCAACGAAATTTCATGTCTGTAAAAATCTGATTTCGAGGTATCCGATACGCTATTACTAGAAACAGATTAAATATCAGATTTGATATTCTAAAACATGCTCCCATTAAAGGAGCAAGTGTTTTCGTGTTTTATACGTATAATTCAATGTACATAACAAAACAATTCATATTTTATAACATTTGAGTCAAAAAACTTCATGTTTTCTGAAAATCTGTGTTTCTTCATTTCCTGTAATGTTTGTAATTTTTTTGTTTCTTAAAATGATTTCCATTAACAATAAACCAGATATTATACTCGGCGGCTTTCTTCTAAAAGACATTCAGAAAACCCGTGCTATTTTTTCTAGGAAACGCGTCTAAAAGAGAACCTTTACTAACAAGTCAGGCACATTCGAGAAAATGTAGCATTGCGTGTGTGACGTCACGTGCGAGGTTAAGACACCCTTAGTTTTGAAAGGTTCTTATTTTCACGAACTGGTACTTTTAGTGGCTTATTGTAAGAAGTATAAAGCAAGGATACAGCAATCAGTAACTTCTTCAACATAATTTGCTGTATTTGCTTTGATATTTGTGTTTCATTATAAATGCGTGGAGAATTCTACAAAGTCTATTTTTGAACTACTAAATTGAATCTGCTTCATATCCTTAATTTACAAGATATTTTGGTTTTAAAATATAGGTATATTCCACAGTATATTGTAATTTTTTCTTCTTGTTTTACCCATATAATTATGACATTTTTCGAAAGCCACATATTTGAAATGGTCTTAGCAATGTGATTCACCCTATGAATGTTTCTTTACAGGAGTTACATCTCATCAAAATGCAGCGTACTTCATGATTGGTGAGTAAAACGCTCTTTTAAATGTTTGATGCACTGCAGCATAAAATATTTTATGAGAACTTGGCCACGCTTTAGATGAATTGTTAATTTGCGACTCCTAAACACACGGTTTTGTTCCTATACAATGGCTCTTCACAAATTATATTTGTTTAGTTTAGAACATTATATTAATAATGCAAATAAATTTAACCATTTTTTAAAAAATAGTCGGACATACCAAATTTAAATTTTAAAAGCAAAATTTTACAGAAGAGAAATTTAGGCATTATTGTATAAGGTGTGGCATCTTTGACGTATTATTTTTCTCGTTTTATTTTTTATTTTTCTTTTTCTTTCTTTTTTTTTCTCTCTTTTTATTGAATAAGAAGACCCTAATAACTTAAATAAGGAAAATTGAAGCTATTAACAGTGAAGCAACAAGATTCTAAAGTAAGAACAAATTCGAAACTAAAAACTTCACTTATCTTAGTAATGTTGCACGTTCTTTTTGCACAAACTGACCCAGGTATAGCTTTGAGAATGAGTTGGAGACAACTTGAAACCCTGGGTCAGTTTGTGCAAAAAGAACGTGCAACATTACTAAGATAAGTGAAGTTTTTAGTTTCGAATTTGTTCTTACTTTAGACACTACTAACATTTAACTCTTTTTACTTAAAATCTAAGTTCAACCAAAATTACATAATATGAAACGGAACTCACCTGATCAGTCCATATTTTCTGCAAACAGGAGGATTTGAACATTTACGTGCATAGTCACATATTGTCCTGGAGGAAGGAGTAAACAATGCAGCTAGGCTCGAACACAGGTAGGGTCCCTAATGTTTCCAGATCATCATGTCTACCCATAGGCCTATCTGTCATCAAGGAAGGGTCTCTCTGGGACTGTCCCACATTGAATGTCGGCCGCCGTCCACTCAGTCTGCTCCTTCGACCCTGAAACATGATAAGGAACTAAGTGACGGGAAATTGGCACTTTGTCACCTGTAATAAAACTGGTAATAACACTCAATGATAGCAGAGAGCAGGGTACTGAGTGAAGGTGGTGCAATAGCATGCATAAATTCAACTTACATGTCATATATAATTGCAGTTTCTCCATTTATATCCGTCAAAGTGTACTGTCGCGACTTCTTCACAACAGACCGCTCTATGATCTCCTTTGTATCCTGCATCAGTTCCAGAAGTTCTGGAACATTCTTGGAAGCTGCAAATTCCTGAAGGTCACTCACAACAGATAATGCTCCTCTAAAAGTGTGTATTTTGACTCCCTTTCGTTGGCTTCGTCGTCGTCCATTGCTTCCATGACTTCACAAGTGCTGTTTCCAGCAGCAATATCTGCTGCACTTTGAATGTGTTCAGTCGTGGCAAGTTCGTTACCAAAGCACCTATGTATTAAGCATCATGAAAATCCGCATTAGTTAGGTTATTTGCGTAAACGGTTCCGCGTTAGGCAGTTTTCCAGTTTAGAGTGTTATTTAACATAGGGAATAGCTCCGTTTCGAGATTTATTTTTCTGCTGTCCAGGTTCTCGGTATATAGGGGTCCGGTTTAGTCAGGTTTTACTGTATTACATGAATTGCACAATCATTGTTTAACATAAATATTATAGTTAACATAATAAAAACATAAATACTCATAAATAATACTTTCACATAAATATTAACGTAACTAATATTGACATTTACTTTATAGCAGCTTTTAAAGTTTAAACGTGGTTTTACAATTGACCAAAATTTACATTATATTTATATTATGTTATAGTTTATTGACCATTTTCTGCCACAGCTGGATTCCAATTTAAAAGTCCTACGTAGTTGGTTGAGCTTTGGGTATATTCACAGAATGTGATCTAGTGTAACGCTTGTGAAAGAGGGGAGGTTGGATTTACCTCCTTCCACTTATGCGGACTGTGCCACTCTTTTAACACTCAATAGCGTTGCTGTGGCGATTTGGTTACATGTATGTTGCGTTTGATCTACGAGAACACTTTCAAATCTTCTGCGATAAATATATATTCATTAGTGACTTCTTTGGTACTCCTTACGTTTAAGAAGTCTATCAATATTTGGCGACAAAGTCGAAGTGCATACACTTAGAAGATACACCAAGTGATCGTCGCGTAACATATTGCGATACAGACTTTTAACATAGTTCAATTTGGAGAAACTCTGTTCACAAATATATGTAGTGCTATACTCACTCTTATACACACTACTCTTGTAAATGTTTACTTCTCTATCTACTTCATCTTAATGGATATAAGCATTTACTTATTGGTAATTTTCTTGTTGGTGTAAGGGGAATACGGCCATACAATAGGGTTTAAGTGATAGTAAAAGTTTTAAAAGCTAGTTGCTATGCGATGCCCTTGAAACTCCGTTCTGTTTGCAAGGCCAAGAGATAAAAAAAGCAAATAGGTAACGTATTCCTATTTAAGAAAAGTGCAAGTATTTGAAAATTCAAAAAAATAACAAAGAATATCTTAGAAATGGCTTACTCAAAAGAAAAAAGAAGTGTCTGACATAAATTGTGTGTTTTAACGAGATCGATAAATTTTTGGTAAGCTTTTTGTCGGTCTCTTACTGTTTATCATTTATACAAAACTCATCCGGAATGAAGAGATCTGATTACATTCCCAGCAAATTTGACCTGTAACTCAGAAACTGCCATGGAGTTGTCTGTTTGTATCGTCACTGGATACCCTCCGACAGAAGGAGAGGGGTGGGGAATAGCCGCTAATTACGTAAGCGTTTCCAAAGAGAAAAGGTTGAACATCGCTGATTTCTATTTTTTCTGTGTTCTGTTACTATTGCAGTGAGGTTTGCTGTTAAAGCGATGTTTATCTTCAGTCTGTTTTGGACTAATTGAAAGAACTTCTTCATAACTGCTCATTTGGTTGTATTTTTCCATTCCACTGCCACTTTTCAATGATTTTCCTCTTTTTTTTCTTTTCTTTACTACTAATGCACTTTATGGAATCTTGTCGTAAATTGTTACATCAGTCCCTTCAGTTGGTCGACCAGTTTGTTTCCATGTATACCAACATGAGCCTTTACCCATTAGAAATGAATAATCCACTCTTGACTCATGAGCTGTTTGACTTCCCGTCTGATCTCTTGTATTATGCAACCATGCTTGTCATTGTTTCTCAATAGATCAAGGGTAACTCTACTGTCAGTGTAAATAACCATATTACGTTCTGTAAATAGTGTGCCTTCTATTCAGATATTTTCTTCAATGCTTGTAATACCGCCATCTGTTTATCTTAATTATTTGAGCATCTGTTATTGAAGTTATATTTTAGTTTATTTAATACTTGTATTTCAGGTAATAACCACATAATAATGCAATTATCATTGTTTTACAATTACCATTATATTAGTAATTAGCGTAGATCTCTAATTGATAGTACTCTGTTGTTACAGAGTTCTTTCTCAGTGGTAGCGTTCACAAACCTGTCCACACAATTTATATTCATCACAAGTATCCGATGGTTCATGGAAGGCTGAGTTGTTACAAATCATAGGGTGGAAGCCATGTACTGCCAATCTTGTTAGCACGTGCCTCATTTGGAAGTATGCTACTGTCCACTTCCGGTCTACCACGGCCCTGTCCTATAGAACTCCAGTGATATTTCTTCTCTTCTTCTTTCCGGTGATTTTAGTAGTTTCTCTGAGGCGTCTGTGTTCGCTAGGAGGAAGAAAGTGAAAAGAATCTAGCCCTACTAGAAAGAGTAAAAGCGCTGTGTATCAAAAGAGCTATAGAGGTATCAAAAACTACCTATACTTTAGTTTATAGATTATTGATTCCTTTTTATTTTCTCTACTACGAATAGTAAGTAGGGGAAGTATTGTATTCGACCCAAAATTTAGATGTCGCGATGTCACCGGAGGTCATACAACGGGGGGGGGGGGGGGGGGGGATAATCCGAAGAATTATTATTTTTGTGCCTTTTAGAAGGCAAACATTTCCTAAAGGTAAACTTTTCTCATACTATTTATGTGTAAAAAAAGTTGTATTTAATATTCTCATTTAAACACATAGGACTGTTTATTAAAACCGTACTATCTTGGAATTCTTAAAGAGGTTTGACTTGCCCACTGAAACGAATTTGAAGGTAACACCATAATATTTGTAACTTCAATAGGTATCATTTTATGTCCGATATATTTTATAATTCATTTAGTGATTCTTTACATATAGGAGGGGATTCCGCACCTATCGTTCTGATTAGGATATTGTTTTTCAGACCCGGGAGGAAGAGATGAGATAATAGTACCCAAAGGGCAGCCGGAAAGCCACAAGGCGACGTCCATCGAGGGGAGGCCCTTATAGGTTTACAGGTAGTTCTCAAAGCGAGATTCGCACTCGGAGCCTGTCATCGAGATTTCTGCTGAGTGGCCCCCTAGGACAGGCTGCCGCAACGCCACCTCGGCGCCGAAAAGCGTATTTACAGAACGCAGTCACCACTCATGGAGAGGCACGAGGGCGTAGGTGTCCTTCCAGCACCCACCGGGAACCGCGAAAAACCCATGGGTATGGCAGATGCCAAGGGGTTCTAACCGAAGACCTCTTGAACGCGAGTCTCACATATTATTGCAGAGCCATTTCGCTCGATGGTTTTAGAGTTAGAATTGTAGTTTTCGTTAATTAAGTAAAGAGTACTTTCAGTAAAATGAATCTCCTTATTTTTTTTAGTATGTCATTGATGTCAAACCAAGATGGAGCAGGTGCTGGAGTCACATGTCACCTCTTTTCCTATTACAAATCTTTAAGTTATGGAACTACGAACTTTGATGGAGAAATTGAAGCAATTCGAATGGCCCTACAAAATCTTTTGTACAGAATTTCACATTTTCAGCAAGCAGTTATTCTCTCAGATTCCAGGGCAGCAATTATAGCAATTACTTCCAAGTTGTCACCAAAAAACCAAACAATTATAGAATGTTGGAAGATGCTTAGCCATCTAACAGCACTTCAAAAACACCAAGTCTTCCAATGGATACCAGCTCACTGTGGACTGAGTGGTAATGAGAAAGCTGATTTTCTTGCAAAAAAGGGTACCGGCAATGTTCAGAAATCTATAGTTAATCTACCATTTTATGCAGCTAAAAGATTAGTCAACTCTGAATTCAAAAAATTATTGAAAAATGTTACTATGAAAAATCAAAAAATAAAAGATGGGAACTACCAAACATTCAAACAGTAATTCCTGAGTATCCTCGAAAAACAGCAGTTGCAACCTTCAGGTTGATTATAGGACATGATTGTCTGACAAAACATTTATACAGAATTGGGATATATTCTTCACCACTCTGTCCTCTATGTGATCTGCAAGAGGAAATGGATCGAGACCACCTTCAAATATGCCCGGCCACTTCTAGTGCCCCATCCATCAGTGAAAAATATTGGAGAGCAAGAGGATTAATGACTTCATTGTCAGAAATCCAGCATTAGCTAACAACAACAACAACATTTTTTTTTAGTATCGTAACAATCCAAAAAGATTTATTTTTAGTCTATTGTGAAGTTTAGAAGAATGCATGATTAGGTATTGTCTTAAGCTGATATATTAAATGTGTTTAGTTAGAATCAGTGCTTTGTAGGTACATAGGAAAGAAAAGGTGACGTATGTATGTATGTATGTACATCCCTAGGAGTGATGTGTGTACAAGGGCAGAAATAAGCAGCAAACTTTACTTTTCCTCATCGCTTGTGTTTTATTTAGAAAGCTTTAGCCTTTAGCGACGGTGCTGCTGCTCCACGTGAACCTTGTGCACTAATAATACATGCTGGATGAAAGAGCTAATTGAGTTGCCGTTTTGGGAAGCAGGCATTCACAGGGGCTGCTTAATAATTTGCAGGATGACGATGAAATATGCAAGGATGGCGGGGTCCTCTGCCGACACCTTTAACACCCAAAAGAGGTGGAAAAGAAACACGTTGCTTCTTCATCCGGCATTAAGGGGCCTTGGACCGGGCCATCAAGGTGCGGAGGGAGGGGCCAAGTCCCCGTACATAATTTAAAATTACTTTTAACGCCGCGTGTAGCGCCGCGGCGCTCGTGAAATTTTATAACGCTCTCTCCATGGACAGGTAAAAAAGTTTGTCTTCTTTTGAAAGGGGCTGCAGAAAGTTGAGCGGGGAGCAAAACTGTGAAGATTTTCACCTCTTGTGTTTGATACGCGCATACAAGTCCTCTGCTAAATTTTGGGGCAGAGATTGCAGGGTCGTGACCTAATTACTGACACCCACCAGTGCGGCTGGTCATAAATATGGTAGCTGGAGGACCATTACGGTTGTTTGGGATAGGCAGGTGCCGCCACTGATGTCGTTATTTCTGCTGCGAAAACGAACGTCAATTTTATGTTCCACTTCGGCTGGCAATGAGGAACTTGTTAATGTCAAGGTTAATTTTATTATCGCAGTGCCCTGCTTCAAGTTACCCTTGAGATATTAGTCATGAAAATCATTCAAGTGTTATATTTCATTTGTTACTTCACACAGTAATTGGTCACCTGAAGAAGGAACACATCGATCATGTGGCCAGGATAAAAACAGGCCCCGTTTTCTTATTTATTTTGTTGTTTAACGACGTTGTCAATTGCCAAGATCACATCAGCGTCGCCGGTGTGTCGGAATTTCGTCCCGCAGGAGTTCTTTTACATGCCAGTACTTCTTTACTGACATGGAGCACACTTAAAAACCATCGGTCTGGGCCGAATTTGAACCCGCGACTTTGAGGTCAGTAAGCCAGTGTCTAACTGAGCCACCCAGACCAACAAGAGGCCCCGTGAGATATTACATAATAGAATTCATTCATTCTTCTTCTTTTCCTGATTACCCTCCCCTTATGTAGGACTTACACCCCCTAGGACTTACAAGCCTGTGCGTAGGGTCAGACGTCCGTCGAGTAGTACAGGAACCTATGGACCGGACAGAGTGAAGACCTGGAAGCAAGTGGTTAGCCAAGCACCAGGTATGAGAGTGAGGAAGAGGATGTTATGAAATGCAGGCGAAATCGATGATTGGAAAGGTGATAATGGTGCAATTGGTGGAATGAGCGGTGGGTGAACCCGGAGAACCCGGAGAAAACCCGCCCTGACACCGCTTCGTCCACCACGTATACCACATGCGGGTCCGTGGGATCGAACCCGTGCAGCCTAGGTGGTAGGCGAACGCTCTAACCGCTCGGCCACGGCGCCGCCCAAATGCAGAATACAGCATAGTAGATATATTATTATTAATTATGATTTATTAATTATTATTGTTGTTGTTGTTGTTACTGTTACTACTATGAAGAACAATGAACTATGTACTGAACATTCAATGGGTCAATAGTTCACAGAAGGAGCTGAAACTGTTCACTATGAACTTCCATGCACAACCGAGCACGTCTCAACATATTTGTAGAAACTTTTGTCAATTGATATGGTGAGATTTCCGCAACCCTAACGAGAATGCTTGTTTTCAGCTCTTCAATTTTATGCGGGTTGTTGTTGTCAACTTTACCCTTTAAATTACCCCACAAATAAAAATCGCAGGAAGACAGATCGCGCGATCTAGGTGGCTATAACCTGCAGAAACTCTACATTTCCCTCTGAAAACTTCTTGGACGTATGACATTGAAAACCCTGAAGTATGTGCCATAGCACCATCTTAGTGGGAAAAGAAAGTGCATGCTCTCGATCTATGGATAGTTTCTCCTGAACCTTTCAGTTAAGGTTATAAACGATTTACATTTTAAAAAATCTGATGTGTTGCACTCATATGACTTTCTCTACTCTTGTACTAACCATTCTTACAGACTTTTATTGCTATGTCTTCATGTTAGTTGAGATAAACATTTGCAGAAATTTTCTTATTGCTTATTTCCTTGTAGGTACAAGGGGAATATGGGAATACAGTAGGCTTTGAGCGATAGTCAAATATTTTAAAAGTTTGAGATTCCGTTCTCTTTGCACGGCTAGGGTATAAAAATGAATAACGATTTGCCATTTGACGAAAGTTTGTTTTCCAAAACTCACACAAATAACAAGGAGTATTTCCGAAATTGTTAACTTCACAAAAAATGTATTTGGACATAAACTGCGTATTTTAGCGAGATCTACAATTTTGTTCAGTAAGATTTGATCTATCCCTTACGGTTTACCAGTTATGCAAAAGTCCTCCAGAATAAACAGGACTACATAGGCTATAGCCAGAAAATTCAAAATATACATTTAATTTGTCGTACAAATATCATAAACATATGGATAGCATTTTAAGCAAAATCGTTAGAGTCATTTTCTAGATCATCAAAATTTTCGAAAAATATTCCATGTAAAGGATAGTTTAGGGTGGAGGAATTTTCTTCAAAATCTTCGTGTCGCATCCTTGAAAGATGTTAATCTTAAATACCAACTTTGGTGCTTAACCCACATTTCATTTTTTAGTTGTACCGCCTACACGCACACGCGCACGCGTACGCACACACACACACACATACACACACACACACACGCACACACACACACACACAAACGCAAGACCTTTTTTCTAAAAATGTTTATTTTGTATTCAGGGGACTTAAAAAGGTGTATTTCCAACGAAATCTCGGTATGGAATTTTTGGGAAGAATGCAGCACTTTACGCTATATATAGTGGTAGAAGAAGTAAAAATATTTTTCGAGGGTTCAGGGTCTCAAAAGACATATTTGTGGTGAAATATCGAGCCTACAAGGTACATACATATATGGATGTTGTATCGCCATGGGCACTGCAGTCTAGGAATCCAGGCGCACTGCATCCTCAAGTCTCCTGGAGTCCCAGCAGTCACAAAGATTCCTTGCCAGGAGCCGGGCGAGAGACAGGCGCATGATAATTTCCCTAATGCACCTACCTACCTACCTCTGCAGGAATGCCCACGGGAGGCGGGAACAATGTCAGTCTTTTCGTTTCTCATATCTGACTGAGTGACGTGTTTGTCAGCTCACTCCATACCATCCCATTCTTTTTGTTCTTGCTCCTGAGGGAACCTGTACTATCGAAACTCTTTCGGGAGGAAGCGCCTCACGTACTTTGTCGCTGTCATCGCCGACTTCTTACTGCCTTCACCACTAAATTACTCTTGCCAAAGTTCCAACCCTTAATTCTGGTGCAACACCTTGGAGAGGTCTGCAGGCAACCACACTTCAAGTTATGCTTTTACATACCTCGATCACTGATTTATAGTAATAATAATAGTAATAATAATAATAATAATAATCATCATCATCATATTTAATCGATTTCTTAATGTGGAACATCTTCCGATAGTCCTTGTCCATTCTTTTCTGTTGCAGTGTTCATCTTCCAAATTCAATCTCTTGCTTGCCTATGTGATATGATCCTTCCAAGATGTTCATTGTCTACATCTCTTCCAATTTTTTGGTCCTACCCGTTCCAATAGATTTTTTCGGTATTCTGTCCTCAGGCATTCTTCTTACATGTCCATATCATTTCAATTTTTTTAATGTAATCTCCTCTAAAACTATTTATTTTATTTTATCTCTTCTCAAAATTGTCGCTTCTCGCAGCCATTTCTGTTGCCAGTAATTAAATTTGTGTGGTGTGTGGAAGTGGCCATATAACAGAGCCGTAAGTTATTATACTTTTCACAATACTATTATAAATATGTCTCTGTTTTGTTGTTAATATTTTTGTGCCATAAAATTGCAATTAGTGTTGAAGTTGCCTATTTCCTTTTATTATTTATAAATATTCTACTTCACTGAAGCATTTAATTTTATTTCCTCCTTCCACTTCCAAATCTTCTTTTGTCTCCAATTGACAAATATTTGGATTTAGATGTGTTGACATTTAGTCCCCATTTATTGTACTCATCTAGTAATTTTCTATCATATATTTCACATCTTCTTTATCGCTCGTTATATGAATTTCGTCATCAAGAAAGCGAAGGGTGTGAATCATTCTACTATTTGCTATCTGACTTATGATTTATAATTATTACTTTAAAAAAATTTGATTTGTTGATTTATATGACTTATTTAGCAACTTTCTTTATTACATTTTCTATTAAAAACACCGCGGCGCAACCGCCCTTACCGAGTAAAGGCCTACCGCCCGGCCGCAGCGTCCCCCACCTCTGTCCACTGCAGGCGTCATGAGTGGGGTGCAGTATTGGAGCTGGGATGTGGTCAGCGCTCCGGTCCCTCCCGGCCAATTATGCGGCCTTCTCGACCAGGGGCCACTACTTCTCAATCAAGTAGCTACTCAATTGGCTCCTCAGGGAGCTATCGAGGCTGAGTGCGTCCGGGACAAGGTCTCCTAGAGAAAATCCTCAGGCTGCTACCGGAAAACGAACCCGGGTCTCTCGCGCTATCAGCGCTACTAGTGCCTAAGGAGACGACCACATTCTCTCTTAGTTTCCGATATTAAGTAGGGGAAGTGTTGCATTCAACCCAAGAATCCGATACAGAGATTTTTCCGGAAATATATGTTTTGAGGCTTCGGGAATCCAAAACAGCTAGTTTAGAAAACTTTCCATTCGTATGTGTGTACATCTCTCTCTCTCTCTCTCTCTCTCTCTGTGTGTGTGTGTGTGTGTGTGTGTGTGTGTGTGTGTGTGTGTGTGTGTGTGTGTGTGTGTGTGTGTCAACAGCATGACTAAAAAATAAACATTAAGCTTGTTACTTAAGTTCAGCTTCTTCCAAGGATGCGATACGAAGACTTTTAAGACTTTGAACTACCCTTTATATGAAACGTTTTCCTATTTTTTATTTTCTAGAAAATGACTACTGATTTTGATTAAAATACCGTGTCAGCGCTGTCCAACTTTCTGATTTGCTCGGACACTTTTAACCCATGCCCAAGGAGACGCGGGCGCCATCACAACCACCGTTAGAACAAGTGCCCTTCTTTTGAGAGGAAAAAGGGAAAGCACTGGTTAGGGATGTAAGGAATACCGCATTAGGTGTACAAAAACACAGTTCAGGAGTGTGTACTGGGAAGACATTCGGAAGTTTGTCTTGAAATTTAAATTAATATTAGAAATCGTGGGAGTAAAAATTTGCTTAGGAAGAGCGCCAGAAAAATACATCACGAGCTGCCATATGCGTAAGATATTTGCATTACAAAAGAATTGATGTTTTGCACTCAGATGATCTTCTCTACTATTGTACAAACTATTCTTATAAACGCTTATCACTCTATCCACTTCATTATAATCGAAATAAACATTTGCAGAAATTATTCTGCTGCCAATTTTCTTTTAGGTGTAAGGGAATATGATGATATGCAAACGGTGTAGAAAGAAGAACCCAAAGACACAAAAGCCACTGTATAGGAGTTAACACCACTGTCTATAAGCATTATATTCCAAATGTTAAAAAGCCACCGATTTGACAATTGCAGTTAAGTGGAACAATTAAGAAAAAATACAGCTATTTTTGTCAAAGAGAGTTATGAACTGGAAAGAACAGGACGAAATGCGAAAAAGGATAAGCCTAGCTTGAAGATGGTTCTGCTCACTGAACTTTCTTCCAGGACCAACAAATTAACAGAAAATTGAAATTCAAACATTTAGAGAGCTGCGTGTATCAGGCGTGCGCAACTGGTGCTTACTGAGTACAGCCCCCTCACGGCCGTGCACTAATAACTGTATGTTTAGCCCCTAAAAAAATGAAGGCCGCTTAAGCTATTCCACGAAATGCCCAGGCCTGTAGTTCATGGGAGTGAGTGAGTGAGTGAGTGAGTGAGTGAGTGAGTGAGTGAGTGAGTGAGTGAGTGAGTGAGTGAGTGAGTGAGTGAGTGAGTGAGTGAGTGTTAAGCAGATGTTTTATTGTTTCAACATTTACAGAGGAAAATGGAAGGTAATGATAAAACTATTGAAAATATGGATTGTATTCAGGTTGACATTTTGAACGAAAACAAGAATGCTGAGCGTTTATTAATTCACAAAAATCACTAGATGTTTACGAAACAATATGAAAAGCTTTCTGAATGGAGAAACGAAAAATGCGTTAGTTTGACTAATGAAACACATTACTGGCATACTTTTCAGGGCTGCTAATTATACAAACGTTTATTACTTAATATACTAAGTAATGTAACAAAATCTACAATTCAAAGAATACCACTTCTCACTCAATGTGACAAACGAGTGCAATTGCTTTTCTATCGCTTTATTTTTCTTCTAAACGTTAGTCTTTAGTCTTTCGTGACATTAAAACTCAAAACTGTTTTCTTTCCGAAGCCCTGCCTCAGCCCTTTCACTGTCTTTCTTCACTTTCTCTATCTTTCATACACTATGACGATACACTCAATGCTCATTAAAACTTCACTTTGGCGCGACATATCTTTCACAACGACAGTACCACACTCACAGCTGTCTCGCACTCAGTGACACACTCACTCACGTCTGTAACTGCAACCCCTCTAACTCACTGCCTTGTTTCCTTATATAACTGGGATGACGTCACACGATCTTTTCTGAAACATCTACAAACACGCCGGATACCGGATGCCTCTCGAAGGTTCCAGGAATCCTTTGTTAAGTGCCGCTATCATTGTTGTTAGTCACGTATACACAGTCATGTGAGGCAGCCTAATTTTGGGGGCGTTTGTTTGCTCGCCGGCCTGGTATATGATGAAGTAGCTTAGCCCCAAAGGTCCTTTGTTGTGCGCCGCACCCGCAACTTAAAGTTAGATTGTAAGCGCCGTTTTCTTTTTTCGATCAAAGAATTTTAACCATGTGATTCTTGTGTTTGAATATTGCTGCACTTTGAGAGTGACGATTTCAGGTTTCCTTATAGGCACTTTGGAGAAAATTATGCTGTGGTGATGATGACATCATTACTGTCTAATTGTCATGGTAACTACGTCATTGATTTTGTGGCACTGGGTAATTTTGCATGATTTATGTCATCATAATAAGCCGTTTTAATGTTAGGCTTGCATAAATAATATTAAATAAATGTAGGCCTTTATTTGTAGTAGGAAGGTTAGTGTTTGGAACGATAAACGTGATTTGCTGTCCATAATCAGCACAAACAATCCCTTGGCAACCTCGAAGGGAGGTTGAGAAGCCACAGGAGAGTACACCGCCCATGCAACTCGAAAGCAGCTTAGCTAATACGTTTAGGTAATTAGGAGCCGAACAGAAAGAATGCACTTAGGCGATTATCATCGGAAGGAGGAGGAGGAGGAGTATCGAACAACGTGGGAGAGGAAATTGCAGGTAATCGCCGAGAGGACTTGCATCCTGCCTAAGTCTGTAACGAGATTTCCGCACCCGGTCTTCTTCATAGAAAATTCATGCAAGCAAATGCCATTTCACACATGCTGCTGCAATTACAAGCTCTGCCTCAGGTCACTTCTCTCTTACTTCATCGCCAATCATTACTTAAGTGTTCCACCCCAATCTTATTACCTTCTATCTGCTGTCGGATAACTAATAACTCTCACATTCTATAACCTCTCTTACTTCATCGCCAATCATTACTTAAGTGTTCCACCCCAATCTTATTACCTTCTATCTGCTGTCGGATAACTAATAACTCTCACATTCTATAACCTCTCTTACTTCATCGCCAATCATTACTTAAGTGTTCCACCCCAATCTTATTACCTTCTATGTGCTGTCGGATACCTAATAACTCTCACATTCTATAACCTCTCTTACTTCATCGCCAATCATTACTTAAGTGTTCCACCCCAATCTTATTACCTTCTATCTGCTGTCGGATAACTAATAACTCTCACATTCTATAACCTCTCTTACTTCATCGCCAATCATTACTTAAGTGTTCCACCCCAATCTTATTACCTTCTATCTGCTGTCGGATAACTAATAACTCTCACATTCTATAACCTCTCTTACTTCATCGCCAATCATTACTTAAGTGTTCCACCCCAATCTTATTACCTTCTATGTGCTGTCGGATACCTAATAACTCTCACATTGTATAACCTCTCTACCTAATAACTCTCACATTGTATAACCTCTCTTACTTCAACACCAATCATTACTTAAGTGTTCCACCCCAATCTTATTACCTTCTATGTGCTGTCGGATACCTAATAACTCTCACATTGTATAACCTCTCTTACTTCAACACCAATCATTACTTAAGTGTTCCACCCCAATCTTATTACCTTCTATGTGCTGTCGGATACCTAATAACTCTCACATTCTATAACCTCTCTTACTTCATCGCCAATCATTACTTAAGTGTTCCACCCCAATCTTATTACCTTCTATGTGCTGTCGGATACCTAATAACTCTCACATTCTATAACCTCTCTTACTTCATCGCCAATCATTACATAAGTGTTCCACCCCAATCTTATTACCTTCTATGTGCTGTCGGATAACTAATAACTCTCACATTCTATAACCTCTGTTGCGGAATAGAATATAAAAATCTGATGTGTTGCACTCACATGAGTTTCTCTACTCTTGTACTTACCATTCTTACAAACTCTTGCTCCTCTATTTACTTCATGTTAGTTGACATAAACATTTGCAGAAAATATCTTATTGCTTATTTCCTTGTAGGTGCAAGGGGAATATGGGAATACAGTAGGCTTTGAGCGATAGTTAAAACCTTTAAAGCTGGTCGCATTATAAACTGTGTGAAATTCCTTCTCTTTGCACGGCCAAGACATAAAAAGTGAATAAGGACCTTCCATTTGAGAAAAGTTGAAGTATTGCAAAACTCACACAAATAACAAGGAATATCTCCGAAATTGTTCTCTGTACAAAAAATTTATTTGGAGATATATTGTGTAGTTTAACGAGATATAAATTTTTGTATAGTAAGACTGGGACCAGTTATCCAAAAATCATCAAGAGTAAACAGGACCACATGGGTTATAGCAAGAAAATTCAAAATATACATTTCATTTGTTGTAAAAATATCTCAAACTCATTGCATTTTAATCAGTCATTTGAGCCATTTTTCAGAAAATCAAAACTTTCGAAACATTTTCCATGTAAAGGGTAGTTTTTTTTCAAAATCTTTGTGTTGCATCCTTCAAGGATATTAATTTTAAATACCAACTTTGGTTTTTAACCGGCTTTCCGTTCTTGGAGTATTGCTGTTCACAGACACAGACAGAGAGAGAGAGAGAGAGAGAGAGAGAGAGAGACATACACATGGACCTTTTTCTTATAATGTTTTTTTTTTTTTTATATTCAGGGGGCCTCAAAACATATTTCCGGCAAAATCTCAACATCAAAATTTTGGTAATACTTAGACGTAATAGAGAAAGTAAAAAGAAAGTTCCTTTGTTCTCATGCCTTGTAATTTTATATCAGTATTGTTCACAGGAAAGAATTAGTAAACATGGTAACGAGAAAAGGTTCTACTCGTTTCTTTATACGTACTATGACTGTCATGCAGCATTTTGGTGCCCAAACCTGGGAACGCAACCATCCAAAGGCGCGTATAGCCACGAAAGGTACAGCTTTCACAAGAAGAAAGGATCAGGCAAATAACATGGAGCACCACATCGCTACTACGGTTTTTTTTTCCGAGTTTAGGAAAAATCCATTTATGGAGTTCCACTGTGCTGGGATGGTACAGTGGAGACTGTAGGCATCGCCCGAAGGCACTACCCACCGGAGAGAATTCAGGGAGAAAAGGTGTAGCAGTACCGCTATGCACATGCGGATTCAGGGTGAAGGTAGGTATATCGGCCGGCCACTGCGGCCTAAGCCACGTGAAACTGAGTCGTTTGGGTTACTGCTGTCTCCGTCGTCCACGTAATATGGCATACTCACTTATACGAATATTTAGTTGAACTTGTCTCACAATTTATTACATATCAGGATGTAATAAGTCAAAGAATCTAAGTGTTTACAAAAAATAAACTGACAAACTTACATCAACTATGATTGAGGGATAGAATCAGAAGTTAAAAATTCAATGCCACAGCTAGGATTTGAACCATGGACCCTTCACTCACTAGGCGGGCTTTCAAACCATTTGGCATAAATAAATAATAATTACACAAACTATATTAGTTCCCAAGAGAGTTTATTCACTTTGACATTCTTGATCCTGCTTATCACATTTTATCGCAAACGATTCTCACCTTTGAGAGCCTTTTACGCACAAATAAACCACAGAAGGAACATTGAATTGTTGTATTTATGTTTTTTGCACACCCACAGATAACACAGCGACCTCTCTTCTTCCTTTGAGCTACTTTTCATCCATTTAATTTGTCTCTGGCAACAAACACCTCAGCTTGAGTTATGGAATCGCCAGAAGAATAACTGCCAGACTCATGTTCGGTTTCGAATCAGTCTCATGCTCTCTGATTTCAATGCTTTCCTCTTCGCCGTCACAGAAGTCACCATGAAAAACGAATTTCCATCACTTTCTTATGGTAAAACTTCTTACATAGTAAAGCCTTCTTGGTTTTACAATATTTGCCCTAAACATTGAGTAATCGTAAAAGCCATAAAGCATATCAGAAATGTATCATGTGATGCAATACGTTCTAATTAAGAAGTAATAACATTAATATCCAGGCAGCAATCTGCATAAATACTTCCATGATCAGGCGCGCTGGTGCTCAGTGTGTGCCAGGTGTAAACCGTGAAAACTCCTCAGCTGTACGAACTACCACTTTACAATTACTACTGAGGCTTGTTTAAGAACTTAAAGAGGAGGTACATTGTCGGCACAATAATGTAACAGTTTCAAATTTTGTAACAGTGGTGTATGTTGTACACCAACGCGACTCGAGGGTTAAGAGCAGAACATTTACAACACAACTTTGTGAAATAGAATGAAAGAGTGTACAAGATACTATAGTCTGGGTTAGACTTGCTCTCTATCAAAACTAGGGTTCGGTAGTTTTGGTATGGTACATAAATGACGTAGTAAATGTAGTATTGTTAACGTTGGTAGGGAAAGAAATATAGTACAAAATACAATGAATTAAGAAATTTAATGAGAAGTTAAAAAATAATGGTCACTAAAAGAAACAAGAATTATCTCTGAAATGGTTCACTCTACAAAAACTTTATTGGGACATAAATTGAGTGTTTTAGCAAGATCTACATTTTTTGCTAAAAAAACACGAATGGCTGCATATTTATACTGATGGATCATTGATATCAAACCAAGATGGAGCAGGTGCCGGGGCCACATGTTACCTCTTTTCCTATTACAAATCTTTAAGTTATGGAACTGCTAACTTTGATGGAGAAATTAAAGCAACTCGAATGGGCCTACAAAATCTTTTGTACAGAACTTCACATTTTCAGCAAGCAGTTATTCTCTCAGATTCCAGGACGGCAATTATACCAATTACTTCTAAGTTGTCACCAAAAAACCAAACAATTATAGAATGTTGGAAAATCCTTACCCATCTAACAGCACTTCAAGAACACCTAGTCTTCCAATGGATACCAGCTCACTGTGGACTGAGTGGCAGTGGCGGCTCGCAGTCAAAATTTTAGGGTAGGCAAAGTGTAACAGCAGCAACAGCAACAACAACAACAACGACGACGGCGATGATGATTATGATTATGATGATGATGATAATAATAATAATAATAATAATAATAATAATAATAATAATAATAATAATAATAATAATAATAATAATAATAATAATAATAATAATAATAATAATAATAATAATAAACCCCGTTTATCCGAAATATAGGGGTGAAGTCATTGCGGATAACGCAAACAATATATTGTTTGGTTGTTTAATAAGAGCAGAGTGAATGAGTGTGACTTACGGACGAATTACCGCCAAAACTAAAATCACGAGTGTCGGCAGACATTTTTCCAGGGGGGGGGGGCACATGTTGGAAATTTGCAATCATATAATATTAAATCATTATTTTACTGTCAAAATTTATAGTATTTGTTGCAGATAACCGTATTAATTTGTGCTAAACAAAAATTGTTCTTTACATCAAAATTAAAATAATAGTTTAATAGTTAGTAACTGACTGCACATTAAGTTCACCGACTTCCAAGGGGGGCCGAGCCCCCCTTGCCCAAGTTTTGCGATGCCCATGACTAAAATAGATTAAGAAATTGAAAATTTGTCTGACTGCAGCTTTGTGTTAAATGGCTAAAACACTCCTCTTTTCATTGTCAGTGCGCCGCGAAAGCGGACTTTGTAATAGTTCACTAATTAAGTCGGTCATACTGGTATTACACAGTGATAACGACACGTTCGGGTCTCTGAGATCTTCGTTCGTGGAGTATGGCTGTTCGGAAAATGTCGCATAATTTCGGATTTGGGCCGGCAAGTGTTCGGACTGCTGGCAGACGCGTCTACGCATGCTCGGAGTGCATATACAGTCGGAGTGTTTCCTTATCCCTATTCAAGGGCCTCGTACTGAGGATATGGGGCCGGGCCGGCAGAGGTTAAGCTAGCCTGCTCTCCACTACCCAGGTTCCATGCGTATCATTTCTGCCGCGCGTTTCAAACACGCAGCGCAGTTTCGATGAATCGGAATTGAGATTAAAGGATTTGACCATGCGCTGGTCATTATAACCGAGAAAACTTTTCTTGAACTGCAATTTAGGGGAAAATGACGGTTCAAATGATAAAATGCAGAATCATAGTTAAACATTATTTGTTGATGTATTACGATACATCGTAATCGCGCCTGCTGAGTGGTAATGAGAAAGCTGATTTTCTTGCAAAAAAGGGTACCGACAATGTTCAGAAATCTATAGTTAATCTACCATTTTATGCAGCTAAAAGATTAGTCAACTCTGAATTCAAAAAATTATTGAAAAATATTACTATGAAAAATCAAAAAATAAAAGATGGGAACTACCAAACATTCAAACAGTAATTCCTGAGTATCCTCGAAAAACAGCAGTTGCAACCTTCAGGTTGATTACAGGACATGATTGTCTGGCAAAACATTTAAACATAATTGGGATATATTCTTCACCACTCTGTCCTCTATGTGATCTACAAGAGGAAATGGAACGAGACCACCTTCAAATATGCCCGGCCACTTCTAATGCCCCATTCATCAGTGAAAAATATTGGAGAGCAAGAGGATTAATGACTTCATTGTCAGAAATCCAGCATTATCTAACAACAACAACATTTTTTTTTCCTTAGTAAGATTTGGTCTATCTCTTATGGTTTACCAGTTATGCAAGTCATCCAGAGTAAATAGGACTTCATGGACTATTGCCAGAAAATTCAAGATATACATCTCCTTTTCCATAAAAAAATATCTCAAACATATGACATTTTAATCAAAATCGTTAGTCATTTTCAAGAAAATCAAACTTTTTGAAAAATTTTCCATGTAAAGTGTAGTATAAGGTGGAGCAATTTTCTTTAAAGTCTTCGTATCGCGTCCTTAGAGGATGTTAAACTGAAATACTAACTTAACCGACTTTTCGTTTTGAAGTTATGCTGTCCACACACACACACACACACACACACACACACACACACACACACACACACACACACAAACACGGACCTTTTTCTAAAATTGCCTCTTTTGGATTCAGAGGACCTCAAAACGTACATTTCCACTGAAATCTCGACATCGAATTTTTGGGTGGAATACAATACTTTCTCTACTATACGTAGTAGAGAAAATAAAAATGTAAACGCGATCGATATGGTTTAACGCCCGATAGGTATGCAACACACCTAACTTACAGGTAACGCGGGTAGCTTCTTTACTGACCAATTCTGCTAGGAAAACTACCGTAGTTTACACTTACTTGTGATAGTGTACGGTAGTTTTACAGCTGTAGTCTGGTTAGACTGGATAGCAACCACGAACTTCAGGAACAGCTGAGCCATATGTTAAAAAGTGAACAGGGTTGGAATAAGCTTCTCTTATGACATCGAATATGTTTTAAGGAAGTGTGCAGATGTCTATGTTTGGTAACTGTGGCAGCGTTTAGAAGGAAAACTCTGGAAGGTGTCAACAAGAGTTTCTTCAGAGGAATCCTGAGGAATCTCACTGAATGCACGATACATTAACATCATGTTGATATAGTATGATAAAACAATAATTATCTAGCGTATACCAGAGGCACATTTCCAGAAAAAAATTGCTTTTCTAGCGGTGTGCAGCAAAAGAATATTCATTACAAATTGGCGGGAGCAAACATTCTCCATAATGAGAGAGCGATTGTTTACAGGAGCGTAGCGCTAATTGTGTTGTCATGAATACAGCGCTTTAAACACAATTCCCTTGACAGAGATCGCTATTGGCTACCAATGATTCAAAGTCTAAGCAGCGCCAATAAATAAAACCAAAGTATCTCTGCCCTTTGGCCTTGAGGGGCACAGGGGGAGGAGAAAAAAAATTATCAATTCCAACTCGATTTAAAAACGCCGCATAGCCGCCATTATCATGTTTTGTTTGTTAAACAAGGCGGGTTGTTGCTTCTGTTTGTAGTGTTCGAACGCTCATATCAACAAAAGGATGGTGCGCGCTGCGTGTTGTATTGTTTCGCTCTGGGCATGAATTATTCCCACTTTTTTTCCGAAGCGACTAATGACGCACGATTTGCGTTGCAGAAGCTCTCTCTGTTCGCAAGATGGATGACATAGTCGCACATTCTTTGTGTGTGCGGGACGCTTTCACATAAACAACAAAAAAACATCCCAATAGCTTTCGTAATGTGGGTTTCAAGCTTTTTCGGTTGCCAAATACAACGAACGGTGTTGCCATTTTTCATAATCTGAACCAGAAACGGTTGCGGCTTGGGAGTGCTCAATAATGCAGTAGGGTTTCCCTATACGATACACCGCGGTGGGGAGTTGGAGTGGGGGAGGTACAGCCTGTTTGCCAAACTGCACTCCATCGGCCACAATATCAGATACAAAAGTAATCAAGTGAGGAAAAACTAGGCGAATAACGGTCAAGCCTATGTAGAACAGACGCACCCCTTCTCCCGTATAATGGGTGTACCTTCACATGTTTTTATACGCTGACAGCCATGTTTAACTACTGTTGCACTCGCGTGATTTTCTCTCTTCAGTTTTCTTACAAAAGCTTGCTCTTATTTGAGATTAGATGGCCCAGTGAACTTCGTACCACCTAAACTTGATTTGATTCTTGTTGTTGGCTAATGCTGGATTTCTGACAATGAAGTCATTAATCCTCTTGCTCTCCAATATTTTTCACAATGATATTGAAGAGAGCAATAGCAGTAATAGTAACCCCTTTTTACAGAGCACCATATTTTTATGTTTTGGCGGTCACATCGCTCTCTCACAACCCCCAGAATGTCTGGAGGACCACACCTGTCGTTGCTTTACGGGTCTCACCGACCTGACCGGGAGAGTTATCAAAATAAATTCACCGACCATATCGTCTGATTACCAATCAGAGGACGTATTACATGCCATGACAGGTCAGCATGTTAGGGTTAAGATTTTATAGAGAAATTAGAGAAATGGAGAGGTTGGAAAAATAAAGACTCCCTAGCCCTCAGGAACCCTAATAGCATCGTGGCCGGAAGAGAACAAGAGATGACCAAGGTAAGGTCAGATAGAAAAGTTACAGTGAGGAGCAAAACACCAGTAAGTGGAAGTAATGTTCTGCTCAGCTTGGGTACCTTGTGGTCGCCATTCACATATCCCCTAGATGGAGACCCCTGATTTGATTGTAACTCTTCATAAGTGATTCAATCCTAATCAACCTTCCAATTGTAATTCTTCGAGATCGATAGGTGAAGTAGCTCGTCGCGCATTTGACTGACTTCGACAACCAATGTCAGCTCGTCCTCTCCTTGGCATTATAATGCACACTGTAAAACAGCACGGAATTGTTTTCACAGTCACTCAAATTTGTTGAACTTACCTTGAGAACTTTACTACATTGATATCCTCAAACTAATTCCTCAAGTTTCGCTAAAACAAAATTTAATGAATTTTTTGTTTATTTCTAAGCCTCCAAAGTCAGTTTACCTTCATGGCATGATTGATCAAAATTAATGTTCGCAAACTTTAATTAAACTTGATTTAACCAAATCTGTTCTCAAAATTCACTATCTTTTATATGAAAACGCGATTTTAAATGTAACAGACACAGCTGTCAAACGATAGGCCGCCACAAACGCCATATCATGAAAGTAATCCGAAGTCAATTCCCATATAAAATTACCAATTTAGATTTTTTCAATTTTTAACCTCCATATTTGGAGCCACACACCAGCAGTGCCCAACGGAAGTTGCACACTGAATTAACAGTCGATGAGGAGCATAAGTCTATGCTACCTCCTTACTTCCTACAATACCAAATTTCACCAGCCATCCTGTAAAATCCCACATCCTGTCATAAAGTGGTTAAACCCTAAAAGGGTAGGTACACCCATGACACACCTCGGGCTGTTCTCAGCCTGCCAACAAGTCGTCGTCGTTTCAACTTTTCGGCTGTTTCTTTGGGTTTTCCCTAATTTTCTTTTTTTCTAAACCATCCCAGTATTGAGACGAACAAATCAAAAAATAAATTATTTAAATTGGTCGAGCCATTTTCCAGTTTTTGCGAGACTAACGCACGACAATTGATGTATGTGTGTGTGTGTGGGGGGGGGGGGGGGTGCGAGCGCGCGCGTGTGGGTACATAAACGTGTATTACACACTTTTTTCATTCCATCCGAGTCGTTCTCCGTGGTCTGTGGGTAACATGCTAGCCGCTGGTTCCCGAGGTTCTTAGCTGTAAACACAGATGAAGAATAAACATAAGCCATAGGAATAAATAAAGGAGTCAGACAAGGGTGTGCATTATCACCCACTTTATTTAATATGTATATTAATGGCATTTTCCTAAAATGGAAGTAGGTTATTAACATATAAATTAGGTTAAATGATCAAATAAGATAAAGGCTTTATTATATGAAGACAATGTTGTACACATTTATACAGAAAAGTGTGAAGGATTTACAACGTGCCATATATGAATTAAGTTTAATATTTAAGAACAAAAGCAAAGATAATGGCTTTTGGGGTTAAGCAACAAATAAGATCTAAAGTTATTTTAGATGACCAATCCTTAGAACAAGTCTCAAGTTTCAGGTACGTTGGATGTGAAATAGGCTCACAGGAAGAAAGAGATACAAATCTAAAACTATCGAGATTTCAAACTATGTGCGAAACATTACACAACATTCTAAGAAATAAAACAAGAAAGGATATACAAGAATGGAATTTTATAAGGTAATGGCAAAGTCACTGCTTTCAAATGGAAGTGAAGCCTGGGTTGCAACAATGAAATAGAAAGTGAGATACAAGGATCTGAAATGAAATTCTTGAGAAGAAATAAAGGATGTACAAAACTGTATCATAATAAGAACAGAGCTGAAAGTGAAATCTATAACGAAGAAACAAAATCTATAGCAACAATTGGCTGTTACATGTCGAGAGGATGGACTATGATAGACTTCCGAAAACAACTCCAGATCAGGCGTGTCCAAACTTTTTAAGGAAAAGGGCCACTGGCATTAAGCTGAATTGGTTTGCGGGCCTCATACGATTTTCTAACACATTAAATAGCAGAAAATGCTAAGATAAACAAATTAATTTAAAATAGATAAATATTCATCTTTAATTAATTATTTTAAGTGATAATTAAGCCTTCTAGGTATAGCGGCAGGGAAAGAAAAATTTCAGACGGTAGGTACATCATTTCAAATAAAGTATATTCCCAGTGAATACCTAAGTTTTGGACGGAATACATACTTTTCGATTTACTTATAAAAAATTACAGAATTAA
>CM060961.1:18880185-18977685 GCA_030765045.1 Tenodera sinensis
CCACTATGGAGGAAATTCCAAGTTCATGGTGTAGCTGAGTGTTGCGAACAAACCAGGGAGCGTGAAGAGCGAGGCGTAAAACTTTATTCTGAAAGGACTGCATGGCTGCAATTTTACTGGAAGCTGCGCCACCCCACAAAGGGCAAGCATACGTGAGAAGAGGACGAAGTAAAGAGGTGTAAAGTAAAAGCACTGTAGCACTTTTCAGAGAAGATTTAGGGTTAATCAGAGGATAAAGCTTGGAGAGTCGGGAATAAGCCAAGTTGAGTTTGCTGTTGATATGAGCCTTCCAAGTAAGTCGGCGGTCAAACAGTACTCCCAGATATCTTACTGTTTCGTCCTTGCGCTTCCAAGGTATGTGGATGTTATCTATCAAAACAGGTGCAGGAGACGCGGGCCGGCGGAGAGTGAAAAGCATCATTTCACATTTGCTGTGGTTGAGGGCGATGCGCCATGATTTTAGCCATAGAGATAAAGAATCCAGGGCAGTTTGAAGATGATTGCCAGCTGTGTGAATATCCTCGTGGGAGGTAAACAAAGCGGTGTCGTCGGCGTACATGGACACATTGATAGACTGCAGGGGAGGAAGGTCTGAAATGTAGATGTTGAAGAGGGTAGGTTCTAAGACGGAACCTTGAGGAACACCAGCGAGGACGGGCCGAGAGGAGGAACGGTCTGAACCTAAAGTGACGGAGAAAGTGCGATCCAGTAGGAAACTGTGAATTAATTGATACAGGTAATCAGGAAGACCAATATTACGAATTTTAAAGAGTAGACCACGGTGCCAGACTTTGTCAAAAGCTTGACTGAAATCTAAGAAAGCAGCTAAGCAATGCTGTTTCCTTTCGAAGGCTTGAGCGATGTGTTCAGTTACGCGGAGAAGCTGGTGCACCGGAGAATGCCTTTGGCGAAAGCCAAATTGAAAGGGTGGTATTACTGAGGAGGCGGATAAAAATTTGTAAATGCGGATATTAACAAGCTTTTCAAAAATTTATACAGGGCCGGTAGAAGACTTATTGGGCGATAACTGGAAGGCTGATGTCCAGGTTTTCCGGGCTTGTGCAGAACTATAACATTTGCATGTTTCCAGCAGGTAGGAAAATAACCTAAGCGGAGTAGAGCATTGAAGAGAGAGGCAAGAAAGGCGTGGGTTTTGCGAGAAAGATTTTTAAGAGCAATATTGGGAATACGGTCATGACCAGGAGCCTTTTTGGATACCAGTATGTGCAATAGGCGGCGAACCTCGCTCGGTGAAGTAAACTTGATGGGCACGGGAACACTCGGAGGAAAAAGAGGCTGGTCCTCTATGGCGGAGTTATGAACAGCATCAGCGACTGGGTTGGGTGTAAAGGCTGTCTCAAAGTAGTCAGCAAATAGCTCGCACTTTTCGCTGTCACTGGAGTAGTGCCGACCTGCAGAACGAAGAGGTGGTATCAGAGGTGATTCCCGTAGAATGCGGCGGGTTTCCTTCCAGAGACTGCTATCTAGTGGGGAAATATTGGAAAGATGGCGCTGATACGAAGAATAGCGGTACTCATCCAGCGCTCGCTTAACGTACCGCGTCAACTGGTTTAATCTATGACGCTGATGAGGTTGACGGTGCAGTTGCCAGCAACGACGGATTCGATGCTTCTCTCTCAGTAGCTGAACAATCGTCTGAGGCAGTGTTTCATGAAATGGTGGATGGTGGCCGGCTCGCCGGGGAACAGTGGTAGCCGATCGAATAGACGCAATCACAGTATTGGTGAAATGAGTTATAGCCACGTCAACATCTTGCTTCTGTGTCAAAGGAAGGTGCGGGTAGAGCTGCTGGTCGAGATGATGCCGAAACTGGTCCCAGTCTACGTGCCCCTGTATCAAGGGAGGAACGTAGGTAGAGTAGGTTCTGTCCACTTGAAAGGTTGCAAGAACGGGACAATGATCGGAGTCCATTTCAGGCAGAACGTGCAGGAGGAGGGGTTGCGGAAAGTTCTGTATTAGAGCGACATCAAGAATATCTGGTTGGAGTCTGACGTTATTAGAGTAGGTGTGTAAGGGGCAACGACGTGGAAACCAATGGCATCAGCAGCTCGCTGAAGACGACGACCGTTAGGTGTGGTCACTCGGCAGCCCCAGAGGACATTTTTGCTGTTGAGGTCTCCTAGAAGAATCGTAGGGGCAGTGGTAGAAAATAAAATCCGTAAATCCTGAATATCCAGAGTGGTAGAGGGTGGTTTGTATGCTGGCAAAACGGTGAGCAGTTGGCCATTAGCAGTGGCGATTTGGATGGCGCAGGCTTCGAAGCTACGAAGTCGTGGCAGAAAGAGAGGGTGGTGCTTGATACGGCTTTTAATTATAATGGCAACTCCTCCGTATGCCACGGCAGCGTCACGATCCTCCCGGTAAATTCTATAGCCAGGAATAGTAAACTTCTCAGGAGGGGTTAGGTGTGTTTCAGAAACACAAGCAACGTCGACGTCGTGCCGAGAAAGAAACGTAAGGAAACTTTGGCGTTTGGATTTGAGTCCGTTAGCATTCCAAATAAGGAAGGTGAGAGTAGAGAAGACCGGGGTTAAGTCAAGGGGCATGGTTGAAAAGGTCTGCTATGAACTTGGAAAACAAGGAGCGTAAGTGTGGAAGATAGGAATGCAAAAGGGAGAGGAAGGAGTTGAAAAGGGATGAGATGAGAGAATCCGAAGCAGAAGTCGAGGAACACCTGGGTGGTGTATTTTTGGCAGATGACTGTTGAGGTCTAGAAAACCATTGTGGCGTAGAAGTGGAGGTGGAAGCTTGACCAGGCATGGCCGGGAAATGACGGTCATTGACGTGTGGGGGCGGTGGCGGTTCACGCTCTCGCGGAATGGTAGTGTTAACAGAATCATTACGGAGCTGTTTGTGTTTGAGATGGAGATAATAAGAGCATCCTTTATAGTTTGCCGCATGGGTTTCCCCACAGTTTACACAGCAAGGAGGTGCCTGACGAGCTTTAGTACAGGTAGAAAAGTGATGGTTGCCGGGGCACTTAACACAACGTGCAGGAAGATGGCAGAAATTCTTGGTATGCCCGTAACGTTGGCAGTTGGTGCACTGAGGGATGGTAGGAGATTTACGGCGATACTCAACGGAAACAGCAGCATGCTGAATATGCTTCAACTCGAAGATACGTTTGGCATCCTCAGAACGGTCCAATTCGACTGCACAAAGGGGCATTAGTTGTTTATTGCGAAAGAAGAGACGAACCACTTTGTTGACAGGCAACTTTTCCGTTTGGAGTTCGTGTAGAACCTCTTCGTCCGTTAAAGAGTAGGGAACCCCTCGTATGACAACTTCAAGTTTCTGTGAATGTGGATCTTGGAAAGTGTGAAATGGTAGCTGTTCTTGCTCAAAAAACTTGGTGACCGAGCGGTAGTCAGCAATGGTGGTGGTACTGATCTTTAACACAGATCCACGTTAGTGAGTTGTGAAATCAGAAGAGGCATGAGATCGTAGGTCCGCTAAAACTTGCTGGTAATTGTTGACGTCGTGCAGGAAAATGGGTGGAATTTTTATGCTGGATGCGTCGGTGGATGCAGTTTGTGGTTCGGAGTCCTCCATGGTTTCCAAAACGGCAAATCTGTTATGCACAGAGGGTAAATCTACCACATATTTCTGGGGGAGAGAAGAAGAAGCGGCAGTTTTTCGCTTATTGGGTATACAGAAGGCACCTTCGGATGGAAATTGCGAAGTGGCGTAGTTGCGTTTGGTTGCACCAGTCGAATGGGGCTGGCCAGTTGTGGTGGCGAACTGCGATGACGGCATGTTGGAACAAGCCTCAGGAACAGAAAAAGCAGTAGAAGAATATGTTTGGCAGTTGCTCATTGAAGGTTGTTGAAGTGAGGGATGAGTTAGCGTTGGTACAGATAATGGCTCAGTGTCATAAGTAATGTTTAAAGAGGAACGTACTAAGTAGCCAGTTCCATCTGTTTCTAGTTCCATGTGGAAAGAAATTTTAATATCTCACGAGAAACTCGCTAACACAGCACTGTAAGCCAGCAAACAGCTGAAACGCACAGGTGAATGACCTATGCAAATCACTAAGATACAACACGATTAACACGCGCAACGACTACCGATACACGTCCGTCTCAGATGACAGCTGCGAGAGCACTGACCAAATCTTATTGACCTTTGAGATTCCGTCCTCTTTGCACGATTAATATAAAAAAAAATGAACAACGTTGTTGAATTTCGCTAAAGTTCTAAGTTTTCCGAAACTTACACACATAACAAGGAATATCTCCGAAATGGTTCATCCTACAAGAAAATTTATTGATGCATAAATTGTGTATTTTATCAAGATCTACATTTCTGTATAGTATGATTTGGTCTATCTCTAACGGTTTACCAGTTATGCAAAAGTCGTCCAGAGTAAATACGACTACAGGGGCTATAGCCAGAAAATTCAAGATATACATTTCATTTGTCATCAAAATATCTCAAACATATGACATTTTAATCAAAATCCTTAGAGCCATTTTCAAGAATATCAAAATTTTCGAAAAATTTTCCATGCAAGGGGTAGTTTAGGATGGGGCTATTTTCTTCAAAATCTTCGTGTCGCATCCTTGAAAGACATTAAACTTAAATACTAACTTTGGTTTCTAACCAAGTTTTCGTTTTTGAGTTATTCTGTCCACAGACTGACAGACTGACACACACAGACCTTTTTCTAAAAATGCTTTTTTTGGATTCAGGGGGCCTCAAAACATATATTTCCGGTGAAATCTCGACATCGAATTTTTGGGTGGAATACAATACTTCCCCTACTTACCAGTAGAGAAAGTAATAAGAAATTTAGCGATCGCCTTCTTTTCTCGGCCTGAGGTAAACCAATAGTATTGCACTGCGGTCTAACCTAACCAGAAGGTTACCTACGTGTAAAACGACGCCTGGAGTTGCTTTGGTTTAAGCAAAGCTCCAGTCAAAGTACGGGCCTTAGTTTCTGTTTTGCAGCTGCACATTCAGTGCTTCTTCACAAATACTCAAGACATTCTCTTGGAGAATACTTGGGACAGTAATGGGAATAACCCGAGGAAACATTCTCAAGGTATATTGCACGTGTAGTCTTTTGTTTGTCTCGAGTGCCATTCTTGTTAATATGAGCACTGTAAACTGCCTGCCATCTAACACACAGTGTGTCTACAATCTGTTCATGGAGCATGAACTAAAGACAGTATTATGAAGTCATTTCGCTAAACCAACCCTTTTTCTATTTTCATAATTTTTCTTCTAATTACTCACGCAACAGCTGATTCTTCCGTTCCTTAATATGTGCAGTAAACAGGCAATACCGATACATCAATGGAAACGCATGTTTTGGGGCCCCCTTAATCAAAAAAGGCATTTAAAAAAAGGTTCATGTAAAAATACAATTTAGTATTTAAATTTAGCATCTTCCAAGGATGCAACACAAAGATTTTAAATAAACTCCCTCCAACCTTGCTACATTTACCTGGAATTTTTTTTATTTTCTCAAGAATGGCTCTGATGATTTTGCTTAAAATACCACATGTTTGAGATGTTTTATGTTAAATGAAATGTATATCTTTAATATTCCAGGAATGTGTTCAAAAGTGCCCTTCATTCTGGATCACTTTAGCATAACTGCTAAACCGTAAGGGTTGCTTTACAAAAGACGTAGAGCCCGTTAAAACACAGAATTTATGTCCGATGCTTTTTTGTAGGGTGAATCATTTCGGAAGTATTCCTTGTTATCTGTCTTAACTTTCCAATACTTCTACGTTTTCTCATTGCTACCAGTTCTTAAAAGATTTGACTATCGCTCAAATACTGCTATATTCCCATATTCTCCTTGCACCCGCAAGAAAATTAGCAGTAAGGCAATTTCTGTAAATGATTATTTCGATTAACATTAACTAAATTAGGGAATGACCGCCTCCGTATCGCAGTTGGTAGCGCGCTTGCCTCTGGCGCGGAGGACCCGGGTTCGATCCCCGGTACCAGCATGGGGATTTTATCCCCTTTGGGAGGTCTGGCACGGGGTGCACTCAGCCTCGTTAGGTACCGGGGGGACCAATTGAGGAGCTACTTGATAGAGAAGTAGCAGCCCCAGGTCTAGAAGACCGCATAACCGGCCGGGAGGGCTCGGGGCGCTGACCACGTCCCACCCTCCAATACTGCACCTCACCAATGACGCCTGTAGTGGGCAGAGGTGGGGGACGCAGCGGCTGGGCGGTAGGCCTTGGTCCCTTGTGGGCTGTCGCGCCGGGGTAAATTAGGGAATACATGTTTGTAGGTAGTTTGCACAAAAGTAGAGAAAGCCACGTGAGTGCAACACATCAGATTTTCCTACATACTGCGTATTAATCATAACTATTCCATGCCAATGGTATCAGTTAGGTGATCTTTGGGCATTATATTTTTTGTACAATCATGTTTCCTACGCCTTTCCGATAATATTTACGTAGAAGAAAATTTAAAACTCAAACACATGAATTCATTTCCAAGGAAACCCAAGTTTACCAACATAAATAGTGTGCCTGTAGTAACATTATATATACATTAGTTAGGGAAGTAAAATACTCCTACATGCGAAGTCTCAATTTACATGTTTTAATACATAACCAGTAGTAACATTACAGTGAATAGCACATTCGAACAGAATCAGTTATAGTTTTAAACATTATTAAAAACTAACCCAATATAATATATTCCTTTCTTTGAAATATTCTGGTCCAGCAAATGGAACGAATATCAATAAATTCACAATATTTTAACATCACTTACTTTTTTCAGATAAGCAAGTTATTGAACTCAAGATGTAGAAGATGCTTCACACATGATAAGAAAATTAATTGACGAATATCACATATTGAGATTAAACATAGAGTTTAAGAAAACTTAATATCAAACAGAGAACATGAAAGTTGTTGAAAAGTGAGGGATTGAACTTGAAAATATTAAATAAGTTAGTAAGTGTAACTACCAATCTGTTTTACCTTTAATGATAGATGAGATTGTTATTGGACTTTTTATTGGTCATATTTCAATCTAAAAACACGCTAAATCTGCAGACCCCTATATATTACTGAATATGTTACTTACCAAGATATTATAAGACTTTAGTTGCCAATGGCATCACTATTTGTTACGTCAGTAATGAAATTCTAAAGAATAGCTACTTAAAATTTTAAAGTGTACAGCCTAAAATATGGATTGTTTAAAGGAGCTACAGAGAGTGTTTGAGAAATGTTTAATTCCACAATAATTGTATTTGTTATAAATTGAGTACTATCATTTTCCATTTATTTACGTTTAAATGGAAATGAGGAGAACGCCACTCGTCTACTTAGAAAAAATATAGAGTATTCATTTTATTCAAATATAACATTTAATAAAACTCATTACAACCCGCTTTTTGAACTCTAGGAAATGTTTCAACAGAACATTCCGGCGGTCCCGGATACCGCTTATCCCATTCCTTAGGTTTGTCGCGGTTTTCCCGGATTGGTAGGCGAATTCTGGGGTGGTTCCCCTTCTACCACGGCGTTTGTGTCCTTCATTCCCTCTGATCATAATTTCCTTCATTATCAGTTGTTTCAGAGTTATAGAACCCGGCGGCGGTGTTCGGGGCGTTGCGCCTGGGCAATGAAGGTGCGCTTTGTAAAGGTTTAGGTGAAATGCTCAGGTAGGATCCACCTTCCTCACCCTGGGATTGGGGCTTGTGAGCGACGTAGGATGCCTTCCAATAGGAAGCCTTAAGGACCCCTTCTACGTTTGCCCTGTCGTGATCCGGATCTGATCTCCGGTTTCTCTCCTCAGGCTTCCCTCCCAGAGACGAGCACAAGGCGCCAGATAGCCGTGTTGCTCTTCCCCGGGTACGGGGACCCCTCCTTTAGTACCTTTATCATACAATTTTTTAAAACAATTGAATGAAGAAGGGAAAAAGAGTGCCTTTTCTCTTCTGAAACAGCTTCTAGCTTGTGATTCTTCTGTCCGACGTCTCTAAAACATTCTTCTTACATATAATTTTCACACAACAGTATGTAACAAACTATGTAAAATTCATCCAGTAATTTTAGAAAAATTTGATCTTCTATTGCGGGAAAATCAAATGTAAATCTTCGCATTGTATCTTTGTTTTGGATTCAACTTATGTTAAAATGTTTAATTTTGTAGAAATATTATCCTAAAGAGGTAAATGATAAAAAAACTGTCATATGAACATCTCCCATAACTATGCATTTTCGTAATACACAATCCTTTGTGCTCAAAACAAAACAAAAAAATGCAAAAGAACAAAACGATAATTTGGTACATCATTCATGCTGCGCTTTATTCACATATCGAACACGTGACACACAGAGCTCTCGTAATCTTAATTGAATAACAAACTATTTGGCTCCTGGCGTGAACTATTTATTGAATATTCCATGTTTACTTACTTCTTTTAGTTGTACCACATGTACTGTTTTCCCCTAGCAGCAGCGGCAACTTCTCCATCATTACCGTCTTGAGGTGTGCATAACACTGGAATGTACTGCAGGCTGCCGGCTAACTCGGCGCAAATATTGCACATCGCATAAGGTGCAGGAGAAAACTGTTTCTTAAGTGAACGCCAGGAGAGCACGTGGCTGCTCACGTTGTTTGTACTATCCACGGCTATCCTTCTGCTTCATTTTCAGTCCAACGTGCGCATCATGTAATATTTACAAAACCAGTAATAAATGTTTACTTTTTTTACTAGGTATAGAGGTAGGGCCTGTAATATATTATCCATATAAAATACTGCTCAAAATATTAGAAAACTACAGACTAGGACTCCAACCTTAAAAATAGCATGAAAAATTTGTTACAAGTTAATATTTGTCTGTTCATTAAGTGAGTGTGTGTATGTGTACATATGTATGTATTGGGTGTGTTTGTGTGTTTCTGTGTGCGTGCGTGTGTGCGCGTGTACGCGTGTGTGCGTGTGTGTGTGGTGTTTACGGGTCTATCGACAACAAAGTCATTTGGACCTGACGCAGTGAAAGCTTGGAGTGAAAGCTATAACTGTTGAAAGTTAAAAAGTAAAAAGTAAAAGGGCAAGATGTTAAAATCCTAAAACGTTAAAACCTTGCAATGTGTGACGTAGGAATTATTTTACATAATTTGAAAAATAATTTCGAAAATTCAATATTAAGCCTTATTATAGGTATATCATTTGTAAAAACAGCAACTTGTAGTCGATTTTTATTATTTTATGTATTGTGTGTCTAGAGTAAGTATAACAAGTATTGTATTCCACCCAAAAATTCGATGTGGAGATTTCACCGGAAATATATATTTTGAATCCCCTAAATCAAAAAAGCATTTTTATAAAAACGTCCATGTGTGTGTGTGTGTCTGTGTGTATGTGTGTGTATGTCTGTGTGTGTGTCTGTGTGTGTGTCTGTGTGTGTATCAGTGTGTGTGTGCCTGTGTGTGTGTCTGTGTGTGTCAGTGTGTGAGTGTGTGTGTCAGTGTGTGTGTGTGTATCTGTGTGTGTCTGCGTGTGTGTGTCTGTGTGTGAGTGTGTGTGTCTGCGTGTGTGTGTGTCTGTGTGTGTATCTGTGTGTGAGTGTGTGTGTCAGTGTGTGTGTGTGTATGTGTGTGTGTCTGTGTGTGTGTGTCTGTGTGTGTGTCTCTGTGTGTGTCAGTGTGTGTCGTCAGTCTGTGGACAGCATAAGTCAAAAACGAGAAGACGGTTAGAAACCAAAGTTGTTATTTAAGTTTAAGTCCTTCAAGGATGCAACAGTAAGATTTTAACTACCCTTTACATGTAAAATTCTTAGAAAAGTTTGATTTTCTTGAAAATGGCTCAAACGATTTTGATTAAAATGCCATACGTTTGAGATATTTTTATGTAGTCCTATTTACTCTGGATGACTTTGGCATAACTGGTAAACAGTAAGAGATAGACCAAATCTTACTGTACAAAAAATGTAGATATTTCTAAAACACACAATTTATATATATATATATTTTTTTTTTTTTTTCTTTTTTTTTAAGTGAACTATTTCGGAGATATGCCTTGTTATTTCTGTCAGTTTTGGAAAACTTACTCCTTGTACCTAAAAGAAGATAAAGAATAGGATAATTTCTACAAATGTTTATCTAAACTAACACAAAGAAGATATAGGAGTAAGAGTTTGTAACAATGGCCGGTACAAGAGTAGAGAATGTCATTGAGTGGAGCACATAAGATTTTTTGGTATAATATATTGTGAAAAATGAGGATATTGGTTCAAACAGTAGACGGAAATTTTGTTTCATCTTCTTTATACACAAGAAATTAAAAACCAGAAATATTATTGGCAGCTTGATTCCCCTATTGTAGTAGTGTAAGATAGAATGCCTTCATAAGCAGTAAGCATTTCAGCTCTGTGTTGTTACTCGTTTCTGGGAAAAAGGAACCTAAATATGTCGAATTGTTACAATTTTTAGCAGACTTTTTTAAAGTTGAGAAAGTTTTGCAAATTATAAAAAATATAATTCTACAACTGTTTTCATTGATTTATCAATTAGAGCCCCGTAAATTCACATTTTTTTGGTCAGCTGCATGCTCACACTACCCTCTCCCCTGTAATCCCTCACTTATGAGTAATGGGCAGTTTCCTCGCTGAAAGAATACTACAAAATCTGTAGCATGGAAGTGAGGGCTGACCTTGAAGAAACAAAGTAACAACA
The DNA here is from genome assembly GCA_030765045.1 of Tenodera sinensis. Lineage (NCBI taxonomy): Eukaryota > Metazoa > Arthropoda > Insecta > Mantodea > Mantidae > Tenodera > Tenodera sinensis. The sequence continues at coordinate 18,890,872 of CM060961.1, forward strand.
ATGGGGTTACCAAAATCGCATTTGTTGTGTTAGTTCCCCAATACTCTGCCACTGTCATTATGTCTTTAAATATAGATCTGAATGACATAATGCGAATATGACGTGGTAACAGGTTGTTATCCAGAGTAAACATTGAGGGTAAAGTTTCCCTTTTGTGAGGAGGCGATACCTTTATTTTGTAAGTGATATTTTGTCCAAACATTTTCAGCGGGTAAGTTCCCCCCTCCCATAACTTGTTACCCTGTAGCAGCAGCCGTGGCCTGCTCCTGCATTTAACGTAGTTTACAGACTTCTTTATGCTCAGGGTATGGCTTGTCCAGTCCTAACTCCAAATCAGCTTACGTAGATATTTTATTACTTATCGCAGTTGAACTAATGCATTTAGCAAAACAGTTTTCTTTCAGGACTTTAATTACAGAGGTCTCAAAGGCTTTGCAATATTTTTCATCACGACTGTCATTTATCACTGATAACGCAAGTCCATTGTTGGAAGTACATTTCAGTAAATTATGCTCTAGGTGTCCCTCTTGTTTCAGGCAGCGTGGACACATACGCGATTCTGTGAAATGAAACCGATAGAGGTACTTCCTTGTTATAATGTGTCCTGCTCTGGATCTTGAAGCAAAAACCTGGTCGCTCCTTGCAATGTGGGTCTTTCAGTAGTTGTTGCAGTGTTTTTGCATTTTATGATGTTAACCATGCGTTTGTCCATTCTTTTGTGATCGAGTTGTTAACCAGTCTTATTGCCATTAGTAGAGATATCCGTTTTGAAGGTGTTGGGTGTAATGTTCCAGCGGTTTTGGCAGTTTCATCTGCTATCTTATTGCTTGATATACCACACTGTCCATGGATCTATTGTAGTTGTATTTATTTTCCCTTCTGTATTAACTCTAACATCTGTAGTATTGGTGCTGTTCAATAGGAGAAAGTTGTTGGCTTATATTTAATTATGCTATATATTGCTGCTAGACAGTCGGTGAAAATGCAAACATGGTTGCTGTCTGCTTGTGATATATTAGTGAAAAATAATGCAAATAGAATATAAAATTAACTCTGTTTTAAAAATGCTCGGATAGTCAAGTTTAATGCTCGTATTTTAAAACCACAATTTACAAAGAAGAATCGAACTTTAGCCATTATTTACAGAGTGTAACATAATCGGGGGAATAGTTTTAAATGACAGCATATTAGTTTTTAATTCTGTTCTAAAGTGATTATCTTATTTAGTTGCAAGAACAATTTCATTGATTTCGCACAAAAAGTTTCGCAGTTACTGGTCCAGTTGGCTTCTTTAGCAATTGTTGCTACAATTTACACACATACCGTAACAATTAAATTCTGCTTATTTAATAACATGTTCAAAATTCATATATTCTCTAAACGTAGTTCTAAAATTAAAGATATATGTTTCGTTTGTAGTAAAGATATCTTAAACATATGAATTTTTATTAAAATGGCTGAAGTGTTGGGAGATTTTCTTGAAAATTTTTATGTGGTATCCTAGGAATATGATAAGCTTCAGTAGCAAGTTTGGTATTTAATCGAGTGTCGTTTTTGAGTTATGCTGTTCACAGACACAGAAACACTAACATTTTATTAAACATCTTTTGTTTTAGGAAACCTGACAATATAATTTCCGGCGAAATCTCGACGTCTAATTTTTGGGTGGAATACAGTGAGTTAGCTGCATAAAATCGTAACAAATTCTTTTTCTGTAGTTTTACAAGGGAATGCTACGAGTGACATACATAAACAGCTTTGCATATTCTCTTCCTGTTAGCAAATCATTGATCTAGTAGGCTATGCATAGGTTTAACGCAGCTTCCTTCTAAGCCCTCGGAAATAATAACAGCAAAACAAGTCATCAAGGAGCTGACTTCATTTGTTTAACCAACAAGCAAATATGTAAATGAACTTTTATCTAGAGTGAAACGATTAATGATATTATATATTGTGATAATTAAAGATAATACTAAAATATAGCCCGAATATAAAACATATGTAATTACAAAAGCAGTAGAGCGAGAAATGACGTGGAGTACATATGTTTTCATAAACTTCAATTGGAAAATCAACAACGAAGAAAGGACAGAACATTTTGCTTACCAATTTTGATTAACTGTTCTATTTTGAGTGTTAAACTGTAATAAGGAAAAGTAGTATCCCAGCATTATATGATTTTACATTCTGATAATAAATTACTAAACAATAAGAAACTAATCCTAGACATATCAAAAGGATACAAGGCGAATCATTTAGCAGGAAAATTTAACATCGATCCAGCGCAGTGCCCGAAATATAAGAAAAAGGCATCTAGCTCTTCGACTTTCCTGGATGAAGCTACGCCGAGGCCGATATTTCAACCAGTTATAAAAGTACACCTCAACAGCATTAAAAAAAAACCGCTTCATATGTCGCCGCAACATGTGGCTAGTTAAAAGTTATTTAAAACACCGCGTCATATGGCGGACCAACGTGTGGAAAGCTAAACGTCATTACAAAGTCATTTAAGTAACCGCTTTAGGTTCTACTTCCCGTAGAATAAACTATGATTGTCATGCATAAAACGTAGGAATAGAACTTGCTTCGTAGGCAATAGTGACAAAAATCTGATGTGCTGCACTCATATGACTTTCTCTACTCTTGTACTAACCATTCTTACAAACTCTTATTCCTTTATCTTCATGTTAAGATTAAAATGTGTAGAAAATATCTTATTGATATTTCCCTGTAGGTGCAAGGGGAATAATAGAATACAGTAGGCTTTGTGCGATAGTCAAATCTTTTAAAGCTTTGAGATTCTGTTGTTTTTGCACACTTAACATATAAAAAATGAACAGCGATGTTCCATTTCACGAAAGTTTTAAGTTTTCCGAAACTCACACACATAACAAGGAATATCTCCAAAATGGTTCACCTTACAAGAAAATTTATTCAGACGTAAATTGTGTATTTTAGTAGGATCTGCGCTTTTTGTATAGTATGATTAATCTATCTCTAACGGTTTAACAGTTATGCAAAAGTCGTCCAGATTAGATACGTCTACAGGGGCTATAGCCAGAAAATTCAAGATATACATTTCATTTGTCATAAAAATATCTCAAACATAGGGCATTTTAATCAAAATCGTTTGAGCCATTTTCAAGAAAATCAGAATTTTCGAAAAATTTTCCATGTAAAGGGTAGTTTAGGGTGGGACTATTTTCTTCAAAATCTTCGTGCCGCATCCTTGAAAGACATTAAACTTAAATACCAACTTTGGTTTTTAACCGACTTTTCGTTTTTAAGTTATGCTGTCCACAGACTGACAGACAGACACACACACACAGACACACAGACTGACACACAGACAGACACACACACGCACACACACACACCTTTTTCTAAAAATGCTTTTTCTGGATTCAGGGGGTCTCAAAACATATTTCCGGTGAAATCTCGATATCGAATTTTTGGCTGGAATACAATATTTCCGCTACTTACCAGTAGAGAAAGTAAAAAGAATAGCTATGTTCCATTTCTCCGAAATCTCCGAAATGGTTCACTCTACAAGAAAATTTATTGAGACATAAATTTTGTATTTTAGCAAGATCTACATGTTTGTAGAGTATAATTTGGTCTATCTCTAACGGTTTACCAGTTATGCAAAAGTCGTCCAGAGTAAATACGACTGCAGGGACTATAGCCAGAAAATTCAAGATATACATTTCATTTGTCATAAAAATATCTCAAAAATATGAGATTTTAATCCAAATCGTTAGAGCCATTTTCAAGAAACTCAACATTTTCGAAAAATTTTCCATGTAAAAGGGTAGTTCAGGATGGAGCAATTTTCTTCAAAGTCTTCGTGTCGCATCCTTGAAAGACATTAAACTTAAATACTAACTTTGGTTTTTAACCGAGTGTTCTTTTTTGAGTTATGCTGTCCACAGACTGACTGACACACAGATACACACACACACACACACACACATACACACACACACACACACACACACACACACACACACACACACGGACCTTATTCTAAAAATGATTTTTTTATTCAGGGGGCCTCAAAACATATTTCCGGTGAAATCTCGACATCGAACTTTTGGGTGGAATACAATACCTCCCCTACTTTACGTAGTAGAGAAAGTAAAAAACAATCTAGAGATTTTGACTTCAAGCAATAATATTGATTCGATAAACAGAAAGTTAAGTGATTAATTCAGCAAGTTTATGATTTGTTCTCCTTGTGCCTCATGTTCCTTGGACATTTGTATGTTTTACATACAAGGTTATGCCAATACTAGATTTTTCAATTGCTGTAATTAGCCGCCTTCTATAATCTGTCATGTTAAGTTTTAAATTAGAATGACCAATGCATTCAATTAACAGGAAATCGATTATTTATCGAAAGGTAAAACTATATGATTGAAGTCGGTCTGGGTGGCTCAGTCGGTTAGACGCTGGCCTACTGTTCCCAAGGTCGCGGGTTCAAATCTGGCCCAGACCGATGATTTTTAAGTGTGCTTAAAAACGACAGCTCCATGTCAGTAGATTTACTGGCATGTAAAAGAACTCCTGCGGGACAAAATTCCGGCACACCGGCGACGCTGATGTGATCCTGACAATTGACAGCGTCGTTAAACAACAAAATAATTTAATTTTTTTTTTAATCAATGAAGTATAAACTTATTGTTATTGTTCGTGCATTCGTAACGAAGCATATGCCATTCCTTTGAGCTTTTCCTGTGCGTAAAGCAGAAGGTAATACTACATTTTATGCATACGAGTCGTCACTTGCCCTACTTACTTCACGTAGTAGAAAAAGCAAAAATACGAAAAACAAAAAGGTCTAAAAGTTTAACGTATTAATCAAATTTCAAGGCCTACGGTATATCGGCTGATGAAACGATGCAGAAGTTATTTCCGTGCAGAAGATGCATATTTTGCGAGCTGTGCATTTCCTTACATTGGGCAGCGCAGCGGTTTAAGTGAAAGAGTTTTCATGTATTTGGCATCTGATAGTTTGCATGCGGGCTGCTTCATGATTCAGGCGCCACTTAGTCACATCACTTATTACAACGAATACACGGAACGGCGTCCTTAAATAACTCAGTAAGCAATGAATATTTTCTGAAGGCTGTATCGGGGGACAAAACATCGTTGCCTGCATTAATAAGCACCGTCAAGAGCCATTAAGCCTTTTTCCCCAGCAGCAAGCACCTGATCTGATTTGGGTATTGGAAACAAAAACAATTATCGATGGCTCAAACTTAATTTCAAACGTGTATGTCCAACTTTGTACTTCACTAATTTTAACAGGGAGATTAAAACGTATAATTAGCGTATACATTGATTACTAATTATACTTAATTATTTTATATAGAAATTACAGGAAGAGATAAACATTTGCAATAAATAATGTATATACATTAATGTGCACAATACCAGATAGCCCACTTCACCCGGCGTCGCCGTAAGTACATATCCCTTCGTGCGTTAAAAGAATTACAGAACGCCACGGGGCAATTCTAGCCATAGAGAGGACAGTGGCGTGTTCTGCCTCTCAGTGAAGGCGTGAGATGAGAGGCTGTTGAACTAGCGTGTGTAGTCCGTGACAGAGAGTAACAGTATAAACAACCCAAAAGGTCTCACTTTACTTACAGGATCTTTATTTTTCAGTGCTATTGTCTAACATTACGGATTACAGATTGTAAAGTGCAAATATCAGGGCACGTAATGTTTCGTTGGCATTTATTGTTTCTTATTAATGTAATTGTTGTATTTTATTATTTATTCTTATTAGTATTACTGTTGTTATATTATTTATATTAAATTCTTATTAATTTTATCTATTATTATTATTATTATTATTATTATTATTATTATTATTATTATTATTATTATTATTATTATTATTATTATTATTATTATTATTATTATTATTATTATTATTATTATTATTATTATTATTATTATTATTATTATTATTATTATTATTATTATTATTATTATTATTATTTCGTAGGAATAGGCGTGACATCCGTACAGAGTTTACCTCAAACAACAACTCTATGGCAATGATTTTGCCCATACATAGTGTACGAGGGTGTCGAGGAATGTCTACTTGCCGACACCCTTGACTTTCTTGAAAGCGTTCTTTGAAGCGATGATGCTGTTTCAGCAACGATGCCACTATGAATAGACACAACATACACCACTGGCTCCTTACAATCCCACTGGGTATGAAAATGTTTGGTGTGATATCCTTGGGATAAATGTTATCGGATTTGTCTTACTCCCATTCAGATTTAAGAGGACCACGGTATCTGGAATTCCTGCAAGGTGAGCTTCAGGATTTTCTTGATGAGCTCCTGGTACGAATTGTGGTAAAGTATTGGCTCCGACAAGATGGTGCTCCACCTTACTATTATGAACTTCTAAAGGTCCATTATACCCTGGACGCTGAATCGGCCTAGGTGGCCCGATATCTTGCCCAACAAGATCTCCTGATCTAGCCCTATTAGATGTTTTTCTTTTGGAGTCACATCAAGAATATTGCGTTTGAAACAGATCGCCTCAACATAGAGGTCTTAGGTCAATGGATCGTTGAAACATGTGCCTTTGTCAGACACTCAGTTCTCAGAAACATCCATATGGATACAAGAGGACGGTTGGAACATTGTGTCAATCAACAAGGGCATTATTTTGAATACCTATTCTATGAATGAAGTGAACATAACAGTAGTATTTGATGTTGATGATGATAATAATAATAGTAATAGTAATAAAATACAACAATCACATTAATAAGAAACGAAAATGACAATGAAACATTGTGTGCCCTTATACTTGAACTTTACAATCTCTAATGTTAGACAATAGCACTATTTACAGTAGTGAGTTTATTCCCCGCAAAATAAAGATCCTGTAAGTAAATTGAGACCTCTTCGGTTGTTTGTACCGCTATTCTCTGTTATCACAGACTACACACGCTAGTTCAACTGCCACTCACTCACGTCTTCGCTGAGAGCCAGAACACGCCACTGTCCTCTCTAAGGCTAGAATTGCCGTGTTAGGGATTAGTAATAAATTAGGTCAGACTAAGGATATCGTATTAGATATTTGGCCGAAATCAGTCACGGTTTCGATACCTACAAGTCAATATGTTCATAAATAACGAAGTTGAAAATGAACATGGCCAGTTTTGAAAATTATAAAGGAAACAAAATTCTTCGACTTCAGTAACTCAGGGTAAAAAACAGTATTCCGTATGCGAATAAGGGGTTTAAGATTTGGCAACGTATGAGTTGAACTTTGGAGAAGTGGTCATGAAGTAGACTGGACTCACGTTGAGAAAACGTGCATTTCTAAAATGCATGTCTTTCCTGTCTTAAAGAAGTGTTCCAGTCATCGATAATTAATAGAAGCGTCTAAAGACCGCGCTCGGTTTATACATAGCCGGAGCACGCCGCAAGAGGATTCGCCGATTAGCACTTCAGCGATTCACGGCAACTTATGCTTCTCACTGTTATTACGGGCACATTTATTTTAAACCGGGAAGCATTGATACTTCAGATGTTACAATTTCTATTGATATGATGCAGAAACAGTTTAATTCTTCAATATTCAAACACTCGACGACTTACTATAAATAGTTCATTTATTAACCTCTATTAAAGTTGTATCAACTTAACTAGTATTGTGTATCCTCACACTTACCCACGTGACATAGTTCGCTACTGTATCAGCCGGTAGCAGATTCTTCAAAGACTGTGATATTGTAGACAGCACCATTTTGACGCCCCTCGGGCCCTAATGACCTAGTTGTCGACGGGCCCTTAAACACAACTCACTCACTCACTCACTCACTCACTCACTCACTCACTCACTCACTCACTCACTCACTCACTCACTCACTCACTCACTCGACGTCCCTTGAATCAGAAAAAGAAAAAGCACGTGTATGTATATATTTCCATGTGAGTGATTGTGAACAGCTCAAAAACAAACTATTAGGTGAATACCAAATTTGCTATATAAGTTCAGTATCTTGGTGGACAAAACGCGTCTGTTTGGGTTTTCTCCGGGTTCTTTGGTTTCCCCCGCCGTTTATTGCACCAACTGCTTCATTCTCACTGGCATTTCATATCATCCACCTCTTCATCCTCATACCAAACTCCAGGCTAATCCCCCATCGTGGATGTTCCCTGCTCCTCGACAGGCGCCTCATCCCAGACACCCACTTTCAACCGCTGGAGGTGGAAGCCCTCAATGAAGGTATACATCTTCCCAAGGATTGCGACACGAAAATTTTCAAGAAAATCCCCCACCCCAAACTACCCTTATATATGTAACATTCTTTAAAAAAATATATTTTCTCAAAATGTCTCGAACGGTTTTGATTAAAATACCATATGTTTAATATAGTTTCACACCAAGTGAGATATCCTGAATTTTCTGCGAATAGACTCGTAAGTCCTCTTTATTCTGTATCAGTTTTCATAGCTGCTAAACCTTAAGAAATACATAAACAGAATCTCGCTGCTTAAAACTCAATTTATGTCAAAAAGATGTTTTGTGGAGTTAACTGTTTTCGAGATAGTACTTGTTTTTGGCTTGATTTTCCCAATAATTATACAGTTGTCAAATGGGAAGTCGCTATTCTTTCTTTGCTCCTAGTACTGAAAACAGTGGAGCTTCAAAGGCATCACATAGTGACCAGCTCTTAAAAGATTTCACTGTGGTATAAGCCTGCTGTATTCCCTTATTCCCTTTGTATCTACAAGCAAATGTGTAATAAAACAATTTCTACAAAAGTATATCTCGATTAACATGAAGTAGATGAGCGTTTGTAAGAATAATTTTACAAGAGTGATTATAGAAATTCATCTGAGGGCTACACATCAGATTTTTATTTAGTGGCCTGAAAACTTGTAATTAAATTATACCTATACTAATAGACAATTTTGTTGAAATGGATAATTTCCCTTTTCATGAGTATTAGAGTTAGTTTTACTGAAACGAAACAAAGTGTGCAAGTGGAAAAAAATAGTACAGCTTCTAATTCAATTAATGAACAGAATTACAGAAAACATAGCGTAACGTGCTTGGTATGGAAGATTTAGACAGGATTAAAAGGTAACGGATGAAAAACCACGAATAATAAAGCAGAGCATTAGCAGAGATTTCCTGAACGAAAAGATTGAAATGTGTTTGGTTGTCGTGTGTGCACATGTAAAGTTTTAAAACAAAGTTTGGCTCAGGTTGTGGTGATGGCCACAGGAAATGAAAGGTAGAGGCGAACACTGAAAAGTTAAAACATTCTGTCGGACTGATGAAAAAAAAAGGCTTTAGTACTCTCTCTCTTTGACTCCATCGCAATTCAAAAGTTTGTTCACGTTAGGCCGTGTGTCTGTGTGTTTAACGAGTGAATCTGCAGTTTCAAACCGCTGCCTTTTCCAGAAACTACAACCTTCTGGAAACAAACACAAATAAGAGCGGCTTTGCAATCCTCACAACATTTATATTTTCAGAGCTAAATCCCTACATTTTAGCATGATTGGCAACGCATAGATATCTGCATGATCGTTGTATCTTATTCCAGGTTATTCTGTTCGGGACTACGGTTTCGTTTGTTAACTGTTACCTATGATTTATATCACTGGCCACTAGCTTTAGAAACATGTTGATATGGCAATGTTGAGAGACGTTATACTCTCACAAGTGAAAATCGCGATATGTTGTCGCGCAAATTATATTCATACATAGCGCAGTGAATAGAGCAGCAAAATATACACTCACCAAAAACATTTTAGCTGCTATGCACTATCAACACAGAAGATATCAGTCGCCAAAGTTACGATGAGAATAGTGAATCTATTAACAGTGAAGCAATACAGATTTAAAGGTTTTAACACATCTTAGAGACTATAAACTTCACTTATCTTAATATCTGAGTTAGAATTCAAGAACTTACAGCAGATATTAAGATGAGCGAAGCTTAGTCTCTAAGATCTGTTAAAACCTGAAACCATAATTATAATGTGAATATATGTAAATGATAATAGAAAGAAACAAAAGGAGATTCTAATCGATAGTTAAGGGGAAGACGTAATAAAGCTGAACAGATTAAAGTCTCAAGAATGGAAGCCTAGGCAGATTTAAATGAGTGATAAGGTTACAATTGTTGTACGTGCAAAGCCCGAGCGATTCCGCGGGCTGATTCCTATCTTACCATGACGTGCTCTAAAGTTGACCAATGGAAATCACTTCCTTCGTGTCGCCCACGCAAAACATATGCAACGCAACACACATTCGTCTTGAATCGAGCCGAGAGAACGCACGTGCAATTTGGGATTTGTATGTAAACTGGTGTGTATACATTTTTCGGCGGTTCCCAAAGGGTGACAAAGTTCAAATATTATAAAGTTGCAGTTGATGTTAGAAAGTTATATTCTATTTACATATCACCGGCAGTTCTTCACAAATCTGGAAATTTGCAAATAAAGTCAAATGTTTGTTAATTCTTCGTGTGGTTCCATACCTACCACAACTCACGCATACCCTGCAGATTAGGACCTCTTGCTAGAGCTAGTCAGATACCGGGACACCATATTTCGATAGGGGATATCCTGGCGACGAGATCGTATAGATCTTAAAGGCGACGTCTTCGACTTAGAGGAATATTTGCGTCAAACCTTTATATATGAATGATTTATTAAACAAATGGATTATTTGAGAAGAATAGTCAATAATAGGACATGAAACACACTGTAACAGAGTTTACTTACTTGACTACACTACCATAGGCAAAAAATATGCAAGTCGGTAATAACTTGGTCAATGCATACAGTTCTCGCAGTGTGAAGATTTGATGAAAGCTTCTTCAAAGCAGTACTCAAAGCATCTTGGAAATACACCAAGAAAGTCTTTGGTGTAGCCTCATTGAAAAAAATGCATACTTGATTAATTTGGAGAATGTTGCTGCCGAGAACTGGAAATATACAAACAATCAAAGGCGTAAGAAGTGCTAATGTCATTGTCAGAAGATACCATAATTGTATGTGTGATAAATTTCACAAATGTTTTGAATGGACGGTAAAAAGAAAACGTCGGCACAATGCCTGTACACTTTGCTGGAATCAGCTTCTTGATGAATTCAACACCTTTAAGAGATTTCATAGTTGTATAGTTCGCCATCTCTACTGACTCTTCAGGAGTCAATCAAAAGAAGGGATTTAGTTGTTTCTTGTATCTCTTGCGCTCCTTGCAGCTCGACACGTAAGTGCAGTGCTTTAGTAGACAGGGGGGAACCTATAACCGCCCCACCTATTCCTCCCTCTTCTGTCAATACATTTGCAGCATAGCCGCTAAAACTTTACAAAGAGGTTTTCTCTCTAGTCAGTAACAAAACAAGTAGCTTTGTTGTATTCTCCACAACTACCGAGACCTTGCCTTGTCAGTTTTAGTGGTCTATGTTAATAATGATTAAAACTACTTTACTTACGGAGGCTTGACAATTATTAGACTCGAGCAAGGAATTGTTATTTACCACTCGAGGTTGTGTCTGTAAGATATTTTTTTATTTTGAGTATTTCATACGTAAATGTGTTAAACTATCATATAGGAATTATCACCTAGTCATTCTTGTACAAATTAACACTAAGCATTCTTTTGTTTAGTCAGAGTGACCAACTGTATCCGATATATCGCTAAAAAACAATGTATTACACATTACCATCGATTAACAATCAGAATAGCACTACATTTCAACTTGACAACTGTGTTAATAACAATTGTTCTTTTAATAACTAAGGTATTTAACTCCGTAACGTTGTGTTTTCGTAATTCGGAATTAACAGGAAGTTCACTATTGAAGTTCTTGTGATTTGTCGAAAAGTGACGTTCTACGTTACTTTTCTTAGTAAAAGACTACTTTTACACAGTAAACACACGAGTTTTCCTCTAAATTCGACTATACAATACTGCTCCTCCCAATCACTGTTAAAATTACTATAAGTTCTTTGCCTTTTAGCCTCACGGTATTCAGAAAAATCGACCACAACACCAGACATGTATAAGAAATGTTGGGCCGCTCTTTGCGTTTCACATAAATAAAGCGGTCGCTTTGTATGGAACTGGAAAGCCGACTTTCGACCGAACTATAACTGGAATTACCCTCACAAGCACTCAAGTTATACTGAATGTTTGGTTCAAACACTGATCCCCTTCCTCGCCATCCTGCAAATAGCAATGTTCAAAAGAGCAAACTTATTGTTTACGGCATACCTTCGAAACTCTGCAACTGCCTGTCAGACTTGCAGAGGTCCTGGCAGACGAGAAACAAGCGGTAGAAAGAGTTTTGAGTTTTTTGCAAAGGTAAACATGAATCTGAGGCTTCTAAACTAGATATGGAAACTCTATACTTTTTCGACCTTTTATAACTTTGTTTTAATTCTAGTGTTTCCTCTTTGTTTGGTATATTTATGTGTATGTTGCTTTTTATTGGCTTTTATTTTATATTGAAATTTACTGTAGCTTTTGCCATGATCTGTTTTATAAGGGCACTGATGACCAAATAGTTGAAGGCCTTAATTCTACATCATCATCATCATCACCTCATTCCTGTGAATCAAGTGTATTTATTAAATCTATGACTGGAGCAGCGATACACTAACTTGTACTTTTTAAGTGCTGCCTCACCCCACGGGTCAGGCTATCAACTCAACCGCCTGCGTTCGCAACTTGAGTATGCTGCCTCTGTGATCCAAAACCGAGGTCTACTGATCAGTAATTAAAGAGCCTCCGTAAATAAATATGCAAATTTTTATTCCTATTTTACCTGCAATGATTAGTAAAACGTGTGATGAAAGTTTATCTGCCTTAAAAAGAAGTATGCAGAAGAATGTAAGAATAGTTTGGAGTGAGAAGAGACAGACAATGCTTGTGAACCCTATGGCGGCACCAGGGTTGACTGCAATTCCATTAGCCCGTGATGATGCTACCTTCTCTAGACACACATGCAAATACTTTGACGTTAGCAGAGCGTGGAAAAGCGCAAGGGTTTTTTACGTTGCCCAAACCTGACGAATTGGGTGCTGTGTCACACACAGAGTGGCCTGCCTGTCTGTCTGCCTTTGCTGTCTGCACTCACTCCAGATATGTTTTATCCGGTGAAAGTTTCATCGTCCACCCGAGTTGTTATGCTATTGTGTTTGTCACAGATGAGAGCTTCCTCATCTTGTAGTCTGTTTATAACAAGGTGGTCTTTATTTTTTTCTGCTGGAACAGGCATTGACTACAGTAACAATGAGATAGGGCGTGGCTGAATATGGTTAATTGATATGGGTGAGAGCCTAAGGCAAGTGAGGCTTCCTGATTCGCTAGAAATATGTCTGTATGATAAATACTTTCAACTACACAAAACTCCACCAAGTGTCCTTAGCCCTTTCTTTGTATGCCTACTTTAAAGTGATTCCATTTAATATCCAACGTAACTCGCTTACAAGGAAAACTTTTTGTTGCATCCTTTTAAAATACCAATGGCTGAAAATACTAAACACACACTTTGATATTTTCTCTGCTATCTACCTAAAATAGGTACCCATTCCACTAAAAACTTACATGTTTACATTTCTTCAGAAATGAATGTAATGAAACTCCCTAAAAATGTACAAATATCGTGTGTTTGTCTGTGCCTATGAACAAAGTAAATAACTCGAAAACAAAACCAAATTTAGTATTAAACTTGATAAATATTTAAGCTTAGTATCTTCGAAGGACATGACCCAACAAAATTAAGCTCTGCATGATTTTCTTCGAAAAAGCTGTTCTTCACGAAAATAACTATAACGATTATTATTTGTTTATGTCAACAAACTTACTGTTGGTGTTTTTAAACACACAAGCCGTGTGTGGGCAAAGTTTGAGAGGTAGAGCTGGAACTTAAAAATTCAATGCCATAACTGGGATTTGAACCACAGACCTTCCGCTTACCAGGCGGCTGCTCTAACCATTGAGCTATTGTGACAAACTGCCAGAATGGCATTAAATTCTCAAACCAGTTCGTATTTCTCCTGGTAAACCACAAAGGCAGTCTCACATCAGAGACAAATTACCCCAATGGTGACTTACTATTGTAAGTACTTTATATCCCAGGATTAAATAACCTTCAGATGGTAATTATTATTTATTTATGCCAACAAACTTACTGTTGCTGTTTTTAAACACACAAGCCGTGTGTGGGCAAAGTTTGAGAGGTAGAACTGGAACTTAAAAATTCAATGCCATAACTGGGATTTGAACCACAGACCTTCCGCTTACCGGGCGGCTGCTCTAACCACTGAGCTATTGTGACAAACTGCCAGAATGGCATTAAATTCTCAAACCAGTTCGTATTTCTCCTGGTAAACCACAAAGGCAGTCTCACATCACAGACAAATTACCCCAATGGTGACTTACTATTGTAACTATAACGATTTTAAAAAACAAATCTGGTATGTTACATACACATGGATTTATCCATTCTTCAACAAACTATTCTTAAAAAAACTTCATCGTTACTCCATACTTGTTAATGGAGATAAACATCTGTTGAAGTTATCTTGTTGCATATTTCCTTGTAGGTGCGTTGGGAATATGAGAACACAGTAGGCTTTAAGTGATAGTCAAATATTTTAAGAGCTGGTCTCTATGTGGTAGCTTTGAAAATGTATTCTCCTTACCTGATCAGGAAGAAAAAGTCTGCTGTCGCATAGTTTTCTTTCCTCTTTTAGGTACAAACTCTTTCTACTAACACTTATTCTTCTATCCATAATTCCTTCAGTATCACTCTGAAATTTGAATAAGATATAAAAGAAAGCATTCAAAAGTTCACTGCTCTAGTTTTCTACAATTAATTGTTTATAAAGGAAGATAGGATTGCTTATTTTTATTAAAGTTTGTCAGCATTTTTTTCTAAATAAGTAACCATATTATTAATACTAAAATAGGTCCTCAACAACAATTGCAGCTACAAATCCTGAAACAAATGCATCAGTTTCCAGTATGGTTCACGGCAAAACTATTAAATTACCAGGAGAAATATTCAGTGGACCAGCTAAAGCAATTCAAGATCCAAAAAGCTTTGTTTCTGATCTTAAAACTGTCTGAGGCAATTTAAACGTGTACCAGTACATCGCAAAACTGCAAGAAGCATCTTGGTGCACAGAGACCTGCAGAAATGTACTAATGTTTGATATGTATCGACAGGGTGAGGAATCGTTCTGCGTGGCTCAGGTGGTCGGCTGCTGGCTTACTGATCCCAAGGTCGCGAGTTCAAATCATCCCAGACAACTAAATCAAGTGAGACAGAGAATCAGAGCTCCAAGACATCAATAAAAACAAGAATTGGTATAGCTGTTCGTTTTCCTGCCAGATTTTTTTGGCCATACAAATGAGAAAATGTGAAATTTTAAAATGTTGTATCGTGAATTATTCACTGGAAAGGGAGTGATGTAGGAACATCTTGAGTGTGAGGCAGATACGCTATCACAACACTACAGAGTCGGGCTAAGGAGATAAGTGTCACCGCCTGCGGTGCCGTAGTAGTTAAAGCGGGCGTTAAACACTACAACAACAACAACTAAGGAGATAAGGAAAATATGCCTCGAGTTTCTTTTAAGATAACATATGCCGTATGCTCATTATAATTACGTCTTTCACTGAAATGTAATACGTATAACAGCGAATTACGTATATATGTATTACATATATTAACAGTTTTCTAAATTACATTTTGCCGGGATCTACAAAAATGTAGCACAAATATGCATTACTTAGAAATGGGTATAACACAGGTTCAACTGTGTGTATACATATATAAAGATGGAACATAAACTAAAATTGTCAGTTTTTGCCATTCTTCAATATGCAGCCTCACATTAACACATAAATTAATTAATACTTTGTTAATATATGGATTTTACCTAACGTTAATCGCTTGTATAACAATAGGCAAATAGACACTACAACAGCTCCAAAATAGGTACTAATATGGGCACTATTCGTAATGGAAAACATTAAGTAGCCAATCATTTATTCATTTGCCACTTAAACACACATTTTGACAGACAGAGCAGCATAGAAATATCAAATATAGCATGTAGCATACACTAAATGTACTGAATTCCACTATTCCCTTCCACAAACTGTAATAGTAGATTGAGGTTAAGGTACAATTTTATTTTGCGAAATCCTACGAGTAAACTAAAACTACTTTTAGCACTTACGGTATATACTTACTATTTTTAGACAGCGCTTAACCTTGTAAAATATCTGTGATATTATATTGATTCCTGAAACTAAGATAAATCGCATTTATAACGACATAAACTGATGTGTATATCGAGATTCTTGAAATAAAAGACTAATGTTGAAAACGAGATCAAGTCTCGTGTTCAGCGAGATTGCATGTATTGTTGATTCACACGCTTTCTCTCCCACCAGGCAATGAAGCCCATGAAGCCATTAAATACTATTTCATGCTGCTTTCTAGATTCTTTTGGGTGGTAGTTTTTGTGTTATTTTTTCTGCCGCTGGTGTAATTTCACTTGATTCTTCCATTTTATTTTCTTCTAAATTCCCATTTTCCGCCATTTAAACTTTATGTAGGTTGTACTAGACAAAAGAATAAGCTTTACATCAAAGAGAACGAAGGCTGCCAATATAATGTATAGGTTAACTCTTAAACGAATTGCTATAAATTGAAGTATAACAATTTGTATTTTGAATAGATAATGCGTGCGCTATTAGAAATTATTCATGAAACAGACATAATGAACAGTAAAACCTAATGAAAGCAAGTCGAATTACTATACATATGTATGCAAATGTAAAACGTAATTTGTAATGTGAATGGACTTGAAATGTTAGATGCCGGCCTACTGATCCCAAGGTCACGGGTTCAAATCCGGCCCAGATCGATGGTTTTTAAGTGTGCTTAAAAACGACAGCTCCATGTCAGTAGATTTACTGGCATGTAAAAGAACTCCTGCGGGACAAAATTCCGGCACATCGGTGACGTTGATGTGATCCTGGCAGTTGACAGCGTCGTTAAACAACAAATTAATTAATTAATTGAAATTAAAGTTGGTCATAATGGAGTGGTATGAACAACTTATTTCGCTTCGTGTGCACCATGTAAAAAGTGTTATTTTTCGGCCATATTGTCATCATCATGAACAAATGTAGGATTAGGTCGTTAAAGCTTGTTCCTCAAGAGCTCTGTAAACGTTTCTGGTTGTGCTGTCTCTCTCTCTTGGTCTTCCAGGTTCCCTTCTGCCATACAGTCGATAGTTGTAGGCTAAACCTGGGAGTTGGTGAAGAGTCACACGTTATAGATGACTGAACCAGTCTTACTGATGGTCATGGCGGCGCCGTGGCCGAGCGGTTAGCGCGCTCGCCTGCCACCTAGGCAGCCCGCGTTCGATCCCAGAGACCCACATGTGGTATTCGTGGTATTCAGGGTGGGTTTTCTCCGGGTGCTCCGGTTTCCCCCGCCATCTCATTCCAGCGGTGCTCCATCTTCATTCCATGTATCATCAGTGTCACCGCCTGCGGTGCCGTAGTAGTAAAAGCGGGCGTTAAACACTACAACTGCTTTCTGATAGTCTTCTTACCTTCACTTTGTTTCTTATATCCACATTTCTTTGGTGACCAAGTATTGTTAATTCTAATGATGGTCTTAAAAACCTCATCTGTACTGCTTCTAATTTTTGCCTTTTTTAAAAATTTAAAAAACAGATTTCACTGCCATAGGACAGAGTTGCTTTTGAAGTGATATTGTGTAGTTTCAATTTCGTATCTATTGACATATAGGTATTTCCCAAAATTTCGTTGTATAATACCGTTATACCGTTATACTTGTTATACTTTAGTATTTTTACACGCTTTATATTAGCTTCACCTGTACGTGTGTGTGGGTGTGACGGTGGGGGTGTGGGTGTGTTGGGGTAGGGTGTAGGTGTGTGGATGCGTGTGTGCAACGGAATTTTTCGACGTAATTTTCACCAACTTACACTGTAAATTTGCACGCATGTCAAGGACCGATGACAATACAATAATATCATAACTTTGTCCTAATGTCCTGACCAGATTATCAGGATGAAAAAGTGAGATAAACATTTGTATAAATTGTCTTATTGCTAATTTTCTTGCCTGTGCATGGAGAAAACATCGGGATCTAAGCAATCATCAAATGCTTTGAAGAGTGCTCGCTATATGATGTTTTTGAAATTAAGTGTATTAAGTATTGCAAAATGCTGACAAATAACAAGAAATATCTCCAAAATTCTTCCTTCAAAAAAAATCATTTAACCTAAACTTTGTGTTTTAAGGAGCTCTACATTTTTGTATAGTAAGATTTGTGTAGTCTTTACCAGTTCATCAAAAGTAAACAGGACTACATGGGCTATGGCCAGAAAATTCAAAAGATGCGTTTCGTTTATCATAGAAATATCTTAAACATGTCGTATTGTAATCAAAATCGTTTAGCCATTTTCGAGAAAATCAAACGTTAGTTTAGGTGGAGGAGTTTTCTTCAAAATCTTCGTTTCGCATCCTTGGAAAAAATTAAAGTTAAATACCAACTTTGGTTTTTTACCGACTTTTCGTTTTTGAGTTATGGTGTTGACAGACAGACAGACACACACACACACACACACACACACACACACACACACACACACACACACACACATACACACACACACAAATCTTCTTTCTAAAAAGGCCTTTTTCTTGTACAGGGGCCTCAAAGCACATTTTCGGTGAAATCCCGACATCGAATTTTTGGGTCGAATTCAATATATCACCTACTCTAAGTGAAAACCACTTAAGCTACAAAAATAGATATTAGGAAATTAGGGGCAATAAAATTAGTACATTTCACTCCAGTAAACATGAGACGTATGTACATGTGTATACAGCCCTCGGTTCTGAAGAAAGCAACAAAGTAGGCAAAGGCCAAGATCCAGTTATCTATGGGATGTTTCATTTTGACACGCGGAGCAAACCACGCATGGCCGAGTTAACCTTAAAATATTTACAGTAGTAGACAATAATTTTGAATAATTAATAATAATAATAATAATAATAATAATAATAATAATAATAATAATAATAATAATAATAATAATAATAATAATAATAATAATAATAATAATAATAATAATAATAATAATAATAATAATAATAATAATAATAATAATAATAATAATAATAATAATAATAATAATAATAATAATAATAATAATAATAATAATAATAATAATAATAATAATAATAATAATAATAATAATAATAATAATAATAATAATAATAATAATAATAAAACAGGATGGGGGAAAGAAGGACAAAGCCAGTGAGAGGGGAAGGAAGATGGGGTAGTCAGAGCATATAGTGACAAGATGAAACGCAAATTACGTACATCGACTGACACAGAGCGGGGGAGATCAAAGCCATCAGGAAAATTAGTCCATTAAGATGTAACCGTTTGCATGGAGAGAGAGGAGTACGTCTGTAGGAGAGGCAAATCATTTTGTAATTAGCAGTACGGTCCACCCATTGACCCTTCCCTTCCCTACGTCAGGGCTCGACTCGATTTAACAAGCGGATTAGCGAATATGACGTGGATTTCAACATATGTAGCTGGCTCCAAGTGCAAAGAAAAAAGGAACATCGCAAATCCAGCACCTGTACCAGTATTCCCTTCTAAGGTCCTCAAACAACAACTCCATTGGCTGGCTGCAAAAGTGCAACAACTGAAAAATTCACTGCCATGCTCGGGACTCGGAACTATAAACTTTTCATTTATTAGACCAATGAGATACAACTGCGATCGGTACCTCGAATGCGCGTTGAACTCCTTTCATCTAATTCAATTGAATGTATCTTCGGGACGTTCAATATGATTGGGCTATTTCGTTCTCTGTTATGCTTTGTTAAGTTCCAAAATTATATGTCCATAAACGGGGTAAGAATACAAAAAATGTACTTTGATACCTTAAGCCCTCTGATGGGGGGAAAAAGTATCACACGTGTTATCTATCCCTCAGCATTCTCTTGGATTGCAATATTAGCCTTCTTCAAGACCAGAAAATGAAATAAAGTTACCTCAGAGTGCTCCAATAATATCCATTTCCTGTTGCAGCTATTTCAAGGATTTCGATTACATGTTCGCTTTCTCTACTGCGAATAATTATATTCCACTCTAACTTTGATACCGAGATTTCACTAGAAATGCATGTTAATCCCTCTATCATTTGCTCACTTTCGTTAGCAAGGAGGTTACGTGTATCAGCTGTAGTTTGTTTCTTACTATGTGGCGATGTGAAAATCTGGCACAAAGTTCAACTGTAATAAATTTAATATTGGGTCACAACTATAATGATAAATTGTTTATCACGATATCTTATTCACGAAGATTCCCTCCTCCCTTTGAATTACAACCAGACCACAGTCCAATTTCTGAAAGCAGCTTTCCAAAAATACGGAAAGTGAAGTTGGAACACTGTGTAGGTACTCCGCCATCTGTGTGAAGAGTACTGAATCATTCCAAAGGATTTCACCAGCAGATGACAGCACAAAAGTTAATTGTATTGCTTTTAGTAAAGTAAGCAGGAATACACTTTGTGGTAAAAAGTACCAATCAAATTGTACACTTTACATCTGAAAGTTAACTATTCAAAAGAGTGGTAATCTTAAACAGCTAAAATTGTCTTTATTTATAAATTATAATTAAACACATCAATGTTACTTGTTCAGAATACTGTGCTTGAGTTACCTGGAGAAGTTTCAGGCATGCGTACTTTAGTTGACGTTTGGAAGGTGAATGGAAGTGATTGTGAGCGAAATCACTTCCAATCCCCTTGCAAACATCAGGATCCAAGTTTTCCTTTCCTGACACTGAAAATATTTTTCCAGTATTTTCAATGATCTTATACATTCAAATTCTGGAGATATTTTCATGACAAATAAAATGTACCTATATCTTGAATTTTCTGGAATGTCTTCAGAAGTCCTGTTTATTCTGGATGAACTTGTGCATAACTGGTAAACAGAACAGATAGACAAAACCTTACTATACTTATCTCATTAAAGCATACAATTATGTCAAATAACCTTTTTATGTGGAGATAACCATTTACGTGGTATTCTTACTTTAAATGGTTTTCTAAATATGAGGGCGTTATCATTTTCTACTTTCTCACTACGTATAGTAAAGTAGAGAAGTATTGTATTCCACCTAAAAATTCGATGTCTATATTTCACCTGAATGAAAAAAAAAAAAAAAAAAAAAAAAAAAGCTTCGTGTGTGTGTCTGTCTGTGTGTAAGACTGTGGACAGTATAACTCAAAAACGACAAGTCATTCAAATACCAAAGCAGGTATTTAAGTGTAATGTATTTCTAGAATACGACACGAGGACCTTGAAGAAAATTGCTCCATTCTAAACTACCCTTTACGTGGAAAATTTTTCGAAAGTTTTTGTTTTACTGAAAATGGCACTAACGATTTTGATTAAAATTACATGCTTAAGATATTTTTATGACAAATAAAGTGTATATTTTGAATTTTCTGAATATAGTCCTGTTTGCTCTGGGTGACTCGAAACTATAAGAGATAGACCAAATCTTACTATACAAAAAATGTAGATCTTGCTAAAATACACAATTTATGTCCAAATCAATTTTGGAGACATTGCTTGTTATTTGTGTTAGTTTCAGAAAACAAACTTTCGTCAAATGCAATATCATTTTTCATTTTTATATGTTAACCGTGCAAGAGGACGGAGTCTCGTATTCCCCTTGCACCTACATGGAAATAAGCAATAAGATAATTATTTCTGTAAATGTTTATCTCAAGTAACACGAAAAAAATTTAGGAATAAGAATTTGTAAGAATGGTTAGTACAAGAGTAGAGAAAGTCATGTGAGTGCAGCACATCAGATTTCTTAGTTATACTATCCACAGACTGAGAGACACACAAACACACACACACACACACACACACACACACACACACACACACACACGCGCGCGCGCACACACACACACACACACGTGTGGACATTTTTCTAAAAATGCCTTTTTTTATTCAGGGGGCCTCGAAAGCTCTATTTCCAGTAAAATCTCAACATCAAAATGTTGGGTGGAATACAATACTTCCTCTACTTTAGGTAGTAGAGAAAGTAAAAATCCATGTTTCTGGTGGGAAACTATTTTCAGGGGGTAGGAAAAAGGCGCTAACTTTAAATGCTCTAAGGAGCGCTTTTGAACAACTCGTGTTGTTGATAAGCTCATAGGCTATTTTTATGGAACTTGGAGCAGTAATGTACTTGGGCATCTCTACCTTACAGAGAGTAGCCTTACCGCCCGGCCACTTTGTCCTCTAGCTGCAAACAAGGCCACGGAGGAGTGCAGGATGGGTGTGGCGGGTGTCAGCATGCCGTCTCCGCCGACCGTAAGGCGACTACTTGAATGTAGTAATTATGAACAACACAATTATGAGCAAAAAAAAAAAAAAAAAAAAAACGGTGTGTTCATATGCACACTCGGTTGCCTTTAAATGACATAAGAAATTGTTAAACTATACAATTAAAGAGAGTGTCAGAGCTCGTTGCCTTTATAGAGGATTTGAATTAATTTCTAAATGTATAGTCAAGGGCGGATCAAGAATTTCTGTAAGCGGAGGACCACCGGGTGCTTTGGGGATCCTTCTTAGAAAATGTTTGAACATTAGCTTCAAAAATTTAGAGATTGAGCAAGAAAAAAATTGGGGGATGATAACCTAAAAGGGAAATAAATTATACTTTACTAGCTGAAATACCGCGGTTTGACGATTTTATCCCAAAATAAATAAATAAAAGTGAGATAAAACACTATGCAAAAACACTATTGAGTAACCCCAAATACCACAGGAAGAAAAGCAAGTAGCTAAAGTTGTGTGAAAGCAAGACATTGCATTTCTATGTCAATCATATAGAAAATTGCATGAATTCTTTGTAGAAGAGGGAGTAGAGAAAGAAATGCGATTGTGTTTTTCGTAAACGAAACCCGAGTAATAATAACCGTGTGAATGTAATGCGTTGCACTTCTATTTCAAACATATAGAAAAGTGTATGAATTGGTTGTAGAAGAGGGAGTAAAGAAAGTGTTTGTGTTCCATAAAAGAACAGTGTGTGGAGAAAATCGTGTGAATGTAATGCGTTGCACCTCTATGTCAATCATATAGAATTGTATGAATTGTATGTTGAAGGGCGAGTAGGGAAGGATATGTAAATTTATTGCGTAAACGAAAAATGAGTAGGGAAAACCATGTGAATGTTACGTTGTACTGTAAAATTTTTAGCATGCAAACGTTCTCCATGAATAAATATATATTTGTGCCAAAGTTCGAGGTGATCGCCACAAACGCCATATACTGAAAGTAACCCGAAGTGAAAATTTTCATGAAAATGACCGATTTCGACTTTTTCTTTCCTAGTTCTACATAATTCGCATTTATATGTAAATTCTTGTAGGTCCTGGCAAAATGTAATTAGAAACGTGTTAATAAAGCGTTATTGATACGTAATGCATCTATATGCAATTCGCAGTTATACCTATTACGTTTCAGTCTAATACAACTGAGTTTTACGTAATTATACGGCATATGTTATCTTAAAAGAAACTCGAGGCGTATTTTCCTTATCTCTGTCGACAAAGACCCAACCTGAGCGGACAGCTTTTGGCGCGACCATGTTGTAGCAATAAACGGGAAGTAAACATAAACATTTTCGGTATCTGATATTTACTGTTGAACAGCGGTTTTGTCTTTCAGTTTTCAGTTGCTTTTAATCAGCCATGGAGAACAGAAAAAGGAAATGGTACCAGGGTTGCCAATGTTTAAAAGTAAAATTATCGTACCGACCACTCAAAATGATAGATTTGGATTCAAAATTATCGTACATCATAAACCAAATGCTACAATAATAAACCTATCAGCATAACACTTACGAAAATCTAATAGTATTGATGTTTATGGTATCCACTTACAAGATTGATGACCTCAAACAGTATTACAACTTTATTACTTATGTTTCTCGCACTATTCATCTGAAAGTTCATCATCTTCCCCAAATGTTGCAGCATTTAGCCAATTTGTTGTTGAGATAAACCTTAACATCTCGGTGGCTTGCAGATTTTCGGACCCACCACATTCTTTCATAAGCTGAGACGACAGAGTAAGTCCATTTACTGTATCTGGCGCCAATCTGTTTCTAATTTTGGTTTTTATTAAACCTAGTTTGTAAAAACCTCTTTCACAGGAAGTGCTTCCGTGGGGCAATGAAATCACTGATAATGCAACCTCTGCCATTTCTTTGATTCAGTATTTCCACCAATGTGACATATGTTTAACAGCACCCCAGAAACTGTCAGGTTCAGGCATGTTCTTTATTTCACACGGAGTATCACTTATTCCAAGTCTCCTCCATTGATCATCAATTTTCTGAACAGTGCCTTCTTCATTGAGATTACCAGATCTGGACACCCTGGCAAAAAGAGGATAAAGGGTAGAAGGATATGAAGTGGTTGCTTTAGAGGGATGAAAACAGGCTATGAGGGTAAAAGTTGTGTCGCTATTTGTAATTAAATTCACTTCGCTGGTGTGAAAAACCAGTGAAAATGAGAAATTATCGTATGCCCCCATAATTATCATACAAGTTGACAACCATGAGTCTAGCATTCAAATTATTGTATGCCCCCATAATTATCGTACGGGTTGGAATGGTACACACTAGCCCAGAAGGTAAAATTCATAGGAGTGGTGGAAGTTAATCCACACAAAACAGAAACCAAAATTGCTCATAGTTAGGAATTGCTGGTATCACACTATGTAATCAGTAACAAAATGAGATGTATGCACTTTATGCAATAAAGTGAAGAAACCAAATTAACTGATTTCTTTAAAGGAGGACCAAGTTAAAAATAATAATTCTTCGTACATATCTTTGTTGTTTGTAAACTTTTACACATGTAGGCCCAATGTATTGCTTTTTTAAAAAATAAGTAGCATTATGTAAATGTCTGTTGTAGGTAAGTCTGAGTTATAAGTTATTTTCTCTGTTTCCCTTGATATACGTATAAATCAAGTTCAACTGTATATGCTAATAATCTTATTCAAGATGTTCTCGGGCTTCTAGCCTTCAGGGGGCCTCAAAACATATATTTCCGGTGAAATCTGGACCTCGAATTTTTGGGTGGAATACAATAATTCCTCTACTTATTAGTAGAGAGAGTAATATGTAGTTTAAAACTGAAATTAGGCTCCCGTCAGTGTAATTCGTGGACATTTTAACTTCCCTTATAACTGCATAAACTGAAACAGAAGATGCAATTATATAATATCATATTTAATTATATAAAAAGTGTATGAATTTTATGTTGAACGAAGGTAGTGGTAGTGGTTCAACTACGTCATTCCAGAGGGCAGTCACGGTGGGATGTTGCAAGGAGGGGAAATGTGAAGTGAGGTGCAGGAACCATACAATTCCTTTATTACCCCGGCGGTCTTGCTGCTCAGGCATAGCCGTTCGTCTCATTCGTTCCCGTGGAAGTCTCTCGGTCGTTGGAACTCGACATTTTGTTTTACGGAATAAAAGGTCTCTTATTCACAACTCATAACATAATACTGCAAATTACATAAATACATATTCTAGAACAATATAAGAAACAAAAGTGTAACATATTCTTAGATTTATTACCTATTGATATGTTAACCTTAGTCCGGTCTCTTTTACACGTCCAATTTAATGCCCATTGTTACATTAACTCGTGCTTTCTTCTCGCTCGACTTTTCACTGACACACACGAGTGACATCATGCAAATTAATGATGGGGTAACGTCTCTGTTTCCTTCTTTGAAATAAACAACGCACTGCTGGTAATGTGAGATGACACTGTACTTAACCACGCATAGTCCACGATGTTTATGCACTACACGGAAGTCGGGAAGATAAGCCGATACCCCCAAGGTCTTATAAATACAAAAGTGAACGCCTTCGTGCGCTGATGGCAATATAGCTGAGCGACCTTAACCCGAAACCGAAATTATAATGTGAATATATGTAATTGATAGTAGAAAGAAACAAAAGGAGATTCTAATCGATAGTTAAGGGGAAGACGTAATAAAGCTGAATAGATTAAGGTCTCAAGAATGGAAGCCTAAGCAGAATTAAGTGAGTGATAAGGTTACAATTGTTGTACGTACGAAGCCCGAGCGATTCCGCGGGCTGATTCCTATCTTGCCATGACGTGATCTAAAGTGACCAATGGTAATCACTTCCTTCGTGTTGCTTGCGCAAAAACAAATGCAACGCAAGACACACTCGTCTTGAATCGAGCCGGGAGTGCACGTGCAATTTCTGATTTGTACGTAAGCTGGCGTGTATACATAATTCGTCGGCAGTTCTCCACAAATCTGGAAATTTGCAAATAAAGTGATATGTTGGTTAATTCTTCGTTTGGTTCCATTCCTACCACAACTCACGCATACCCTGCAGATTAGGACCTCTTCCTAGAGCTAGACCTAGACACCAAACACAGGATAGGAGATATCCTGGCGACGAGATCTGATAGGTGTTAAAGGCGACGTCTTCGACTTACAGGAACGTTTGCGTCAAATCCTACATCTCTCCCTGAACGCGGTCGTAAACCACTAAGCAATTCGTCACGTCCAAAGAGTACTGGGTATAGTAATATATCTTGTATTCACCATGTTAGCGACAAGCTTTTGGTTTCATTACAATGTTCTATGTTCTGATTAGGGATCGAAGGTGAATACACGTCAGCCCTTTTGTTACTGTGAGGAAGAATGCACTAGATTGTATACGTATACTAATTAAATTTTGTCTATACTATTTATACCGTATAGTAGATAAATTATTACAGTCAAGTTTAACGATAAAACATTTTACAAATTAATGTCGAGTTATCGAGAGTCTGGTTATGGGGATTTTATTGCATTCCCTTTGCTTCTGTTAGGTGTTATTTACTGCTTTATTAGCTGCGTCTCGAGATGTTGAGGTTATTTTCTATAGTTGTCCTGTACATTTTATTATAAAGTCATATTTGAGTGCACATTTTTCTATGTTCTGCATACTTCTACTGTTAGTCTTCTGGAAGAGTCAGAATGTATCTCATTTTGTTAGTAATACTGCACGTACGTACACTATTATGTCGGTCTGGGTAGCTCAGTTGGTCTACCGATTCTAACATTATGGGTTCAAACCCCGCCCGGACCGATGGTTTTTAAATGTCATAGATCTACTGACATGTAAAAGAACTCCTGTGGAGCAAAATTCCGGCACATCGGCCGCCGATATGATCCTAGAAATTGACAATGTCGTTAACAAAGTATTTTGTTTTTCAGCTGCAAATCGAAATTTGGTCATTGCATTCTCTGTTTATGCGGTTGTATCTTGATTTTGAAATATTTTATTGATTTCCT
Source organism: Tenodera sinensis (assembly GCA_030765045.1). Taxonomy (NCBI): domain Eukaryota; kingdom Metazoa; phylum Arthropoda; class Insecta; order Mantodea; family Mantidae; genus Tenodera; species Tenodera sinensis. The sequence goes on from CM060961.1 coordinate 18,918,391, forward strand.
TGGTTTCATGCGTCATTTCTTTCATCATGCACTACTGTTAGTTTATATTGCAGAGTTTCTGTAACCTCGCTTACTTTCTTTAAGTTGGCAACATCGTCTTCATCAGGTCTCTCGCTATTTATAATTTCTTTCCTGTGCTTCTTTTTGCTAACTGTATCTTCATCATTTCCTTTGCTTTACTTCTGCGTAAATAAATTACGATGCATTATCTTAGAATTTGTAATTCCAAATTTTCTTCTTGAAGATCCATAGAATTTTACTTCAATTCATTTTCATGGTCACATAACTCCTATATCATTTGTTACCTTTCGGTAACAATGAAGTTACGTATATTACTAGCTTATTTGCGACTGTCACTACGCTTCCATGGGTAATTCCAATCGGTTTAAGTACTCATTCCGGATTGAAGTGGGATCAGATTGAATCGTTCTGAATCCACGAAAGACGCTAACTTCTACTGTACTTTTTTCTTTACCTTTTTATTTTATGTGTTTTGCAAATTTGAAAATTTAAATTATCTGAAATATAATGCAATATTATATTGAATACCAAAGAGAATAAGAATAGTTTCAAAACTTTTAAACAGGGATTACGACGAACATGAGTGAGTGAGTATGTGAGTGTTTGAGTATGTGTGTGAGTGAGTATGTGTGTGAGTGAGTGTGTGAGTGAGTGAGTGAGTGTGTGAGTGAGTGAGTGAGTGTGTGTGACTGAGTGTGAGTGAGTGAGTGAGAGTGAGTGAGTGAGGAGTGAGTAAGTGAGAGTGAGTGAGGAGTGAGTGAGTGAGTGAGTGAGAGTGAGTGAGGAGTGAGTGAGTGAGGAGTGAGTGAGTGAGAGTGAGTGAGGAGTGAGTGAGGAGTGAGTGAGTGAGTGAGTGAGTGAGAGAGTGAGTGAGTGAGTGAGAGAGTGAGTGAGTGAGTGAGTGAGAGAGTGAGTGAGAGAGTGAGTGAGAGAGTGAGTGAGTGAGAGAGTGAGTGAGAGAGTAAGTGAGTGAGAGAGTGAGTGAGAGAGTGAGTGAGTGAGAGAGTGAGTGAGTGAGTGAGTGAGAGAGTGAGTGAGTGAGTGGTGTTTAAGGGTCTATTTACAGGTGATTTGGGCCACGATGAACATAGGGAAACACGGTTTAACCTAATGTAACGTAACTTAAGAGAGGTAGAACACTGGAACTGAAAAATGCAATGCCACAGTGGGATCTGAACCACAGACCCTCCGCTTACCAGGTGGGTGCTCTCCAACCAGTTCGTAAGTGGAGGGTCTGAGGTTCAAATCCCAGCTGTGGTATTGAATTTTTCAGTTCCAGTTCTACCTCTCAAACTTTGCCCACACACTGCTTGTGTGTTTAAAAACACCAACAGTAAGTTTGTTGGCATAAATAATAACTTAAGAGTTTGGCAGTTTCAAACTTTCCTTTTCGTTTCGTTGAGTTTAATGTCAAATGATAATTTGAACCAACTGGCGTGAAGCAATAGCATTAAGTGATAAAAACAACTTCAAGAGTGATTCCCATTATCTTTGCACCGTACCAAGGTAAGTTCATTGTAATCCCGGCTTTATACCTGAAACAGAGTACTGTGTGAGGCTCCTCACACTGTTTTGAACTTCCTACAGAATAAATACACTATTTCTGACTTTCTACAACTCAAGTTGCATCAGTTACCTGCGTTTACCTCCGAGAAATATGCCCATAACTGCTCTAAGTTACAAAGGGTAAATAACATTAATAAGTTCGACTTTATATGGCTAATTTATTCAAATGAAGAACTGTACAGCAGTGATGAAGACCAGGTACATATTGTAGTGGGAATTACAAAAAGAATATTCTGTAATCTGAGAACATCAAGTATGTGAGGTGTAACAATAACCCAAATTTTACAGTTCTATTTCACACACTTGGCAATTCACCTCAAGCCTACATAATTATGTATATATAATTGTATATTTTCTATAAAGTAAGTGTACACATGATACAAAAAATAATGGTGTAAATTCTTATGAAAAGGTGGATGTTAACATTATTGCAGGAAAACAGAGTCATGTGCATAAATATATTCATATTTTACATCCAAACCTGAATGGTTAAAAGTGCCAGCATTAGGCCAATCAAAATCATACAAAATGTGCTGTAGATTGTCTTACTTGCCAACTAAACTTTGGCATATGCTTCACACAGCTCTGTAAAAAGCACAATTTTAACCCAAGCAGTAACAGAATCACAATCACCGGTGTAATGTAACACTGCAAATAGCTTTTACTCAAACCTCGGAATTATATACTTTAACATTTCAAAGTATCGCCTGCAAATCAAGTAGATATTTTGGTCTTGGCTCATTAGTGAATACTGGCCATACTTTACCTACTAATTTTCAAACAACGTACATGTTTTGTTCCTGTTCTAGACAAATATTCAAGAACCCTGCATGACTTTCATTTTAAATTTCCATAACAAGGAAAATACTAAGCTAATTAGGTTTCTAATGCAAATTATTTACAGACTTGATTTTCTGATAGGTACTTCAGTTCTCTGAAGAGGGGAACAATTCACTTTTAACATAACCAATGCAGGGCCCTAACCTTGGTAACAGTAATTTCGCATTAATTGCCCATTGCGTATTTGCGGGTCCACTCTCTCGCATTACGGATGGCTTCAGCTTCATTTGCTTTCCATAGTTCGGCAACTTCACTCTGCAAAGGATTATCAGGATTCGGAGCACTGAGCAAAGCTTGAATTGATAGTAACACTGTTCGAATTTGTAGCGCTGGACTCCATTTATCTTTCAAAATGTCCAAGCAAATACGCCCCAGTTTATCGATATTAGGATGATAGATTTTGGTTATGAAACGCACTTTAGGGGCTGACATAGGATAATCTTCTGGAAGAAACAATTCTAGCTTGAATAAACCTCCTTCAAATGGCGAATCTGCTGGACCGCTGATAGCTGCATGGAAATAACGGGCGTTGTTATCATCCGGCACAGCACTTATTCCTGGTACCGGCTCCTGCACCAGACGCTGTATTTCTTTGGTAATTCTTTTAGGTAATGTTGTCATTTTGGCTGTATGTATTCACTTAAATAAATTTTATTTCTACTTAGGTAGTTCCCACTTCCAAAAATATTCACAATCCGATTTGCAAGATGGTGGAGCTAGCTGGTAGCTTTCAAAACAAAAAGTAAACGTAACACGCTACACGCTGCACGCTCGTCATTTGTTTTTAAAGTGGTGTAATAAAACATATTGTTTCTATAATATCGAAATATATTCTTCTAAAAACATTCACTAACCACAAAATCTACATTGTTTTTTTTCTTGTTTGGGGTTTATGGATGCACTATCACACTCCGGGCAGGAGTAATCGATGTCTGCGTTGAATCGAAATAGATTAGGAGAAATAAAAGAAGCGATGAATCACTAAGAGAAGATCAGAGCACAGTTCACAGTTTCATTTCACAATTAACGAGATGGCGAAGTAGTAGCCTGGGCAAATGGGTATGAGCACTATAAACCAGAGAGGATATGTTCCATGGACCATTGCCATAACATGGGCTAGTGTGCTGGTAAGTTGCGTAACAGAAAGTACGCAGAAAAAACATATTTTTTACAGGTTCGCCAACATAAACCAAGTAGCCAACATAAAAGCTGGTATTATTTATGCTTGAGCTTGTGTATTCAAATAGATCTCAATACGGGTTGAACATAACATGGAAATGCTAATCGTATTGGGAATGACATTGCACTCAAATCGATTTCAAACGTAGTACGTGTATGCGGTGTGACGATGTAGATATACTCGTATGGTACAAAGCTCAACGCTACTAATTTCACTATTGGGTCACATTTATAATAATAACTCCATTATCACAATATCTTATCCACTTGTATACTCTCCTGCCGTTCGAATTACAACCAAACCACCATCCAATCCTGAAGACAGCTTTCCAGAAATTGAAGTTGAATCATATAATCTGTGGTTGGAACACAAGTACAAGTACTCCGCCATCTTGTGAAGAGCATTCAACAATATCAAATTATTTCACCAGCAGATGACAGCACAAACGTTAACTGTATTGTTTTTAGAAAAATAAGCAGGAATGCATTTTTTCTTTCTCTGCTGTTAATAGAAGGAAGTATTGTATTCCACCCAAAAATTCGATGTGAAGATTTCACCATAAATATATGTTTTGAGACCCCCTGAATCCAAGAAAAGCATTTTTAGGAAAAGGTACGCGCGCGCGTGTGTGTGTATGTGTTTGTGTGTCAGTCTGTGTCTCTGTGTGTCTGTGGAAAACATAACTCAAAAACGAAAGGTCGGTTAAAAACCAAAGTTGGTATTTAAGTTTAATGTCTTTCAAGGATGTGACACCAAGATTTTGAAGAAAATAGCCCCACCCTAAACTACCCTTTATATGGAAAATGTTTCGAAAATATTTATTTTCTTGAAAATGGCTGATCACAGAAGGACAACTTTTTCCTAAAAATCCATTCGTTTTATTTAGGGGGCCTAAAAAATGTATCTCCAGTGAAATTTCGATATCTAATTATTGGGTAGAGTGAAATGTCTTTTAAGTACGTGGTGGATAACTGAAAAAGCATGCGATATTCGTAGCCGGAACTAAGGAGAAGCAGAAATTGGATACTGTGTTTTCCCCATGGGTTTCAACTACACCTCTATTTTGGAGACAAAACACCATCAGCTAGAACTCTACAAAATGGTATGGGAAATCAAATGTTGACGCACCTGTAATAGCTAGCAGTTCCGCAAGGGTGAGCTGCCCCAGAAACAAATGATAAAACACATCGACGCTGTGCGTCAAATGAACGAAGAAGATAATCAAATCAAATACGTGGAGATGGGACGTGTTTGGACAAGGGTAGTGGCAATGAAAAAGATTTCACTTCAACAAGGGCACATTTTGTAGGTATATCTCGACTGAAAATCGCCATCATAGGCATACCATACATTTGTGTACCGTTCATACTGAATACCAATGATCATTTTAATCCTATGTTCTACATGGGTTTAATGTGTTAATTGGGATCGCTTTAACACCTCCTCTCATTAATCGAAGACATTTGTTTTCTAATAGTGGTTTAGCTATAATTAATACTTCATCACAGTATCTAAATATTAATTTTATGCAAGGTTGAATCCCTTTACATGGCCAACACATAAAAAGTGAATAACGATCTTCCATTTTAGAAAACTAAAAGTATCGGAAAACTCACACAAATAACAAGGAATGTCTCCGAAATGGTTCACTCCACCAAAAAAAATACATTTGGACATAACTTGTGCGTTTTAACCAGACCTGTTTTTGTATAGTAAGATCTCTTAAGTTTACCAGTTATGGAAAATCATCAAGAGTAAACAGCACTCATGGACTATAGACAGAAAATTCAAAACATAATTTTATTTGCTATAAAGATATCTTAAACATACGGCATTTTAGTTAAAATCGTTGGACCCATTTTTGCGAAAATTTTAGAAAGCTTTTTCCATGTAAGAGATAGATTAGGGTAGAGGAGTTTTCTTCAAAATCTTGGTGTTGCATCCTTAAAATATGTTAAACTTAAATACGACTTATGGTTCTTAACCGACTTTTCGCTTTTGACTTATGCTGCTCACACACACACACACACACACACACACACACACACACACACACACACACACACACACACACACACACACAAACACACAAGGACCTTTTTCTAAAAAAACTGATGTGTTGCACTCACATGACTTTCTCTACTCTTGTACTAATCATTCTTACAAACTCTTATTCCTATATCTTTGCAGAAATTATCTGATTGTTTATCCTCTTCTAGGTGCAAGAGGAATATGGAATACAGTAGACTTTGAGCGATAGTCAAATCTTTTAAAGCTTTCAAATTACGTTCTCTTTGTACGGTGAACATATAAAAAGTAAATAACGATGTTCTATTTAACAGATGTATTAAGTTTTACAAAACTCATACAAATACAAGCAATATCTCCGAAATTCTTCACTCCACAAAAAAGACATAAATTGAGTGTTTTAGCAAGATCTACATTTTTTGTATAGTAAGATTTGATCTATCTCTTACGGTTTACCAGTTATGCAAAAGTCACCCAGAGTAAATAGGACTTAATGGGCTATCGTCAGAAAATTCAAGATATACATTTCATTTGTCATAAAAATATCTCAAACATATGGCATTTTAAATCAAAATCGTTAGACCCATTTGTGAGAAAATGAAAATTTCCAGTTAAGGGGTAGTTTAGGGTGGATAAATTTTCTTCAAAATCTTGGTGTCGCATCCTTAAAATATATTAAACTGAAATACCAGCTATACTTTTTAAGCGACTTTTGAGTTATGCTGTCCACAGACACACACACGGATCTTTTTCTAAAAATGCTCTTTTTTATTCAGGGAGGCTGAAAACAAATATTTCTCTTGAAATCTCTACATCGAATTTTTGGGTCGACTACAATACTTAACCTACTTACTATACGTAGTAGAGAAAGTAAACACGCAACTTTCTAAGACTTTCACTATATATCTTTGTTGTCAAATGGCAACACTATGAATTAGACGGTCAATAAAGTTATAGAAATGAAAACAGTAGTTATAGAATATAATAATGTTACTTTTAAAGGAACAATTGTTTCCTTATCTAAAGAGAGACTAGTAGGAATACCTAAAGTAAGTAATATAATGAAGTTCCCGTACATTTCTCAGTCACTGCTGAGGTTGATGCTCAGTTAAAAGACACGAAGTGACAGAGAGTAAGGGATGAAACTGCTTCCCTCCGACCGCAGGATTTGTGCACAAGCCGATGATTGCCTCCCTGTAATCTAGTTGCTAAAAGAAGCTTTGTCCTTACTAGTTACTATCAAACAGATCCCTCCACGTGGATTTACTCTGCCATCATACCACCATGAAAACCTCCCTGAGGAAGCTTTCTCCTTCTCTGTGCTTATCCTACCCAACAAGGGTTGCTTTTTAGTGACCTATGTCCACTACGCTATGAATAAAAACTCCCCTTTCTTTCTGCTGAGAGATAATCAGTATTCTTCTAATAAAGTAGTCATTTATAGGGGGCCATGTTGTCCTCAGAATAAATGCAACATACAAGTGCATTTGTATATTTATTAGAACTAGTCGCTTATCAATTAGAAATGCAAATTACGAGAAAAATATAGTTTAAACCTTTAAACCTTTTATTTTTCTCTGTTTATTTTATGTGGTCATGTCGTTGTAGCTCGTAGCGGACATTTAGCCATGTAGTTCTCACCCCTGTACCATACCATCTTACTTCGCCAGTTGTCCAGAGAAGCCTTGGTGCCGGGCAACTGTATCTCTACTTCTATGACGCGCAGATTCAGGTCTTGTATGTCTGTCTGCCCTTCACGGTAGGGATTCCGCCACGTCAGTCGATGTGCATCAGACCCCGGGAGAAAGGATGATATGAAGGTCAGAACTCATCACAGATGAAACCACAACTACGGTGGGTCCCTAAGGGGTGCGGACAAGTTCTTCAACCCGACGGAGTTCCAGGGTGACCACAGAGAGCATACCACCAGCCAGTTCCGGCTGAACAATCAGTCTCCGAACGGCCGACCACAACGCCTCCCTTCAGCCCAGCACCATATTTCCAGAGCGCAAGCTGCACAGCATCGCAGCCCCCCGGCGAATCTGACTTACAACCTGGTAAGAGAATGAAATGACAGGAAAGTAAACGGGGGATGAAAGGTAAATATTTTTCCCGAATGAGGACCACAGACGTTACCACCAGGGCCATCCCGCTCGGCCCACACAGACCTTATTGCTAAGGAAGTGTAACTCTGCTTTTACATGTGCCGGACAGATGGCATTAGGGTGTCATTCAGTCTACTTGCACTCATTGTCTGTGTATAGATGGTAGCGCATTCGCTAAACTATTTCGTACGTACAGGTGTTAAATTACCATATACGAATTATCTCCTAGTCATTAACTACTAAACAGGACTACATGGGCTATAGCCAGAAAATTCAAAACATTTCATTTACCATAAAAATATCTTAAACATGTGCATTTTAATGAAAATCGTTAGAGCCATTTTTGAGAGAATAAAAATTTTCGAAAAATTTTCCATGTAAAGGGTAGTTTAGGGTAGAGTAATTTTCTTCAAAATCTTGGTGTCGCATCCTTAAAACTTAAATACCAACTTTGGTTTTTAACCGATTTTTCGTTTTTGAGTTATGTTGTTCATACACGCACACCAACATACAATGCTTTTTTGTTTCAAGAGGCCTCAAAACATATATTTCCGGTGAAATATTGACATCGAAATTTTGGGTCGAATAGAATACTTCCGCTACTCTACGCGGTGGAACAAGTATTAGTTCAAAATTTCACATTTTCAATCATACATATCCTTAACTTGTCTGCAGTAAGTTAAATCAGTTGCCGGAATTGTATATCCGATTTCTCGGGAGTTGGTGGTCTGACTGCCGAGGCAGCAGTTGTCACATAACGGACGACAACAGAAAGAAATGCGCAATATACAACAGTTAGTAGCTAAGCCTGTTGCAAGTACATAAGCACAGTTGAGAAGGTAGGTAGGTAGGTGGGTATCATGTGAAATTAACCAGGCATTAAGGAGCGTTTTTCAGTGCTCCATTGCTGTGGTGGTTAAGGAGCTCAATACCATGTACAGAGAACTAAGAGCATTGAACAGTGTGCCTCGGCAGATGGGCAGAAGCCATTAGCCGCCACTCACTACTCCTGCGCATTTCACATTCGTTGTGCACGAGCAACGTCAGTCTGTGCGCTTTGTGAAAATTAGCGGCTCGGGTGATTTAATTGGCTCGGCAGCGTCTGTCTCTGGGGGAGAAGCGATGTTATCTCGTCCATGTCGTGTTAGAGAGGCAAGCTTGGGGACGAGCAGGCGGCCAACCGACCAACTGACAGATACCTACCTACAAGAAGTGCTACCTACTTGTCACGTCTTAAAAACACCGTACAGAACACTTAAACATCTCAATAGTGATAATAAAGTCACAATTTTGTACTTAGAATAAGCAGAAATACCCAGTGTTGTCCGGGGAAATAGAAATTGAGTTTTTTGTTTACAGACACTCTTTAACTACTGTAGTTCTCAGCGCCGCAGCATTCTATACTGGGCGTGAAAGACCTCGGTACTTTCCTTCCGAAGGTCGGGTTCGAACCAGCACCCTCGGAAATAGGAGGTTAGCATGTTACCCCTAGACCATGGAACGGTTTTGACAAGCAATCAGCTTCTAAAATACGAGTATTTGTTGATTTACGCCTAAATGTATTAAACCGACTATACCATTGCTTGTATTCAGATCATCTTACTTTTATTCGTACTGAAAATCCTCCAAATGGCCTCCCATACAACCCCATCCACCATTAAGGGTGGTTTTTCGCATTGCCAACAGTAATGGTATTCTTTTGTTATTGTAAAAGCAGGTCCTACATGTCTGAATGTCTTCAAAGTTAACTCCCGCGTCGAATATTTTGCACAACTTTCTAGTTGGGCGTATTTTTATTATACCACCCACAAAAGAATTGAGAGAGCATGATCTATAATTGAGAAAACAGGCCAAATTGTGCTAAAAACCTCAAAATTGCTTCCCACCGAATTTCTGGCACCTCTTATGTTTGGGATTTTTTTTTTAGGTGTTACCTCCGCAGTATTTTTACTCTTGCGCTAAAAATGTATGTCATATTTTCTATTTGCATTGAAAATGCTCCAATGTGCCTCCCACTACACAATGTTCAACCATATCTGCCTTTAGAGGTAGCTTTTTTCATTATCCATTAATAATGAAAATACCAGTATATATGTTTTTATTGACTTGTGATTGACACAAGTGAAACTGAAGAAAGCGCGCCATTATTTATTCCTCTCCCTCTGACGTTTTACACCCTGCTTCAAATGTGATTTTGTTTCGTGACAATAAACAATATTACGCTAAGTAGCATCGGCAATACATTAACAGTGTTAACGCATTAAACAAAGTAATTCTGACCATAGTTTCAATAAGTAAACTTGTTAAACCTCTGTACATTATACTAACGCATCAAACAGAGCAATGTTAAATAAACAACACAATAACACTTGACAGGTTCCACATAGTATATACATACGACTTCTTCTGTTGCTCCTTATACTGCCCCTGTGTCCGCGCGTTTTAACAGAATAGACGAATACCTTTTGTTTGCCTTACAAGATAAAAGAAAGAGGTTACAGTCTTCTGGTTTATTTTAAAAACTGTCTCCAACCCTCCTCAACATTTGCTCTCGCTTGGTCCCCGATGTAAACTCAATAGCAAAAATGTTTCCCACTGTGTAACTTCTGTAGTGCACAGATATACAACTTTCCAAAAACATTTAATTTAAAAAATTCTAACACTTAACTGAGTAAACATAGGGAGTTTAAAGTTGGCAGGTAGTAGCACTATAGTTTAATCTAGATAATAAACAAATATAGACGTATTCTAGCAGTTAGTTCGTGATGAGTATAGAAATAACAAATATCGGACTGCTATTGAAAAAAAAAACGTTTCCGAAGAAATATGGGACTATAGAAATGATATAGAAAAAAGTTCTGCATAGGGTAATGTGTTCAAACCTGAAATTTTTAACAACTCAATATTTACACCTGGCAATTAGGAACCTGGCAACAGTGCGAGAGTGGAAAAGGACGAGGCTAATGACAACTAGATAGAGACAGAACTCCATACTGGCCTCCAAGGGTGAGACAGACTTTAAGTTTACTGCTGCTTTCGCTGTTGTATACATCCATCCATGTTTGATGACCAACTAAATTTTCTGGTTGGGATATTCCAAGCGGTGAGCGTTTAAGCTTCCGCGGAAGATGGACGGCTGCAAGTTTCCGTTCCATTCGTGACGGAGCAGTGTGTGTGTAAGTCTGATCCCTGTACACATGTCCACAGCAGCACCGTCGAATTGAGCACAATATATAGCTGATGCAAAACTTCTGGCTTGTGAATCCAGCTGACGAGCCTAGGGATTGTTTACCTTATCGGTGTCTGCGATATGATATTTGCGTTTACTACAACAGCTCGTACCCCGTATAGTCTGTATCGACAGTATTCCGTGTGTTGTGTTGCCAAAGAGAGCAGTATTAGCGCTTAACAATAATAATGGCTCATATATTTTCAAGGTTTCAAAGATTTGGTCTTGTGTCAATCAAATTTATGTCCAGCGCACATATTATGAAAGTAGTTTATTTTGCATACATACACAGTCTACTAGTATGCGGCATAATCACACAACACTAGAGCAAAAACAACTTATTTGTAAACTCACACAGAGCCAAACTCTATGCAGATGGCTTCACATGTCCTGGTTTACATTTATATAACAAACTAGGGTAGTGAATCCCAACATAAATTCAAAAAGGTGTTATTTAGTTGTTTACTGGACTATAGCTTTTATAACGTAGAGGAATTCCTACATCATGAAGTAGGTAAATTGTCCTTTGTAAAAGATTGTTTTTTTATAACTGGAAGCTTTATAATAGTTTATGTATCTTGGGTTCCTTATTTGTATTGAATCTTATACATCTGATTTGCAATCATCTATGTATCATTAAATACTTTTCTTTATATTTTAAGTTGACGTAGGTATCCTGTAACATGTACTATCATATTGCTATGGATGAAATGAATGCAGTACAATGCATACAGACTTCTTGTGCGCTTCCTGTTTTCTAATCTAGTGATCTATATCTACATGGACTTGTCGCACTAGAGTAGAATCTTTCACTAATTTTGCGATAGCTCGGAGAATCTCGTATCTTCTCTATTCTGTAGATTTGCATTTTAATGAGAGATGTTTTATTGACTTTTAAACACAAGCGACAAATGGGTTCCATGAGTTTCATTGTCCTTAGAGATTTTCTAAATGTTCCATGTCCAGTTATATAAACTATAACTCTTCTAAGTTGCGGCTTAGACTAATGAGTGAGTTAGTTTATCCTCAGTCTTATTGTCTGCCGTTAATGTTTGTTTATGAATATTATTTCCCATTTGTATTGGGTTTCATTAAGAACGCAATTTTGTACTGTGTTTTTAGCTTCTAAGATCCTTATTCCACAGAATGGTTCTTGTCCTGTGAAGGGGGAGAGATGCTCCTTTCTTTGCTAGGACATCAGCCTGGAATACCCGTATGACCAGGTACCCACCGTAACTCTACATTGTTACGGAGGGAAGATTTAATACGTTGTGATAATATTCCTACACTAGATTTAAAGTGATGGGAACTGAGAGACTGAAGTGCAGCCTGACTGTCGGATATTGTTCCCTGCAAGTCCCTTTTACCAGCAATGGTTTGTACTTTCAAGAGTAGCATATCTATCTAGGCTTATACTTTTGCATTCGCCATTAGATGTGCAATAGATACCTTGGAGTGCAATGAAGACAGTTAATTCCAATTGTCAATGAATGTGAAAGAGGAAACCAAGCTCAGTTCACATTAGCAGGAACAGATGGCACGCTAATTGAAATGCAGTCAACACAATAGTAAATAGCACATTTTTTTCCAAAATTTAGTAATCAGCTTTCCTCTTTACAGTAACAATGCGTAGAAATCTTTCTCTTATAGGAACCTGTGTTTTACAACCATGGAAAAATGATTGTGTGCATTAGGAGAGCAGAATATTTGTTAGTCCCACATCGTGTTGCACCACGGTTTACACAAGAGGATATTTCCAACATGCAGGTGTTCCATGTTTTCGTCTGTAGCGCACATGAAGGGGCTGCATTTATATGTATACAATTGTGAGTGGTGATTCATCACACAGCCTCTTTACGTGTCTCACAGACCATAACATATGGAACAGAGTTTATCTATAAACTCGGCTGCATATTGTAAATATCAACGTGTATAAACCGCGCTGCAACACGATGTGGGACTTACAAATATTCTGCTCTCCCAATGCGCTCAATCATTTTTTCCATGAACTGTGCGCTTCACTAGAAGAATCAACACAAAACAAATCGACAGCAATGCTGCAAATGCCTGCCGTTTTAGTAGATTGGAGTTGGCATTTAGAGGCCCAGTTATGATAAAGACGCCTTCGAACTTTCAAACTCAGTCCCACATTACCTTCTCCCTAGAGAAGGATGTACATCATACATTTAAAAACATCGACATAGCCTACGATAGGAACAACAGATATAAATTAAATACCAATAGGACTTTTGCTGCAGAAAAAAAATAATATGAAGGAAATTTTTCTAATTATTTTCGATATTGTACAAAGTACACACCTTTACGATGGGTTATCTTGAAGGTAAAAAAATTAGAAAGACGGTGTCTGTGTGTGCGCATAAACATTATTCATGTGCAGAGCTCTTTTAAGTTATATACTGTACAATATAACAGAGAACATTAAAAATTACAAACGCTTTATTTCTTTCAAAAAATCGTTGTTTTTAGTTCTGGTTTACTTTTTAGTCTTAGTAAGGAAGTGGCAGCGTGGCTCAGTGATTAGAGCGCTCGCCTCTTCCAAAGGGGTTCCGGGTTCAGTACCAGGTACCGTAGTGCGATTTGTGGTGCACAAAGTGGTGTTTGGGCGGATTTTCTCCGGGTTCTCCTGTTTCCCCTGACATTCATTCAAACAACTGCTCCGTCACCTTTCCTTTCATCCGTCTGAGCTTGATTTCGTATCATCCTCCTTCACACTCTCACACCAGGTTATCTAACGTCTGCCTGCTACTGGACAGGCGCCTGACTTGTAAATCGTATATGCGAGGATGGGTAAGTAGAAAAAATCAGTCTTGGTAATGAATTTAAATTTAAAATTATAACCACAATGATATCACAATGTTTTATGAAAACTGGCGAGAATTTTTAAGAAAGCTTCTTTGATATTCAGTTAACAAAACTTAAAGCTAAAAAGATCCTCGCCTAAACGATACCTCGTAAATGGGATTTTAAACGCGAAACGTATTGTTATATCCTTAACTGCGCAGACAAAACTTTTATTTATTTAATTTGCTAAATCAGAGCTTGTTCAAATGAACAAAGCTTACAAAACAAATAGAAGAATAACAATGTAAAAATATGACCTAAATTTAACCGTTCAAGAACAATAAAACAAATGTAGCCTATAAATAGTAAATTAAAATGAGTGTAATATACCAAAAAATCTGATGTGTTGCACTCACATGGCTTTCTGTACTTTTGTACTAACCATTCTTACAAACTCTTATTCCTATATCTTCTTCGTGTTAGTTAAAATAAACATTCGTACAAATTATGTTATTGCTTATGTTCTTGTAGGTACAAGGGGAATATTAGAATACAGAAGGCTTTGTGCCACAGTCAAATCTTTTTTACCTTTGAGATTCCGCTCTCTTTGCACGATTAACATAAAAAAAATGAACAACATTGTTGCATTTCGCTAAAGTTCTAAGTTTTCCGAAACTCACACACATAACAAGGAATATCTCCAAAATGGTTCACCCTACAAGAAAATTTATTGGGACATAAATTGTGTATTTTAACAAGATCTACATTTTTTGTATGGTATGATTTGGTCTATCTCTAACGGTTTACCAGTTATGCAAAAGTCGTCCAGAATAAATACGACTACAGGGGCTATAGCCAGAAAATTCAAGATATACCTACATTTCATTTGTCATCAAAATATCTCAAACATATGACATTTTAATCAAAATAGTTAGAGCCATTTTCAAGAAAATCAAAATTTTCGAAAAATTTTCCATGTGAAGGGTAGTTTAGGGTGGGGCTAGTTTCTTCAAAATCTTCGTGTCGTATCCTTGAAAGACATTAAACTTAAATATCAACTTTAGTTTTTAACCGACGTTTCGTTTTTGAGTTATGCTGTCCACAGACACACACACAGACCTTTTTCTAAAAATGCCTTTTTTGGATTCAGGGGGCCTCAAAACATATTTCCGGTGAAATCTCGACATTGACTTTTTGGGTGGAATACAATACTTCCCCTACTTACCAGTAGAGAAAGTAAAAATTCGTAATGTGTAGTACTCGTACATTGTTTTTCAGCGATTTGTGGGATACAGTTGGTGACAATGGTTAAAAAAAAAGAATGAGCAATTGATAATTTGTACAAAACAAAAGAACGAGAATATAACACCTCTATGTATGAAACAGTCAGGATAAATAATAATCAAAACAAATGTTGTAAATGTGCTGCGGATGTGTGACTGTGTGTGAAACGTGAGCTTTAAAATTGTCGCTGTCTTGTTGTTCCCTTGAAGTACACGTAAGTAGGTAAAGGTTGTCACTTGAATTTCTCGGGTTATGAAGATGACACCCTCCCGCCCGCCCCCTGCATGTTCCCACATCAATAACAAGCCATCGAGTGGTTAAGGGCTGGTCCCCCTCGCCCCCTCGCTTGTTGGAAATTGCATTACTTCTTGATTGGATTAGAGCAGCACTCGCATGCACTAATCACGAGAAGTGATGTTTTTCTGAAAGAACGTACCTACATACAGTCTATCCTGCTAAATTATTTTCTCATCTGATTGTGCATCTATAGCATACTGTATGGATGACACAAGCGAATTTAGCCAATTAACGTTCGTCTGTCGGCGGTCACGTGTTGTTGAAAGGGATTGATTGGCTCTCTCACTCTTGTCCTGCCCCTCTTTATCAATTATTGATGTCACTTATCTCATTTCCCCACCGGCTTGCACTTGAAAAATCGCAAGCAATGTAACAACATTTGGCGTTTCGCTCTTGATATACATATATATGTAAACAAATAAAACTGGGCGAAAAAAGAGAGAGCGGGAGAAACAACGAGACTCTTCGAAATCAGCATATGTGCTGCCATCTGATGAATAATTCATGAAGGTATGATAACGTCCAAAAATAGGGAGGTGGGGGAGAAACCATGAATCTGCACGAATCACAGTTACAATTTGTCATGGCGTGGCAGCTGGATATGTTGCCCGGCAAAATTATTTCACACCTCTTTCAGAAACATTTACTGCACAGTCGTCTGATGGTAACGCTGCTCCAAATTCATTACATATTACCATGTCCCTAACTTTTCTAAAGCACTCCAGCTACTAAATTATCCAACATATTCCCTTTTCGAACTACAGTCTAGTCAGTGTAGAATAGTTAGTTATTGCTAGAAAGAGCGGAATGGCTCGGGCGATAGCGTCTGTGACCCACATTTGGGAGCACGTGGGTTCGGTTACCATGAAGGTCGCGGGTTCAAACTCGCCGGAGGGTGACATTGTTTTCGGGCGTTAAAATACTTAGCATAGCTTCCGTCGGAAGGGAAGTAAAGCGAATGGTCCCGTGTCTATGGCCTGATAGAGAGGCCTATGAGCAAAATTAGGCAGTTTTTCACGCTGAGAATAGAGTGATAGCTAAGGACCACAGCAGTTTAATATCGTTGATAAATATGAACACAATTTCAATTTGTTTCCTGCACAATGAGCTCTTTCCGGGGTTTCCCCGAGTCGCTAAGCAAATCACGGGAAGGATAATTATATCTCCCTAATTCCCTGTTCCTCTACTTCGCCTCACTTCTCATTTCACATCACCTTTTCATCCTGATTGACTATCTCAGGGTTCGAAGTGTCGGCATGAGTTTCGACAAGGAATTGGCTGTCTTAAATGCTCGTCCTCCAAATAAATTAGAGACCCTGCGCTCTGCTGTTGTCTC
This sequence comes from Tenodera sinensis, assembly GCA_030765045.1. Taxonomy (NCBI): domain Eukaryota; kingdom Metazoa; phylum Arthropoda; class Insecta; order Mantodea; family Mantidae; genus Tenodera; species Tenodera sinensis. Next base: position 18,935,079 of record CM060961.1, read on the forward strand.
TCCTCAGTCCAGCAACCATTAGTACCCTCTTACCTCACCTCTCTCTCTCGGGGCACCCCGTCAGGAGTAAAGGCACAAACGATTTCATTAGTCGAGGTTCTAATTCCCCCCTCTGAACGTTGCAATTAACCATACTGTCTATGTTCTACTTGTTTATGGTTAAGGCTACGCATCAATGACAAACCCCAACATTATCATTCTTCACTTAAGAGACTTGAAATTCTTATATCATTATGATAACATAATGTGAAAAAAATCTCACATATTACACTCACATGACTTTCTCTGCTCTTGAACAAACTATTCTTACAAACGCTTATTCCTCTATCTACTTCATTTTAATCGAAATAAACATTTACAGAAATTATCTCATTGCTAATTTTCTTGTAGGTAAAAGCAAACACGGGAATACAGAAGACTATGCGACAGTCAAATCTTTTTAAGCTGGTCGCTATGTGATGGTTTTGAAATTGCGATCTCTTTGCTTGACCAAGAGATAAAAATTTGATGTGTTGCACTAACATTATTTTCTCTGTTGACTGATTTTTTTATAGCTTATGAAACTTTGGACGAAATTGTGTATAATTTTATATAATTTTGTAATCTTAAGAGACTAAAAGGTAAATGAAAACGCACTCAACAAAATAAATCTGCATTTTAGTTATTTAAATTAGCTTTTTCATGCCAATAGCCATTTCCTAGATATTCCTTGCTGTTGGCTTGAATTTTTAAATATTTCTTATTTTTTCCTCGCAATGTCATGGAAAGGGTGTGGAATTTCTGGTCCAGCATACAGTAAACATTTTATTACTGCTTCAGTCTGCACTGCCCACCTTGTACTGCTTTGAAATACTTAACAAAGCTACATATTTCTGCCAATATTTATCTAGATTGACATAAAATGGGTATGATATAAAGCTTTTGTGAGAATAGTTTGCAGAAGAATGGGCAAGGGAAGACACGTGAATGCAAAACATTGGATTTAAAAAAAAACTGTACATGTCTGAAAAACAAAACTACAAACAGTTCAGCTAAGTTCACACATATTTGATTAAAATATTATATGTTTGAATTTTCTGTAGATAGTCCAGAAGTACCACCTTTTTATTAATTTCTGTATAATTTTGTTAGGAAACCATTAGGAATAGTCAAACTTATTGCAGTTAACATCATAGAGTCTATTAATATACACACATCAGTTGATTTTTTCGTAGCTTTAGCCATTTTCGAAATATTCCATGTTGCAAGACTTTCACGAAAGTTCTGTCGTTTACGGAAGATGCTTCAACATTTTGTTACTATTCTCGGGTATTGTAACTGATTTGAAATAATTTCTAAGCAAGAAATAACAATATAGATAGTATAATTTTTCATTCAGTATCACACAACGTAATGGATGCTATGAATCTGTTGTAGTTGGCGAAATTCATATGAATGTAGCACTTTGATTTCTGCAAGTTTAATAAAAAGGCATAATTGTCAAATGTTTCAACTCAGCTTCTAAATGTAACTTTGGCTTTAAGAAGTCACTATAGGGCAAAATAGTTTGGAAGCTTTTAACTTCTAATGAGGTTATGCAAGACAGAAGATAATCTTTTCTGTTTATGGCTTCGGAATTGTGAATGTCTTCTTATTCTATTTCTTCTTCTCTCAAGCATTAGACATTTCTGTCTGTTGCAATCTACATATATTGTTCCTGACATCTTTTATTTGGCCTTCCAACATTTCTTTTCCATATTGGCTTGTAATTATTAAAATGTTATGTTAATCACCCTCTATTCATTCTTGTAATATAATTTAGTTTCATATTCCCTAGTTCTTTCATTTAGATTGTAGATATATAATTCTTTCCTAATAACTTCATTTCCTTTGGAGTCTATTCTCTTATATTCTGCCACTGCTCTTAAAAACTTCATTACATTTACTTCGAGTCTCCTTTGATATTTCTCTGTCATAATCCATGCTTCACTCCCACACAGGAATTTGGGCACTGACATTGCTTTATAAAATGTTAATATTGTATCCTTTCTTGCTTTGTTTTTCAAACATATTTATAGTACCATTAGAATGGTCAAAAACTTCCATTTTTTTAATTAATCAGTTTACTTTTATATCCTATGTGTGTGTGTGTGTGTGTGTGTGTGTGTAGCGCGCTTGCCTTTGGCGCGGAGCACCCGGGTTCGATCCCTGGTACCAGCATGGGGATTTTATCCCCTCTGGGTGCACTCAGCCTCGTTAGGTCCCGGGGGGACCAATTGAGGAGCTACTTGATGATGGAGAAGTAGCGGCTCCAGATCGAGAAGACCGTATAACTGGCCGGGAGGGCTCGGGGCGCTGACCACATCCCACCTTCCAGTACTGCACCCCACCAATGACGCCTGTAGAGGGTAGAGGTGGGCAGCGGCTGGGTGGCAGTCCTTGGCACTTCATGGGCTGTTGCGCTAGGGATTATATATACTGTTAAATTATGAAAATGTGCAATAAAAATTTGTAATTAAGCACTTTCAGAAACGAGCCGGCGAAATTTGTGCTAATCATCCCTAAAGTTTTGCGAATTGCAAGCCAATTGTTGAAAGACTAAGAAACGTGTAGCATGTTGAGCCTAAGAACACTATGGTGTCTTAAAACAGCCTGTTCAGTTCAGAAGTTGAAGTGCTTTCTTTCTGAATTTTAAATTCTTGAGCACACCTACCTAAAAAGAGGTAAAACCAATAAATTGGAGGAAAATGATGGTGACGCCAGCGGACGAGAATTTACCTAGGAAGACAGCGGAGTAGAAGTTGAGAATAGTAGGTTGGCAGCAGTGCGACATTTCACATTCCGCGTATACGTGAGGTCCCCCGGGATGGAACAAGTGTGGTACCTATGGTCCTCAGGGAACCCACGTGTCTAGAATAACAACCCGCCAATGAGATGCTACTCTCGTTGTTTTCCTCAGTCCCAGAGCGCGCGCCGACACCTCACGTGGCCATACTTCTGAGTAAACACCTGGGTTTTTGCTATACGTCGTCGTGCATGGAAATATGACTCTGGTAACTCATAGTGGACACTCTCTCTCTCTTTCTATTGGTCATTGTTAACATGGGAAAGCATAGGAAGCTTTCCACCAAGGTCTTGTCCTCTGGAGTTCGCAGGAGAAGCTAATGGTAGCTCGACATAAACAAAAGAAATCAGTGTGCCTGTGTTCAGAAGATAGCAGATGGGTTTTTTTTAAATACTTTCTCTGCTACTTAGCTACAGTATACGGAGCGAGATGGCTCCGCGGTAGCATGTGAGACTCGTATTCGGGAGCTCATGGGTTCGATTTCCGGAGCCTAATTTACTGTTTTTTCAGAGGCTTACCCGGATTGCTAGGTCGATGCTAGGAATGATAATCCCATTCCTCGAATTTCCTGTCCCTCCATTTCATACCACCACTCATTTCACTCCACCTTTCATCCTGGTTGGTTGTTTCAGGGTTCTAAGACTCGGCAGGCGCTTCAACATGCATGACAGGTGCTTCCTCTCTGTAAATCCTCGTCCTCCGGGGTGGTCTTCGAGTCCGAGGCCTCAAAGAGGACCTACAGCGAATACTACACGCCATCAGGGAGTTTAAATATGTAGTTTTTAGTGACCCTGTCCTCTGCTGCCGCCCCTCCTTCGTATTCTCTCACTGCCTCATCAAGCACATAGACACAAAAGATCTTCTACAGGTCGAGGTGCTAAGTCCCCGCTCCGAACCTTGCCTATCTGTTTAACTAACCTATAGTATATGGGAGACGGTTTAATAGCAGCTTGTAGAAGCTTAATTATGTCGAGATTATACTAAATCAAACTACCGGAAACGTTACAATGGATTTACTAGCATCAAATTAGTCCGTAAAACCTACTTTGCAAATCTTGTTGTGAAACAACACTTTCCTACTTAAATATATCATACTGCGTTTACTAATACGAATTGTGTTGTAAAACCGACAATGAGGAAGTGTCGAACAGTTATTTTAGGCACTAAAACAATACCATGAAACACAACAGCACCTGAACAATCATTTACCGAACAGTTTACCTACCTGCGAGATAAGACCTGTATCACCAACTTAACAACTTCAATCAATATCAACTACGGCCGCATATTTGCCTGGAGTATCTTCTAGGAACAGTTGCTGATAGTGATGTCAATTCAATGGGCTAAATGTCTCACAAATGTTGGCTTTTGTTGAAGTCCAACAGCTCGCGTTCTTTCTAAGTATACAGAAAGTATTTCTTTCCACACAAAAATTCAATACCAAGATTTTTACTTTCTCTACTGGTAAGTAGGGGAAGTATTGTATTCCACCCAAAAATTCGATGTCGAGATTTCACCGGAAATACATGTTTTGAGGCCCCCTGAACCCAAAAAAAGCATTTTTAGAAAAAGGTCCGTGTGTGTGTCTGTGTGTCAGCCTGTCAGTCTGTCAGTCTGTGGACAGCATAATTCAAAAACGAAAAGTCGGTTAAAAACCAAAGTTGGTATTTAAGTTTAATGTCTTTCTAGGATGCGCCACGAAAATTTTGAATAAAATAGACCCACCCTAAACTACCCTTTACATGGAAGATTTTTCGAAAATTTTGATTTTCTTGAAAATGGCTCTAACGATTTTGATTAAAATGTCATGTTTGAGATATTTTGATGACAGATGAAATGTATGTCTTGAATTTTCTGGCTATAGCCCCTGTATTCGTATTTACTCTGGACGACTTTTACGTAACTGGTAAACCGTTAGAGATAGACCAAATCATACTATACAAAAAATGTAGATCTTGCTAAAATACACAAGTTATGTCTGAATACATTTTCTTGTAGGGTGAACCATTTCTAAGATATTCCTTGTTATGTGTGTGAGTTTCGGAAAATTTGAAACTTTCGTGAAATGGAACATAACTATTCATTTTTTTATATGTTAAATATTCAAAGAGAACGGAATTTGAAAGCTTTAAAAGATTTGACTATCGCTCAAAGCCTAGTGTGTTCCCATATTCCCGTTGCACGTGCAAGAAAACGAGCAATAAGGTAATTTCTGAAAATGTTTAAACTAACGAAGAAGATATAGGAATAAGAGTTTGCAAGAATGGTTAGTACAAGAGTAGAGAAAGTCATGTGAGTGCAACACATCAGATTTTTTAGTTATACTATCCACAGACTGAGAGACACACAAACACATACACACACACGCGCGGACATTTTTCTAAAAATGCCTTTTTTTATTCAGGGGGCCTCAAAACATATATTTCCGGTGAAATCTCGACATCGAATTTTTGGGTGGAATACAGTACTTCCCCTACTTACCAGTAGAGAAAGTAAAAATGCTTCTTTTATTCAGGGGGCCTCAAAACATATTTCCAGTGGAATCTCGTCATCGAATTTTTGTGTGAAATACAATACTTCCTCTACTTTACTATAGAAGTAGAGAAAGTAAAATGCTCACAGCCTACAACCAACATGTTCAGTATGGCGTCTTGCCTCAGAATTTCCCCTGAAAACCAACCAACAATATCGCTAGCTGCATTGCACAATTTCATAACGTGGCCTTTGATCTGTTGGTATTAAGTTGGCCTCATTTAAAACACTTTCTTACTTAAGGATTACCACAACAAGAAATCTTACGGTTTAATGTGCAGGCTATACCATTGAAAACGACTTAACACGAAGGTTAGATGTATAGATATATCGTGCAGGAAATCGAGAACGGCCCCATCCTGCATGAACGCTCCTTGTTGATTGGTCGAAACTTGTAGTGAAAGCGGAAACCAGCTCATAAAATGTGCGTTTGTTTGGTACTAATGCAATTCTCTATTTGCAATGCCCTCTATGGCACTTTCCACAAACCTCGGCATTTACATCACATTTTGAATATGGATTATACAATATTACGTTTTAATACAGAAATTAAATGGCATGACATTCTATGCGTTACCCTGTATCACTTTGCATCCCCGAGTTCATTTACAAACTTATTCATACTTTTATTCACTGTCCGATATTGTGGCGTACTTAGCGCTATTTCGCGTATTTTTTATTTCTTTAACGCTGGATTGGCTGCAGCGCCGCAGCATGCGGGAAAGTAGGAACAAGAGTTTTGAAGCTTGAAGTTATCGAGATACAATTAACTATTCGTTCTGCTTCTTTACATGTGCACTTGGCTACCCAGGTCAGTAAAGCTTGTGATTGTATTAGAATCAAATAATTCAGTCATGTGAACTGAATTCAATTATTATTTGTTTACAATTGATACCTTTTGGCTTCCTTTGAAGTAACCTAAACACTAACGTTTGAATTTATACCGAATGCATTGTCACCTAGTTTTAATGAAACGCTGTGTATCAACTGGAAATTGGCGAGCACTCCACCCCATTAATTTCAAATCATAACAATATTATTCCTTTAGCTCAATAACTTTGTCGCGAAGCAAGTGTAACTTGTATTTTAACTTCGCAGCTTTTTAAACTTTTAGTGTGTAATGTTTTTTTATGTTTTATGTTTTAGTATTTTAGGCCAGATGGTGTTTTAACTTTATATCTTTAACTCGTTTCATTGTTCTAAATTGCGCCTATGAGTTTCTAACCTCCAGCGTTTTATGTTTAGGTTTTTAATATTCTAGTCTTACTATTCTAGCGTTTAACTATTTATTTATTTACTTAGCTTTCCTTTCTAACTTTTAGCTCTTTTACCTCTGACGCTTAATGCTCGTAGCTTTGTTCGTTTTACTGTTTTTATCTTCTGACTTCGGGTCCAAATGACCTTGTTGTCGACGGGCCCTTAATCCCTCACTCCACAGAACATACATATACTCAGTAACTCACTCAATAACTTTGAAACTGGCAGAAAGATGGGGAGGAGGAGAGTGTGCATAAATAATAGACAAATTCCTGTTGCACAAAATAGAGTTGAAAAATTAAACAAAATTTACATAATATCTCTAGCTCATGGCATAACTATATTACGTGACTTATAACTAGGGCTTAGATAAACCTTCAGTTTAGGTTTCTTGTGTGCTTAAGGTAGGTCTTTTTATGTTTTGTTTCGTGGATCAGTTCAGGCACCAATAATTATTACTAAAGATATTGATAAAAATCTCGCAGAGAATATATTTTACTGTTTCTTTTTATAGGTTATTTTTTGACATTGCAGTAGATAGGCACCCAAATTATCTGGTGTAAGCGATTTCCTATTATCACTTAACTTATTCATATATGAAGAAAAACTCTTTCAACGGAACATGAGCGTGTGGCATAGATGCTAATGCAGCAGGTTCTAGGGATAATCCTTTTGTATAATTTTCTTCCTGTAATAATCAATTTAGTACTTTCATATTGTCAAAACAAGAATGTTCTGTAAGTTAAACGAATATGCAGCTGTTAGTGATCCAGGTATTGGATACACCGCCAATAAATTCCAAAGCATCATTGAGTGACAGACTTGCACTTTCCAACTGCAGAACACCCTCAGATATAAAACAAAAACGTTTCTTAATGTGTGCAAGTGCTGCATTTAACGTAGTAACATCATCTAACTCTATGCTACTGCTTATAGCAGTGATGGAAATGATTTTATTGTGAGTTTCAATGAGAAAATAATATTCTTCATTCTGTATAGGTTATGTTAGGTGTGCAACCTCATTTAGGTGTTCTCAGGTGCAATAAAATTCACATATTCTGCTTCAAAGACTATATACCTCGAAATTTGTTAATTAAACAGCAAAGAAGAAATAAAACGTAACAATTCGAGCCCTGTTCATTATATTGTAATATATATTTTCCAAAAAAGCCATTGATTTTAATTTCTTAAAACCAATATTAATAGATACAATGTGAACGAGAAGAATCTGATGCATAACATTCACATTATTTTTTCTACTCTTACTCTTCTATCTACTTCGGGCTAACTACGATAAACATTTGCAGAAATAGTTTTATTACATAATTTTTTTTACTTGTAGGCTCAAAGGGATTATGGTAATAAAGTAGATCCCCAATAGTCAAATCGTTCAAAGCCAGTTGCTACTGCTGGCTTTGACACTCTATTGTCTTTGCGTTCCAGGAAAAAAAAGTCACTGTCTATTTGACAAAATTATAAGTATTGGAAAATTCAAACAAACAATAACGAATATCTTGGAAATGCTCACTCCACAAAAAATTATTATATATAAATTGTGTACTTTAAGGAAACCTACTTATTTGTGTAGTAAGTTTGTCAATCTTTTAGGTTTACCAGAAATTCAGAAGTCATCTGGAATGAAGAGTACTTCTTAGGGCAATCCCAGTAAATTTCAAATACGCATTTCATTTGGTACGGAAATATCTTAAACATATGGTATTTTAATTTAACTTGTTAGGACCATTTTTTATAAAATCAAAATTTCCAAAACTTCTCCATTTAAAAGGTAGTCCGGGATGTCAATCTTCTTGTCGTATCCTTGGCAGATGCTGAACACCAAATTTGGTATTTAACCGATTTTCCTTTTTGGGTTACGCTATTCACAGAAACTCACACACATAACCGTTGTCTTTTATTTGAAATTTTAAGCAAATCTTAGATCATATGGATTAAGTTTTCCAAAAAAATTGTTGGGCATATTCAAATCTAGAAGCATGATCGACTGAATCAAGCACAATGACGTTTTCCTTTCCTTTTAAGGAACAACTTACTCTGAATGTATAAACGTAGGCTTTCACGGCCCGTGTCTTGACTATTAGATATGTTTAGTTCTTCCGGGCTTATAGGCCATGGTCTAGAAGACATTGTAGATACCAACGTTTCGCCAAGTTCTGCGCTTGGCATCATCAGGGTAACGCTTGTTCATTGTAGTGTAAACATTCCGTTTTTAATTGATATAACTAATAATAATAATAATAATAATAATAATAATAATAATAATAATAATAATAATGATAATAATAATAATAATAATAATAATAATTTATCAACAGGTTTACAATGTGAGATCACATCTTCCTATATCCAAAGTGTTTAAGTACGTATCTTCTTCCTCCATTCTTCTCTTATTTCCTTCATACTACTCCTTATATCATCTATCCAGGTTTTCCGCGGTCTTCCCCTCTTTCCTCTCCCTGGTGGAATCCATTCCAAAATTTGTCTCGGCAATCTTGTTTCCATCATCCTACGTGTATGACCATACCATTCCAATTGTTTGTATTTTACAAAATCTAATAATGTATCATTAACATTCATTTTTTGTCTAATAGTTGTATTTCTAATTTTCTCTAATTTAGAATGCCTAGTGGATCTTCTAAAATAATCCATTTCAGTAGAAAGCAATTTTAATTTCAGGTTTGTGTTTAGGTGCCATGTTTCCGCTCCATAAGTTATAGTGCTTCTTATTATAGATTTGTAGATTTGTAATTGTGTATCCACTGCTAATGCCTTATCCCACAAAATTCCGTTCAACATAGCTATTGTTGATCTACCTTTCTGGATTCTATATTTTATGTCATTTTCCTGACTGCAGTTTGAATTTATTTTAACCCCCAAATATTCACATTCTTCTCGTCCTTTGATACGTCCCATTCCATCTTCCAAAATCAAGTCTTTCCTTTCATCCCCACAAGACATATATAGTGTTTTCTCCAAATTTATTTTTAGACCCCATTTAGTGTATTGTTCCATAAGTTTTCTAGTCATATATTCTATGTCATCATAATCTTGAACTATAGCCAATTGATCATCAGCAAATAACAGTGTATAAATTGTGGAGTTATTAATAGACATTCCCATATTTTTACATTTCTTCTTCCAATTGGGTAAAGCTTGCTGTATATATATCTTAAATAATGTTGGAGACAGGCAACACCCTTGGCGTAATCCTTTTTTTACTAGGAATTCCTCCGAAATTGTCTTTCCTATCTTGATTCTAGAAGTTTCATTTTCATATAATTTCCCAATGGCATTTAAGAGAAGCTTATTGTCTACTTTATTCTTTATTACTTCCCATAGTTTTTGTAACAGAATGGAGTCATAAGCTTTTTCTAAATCAACTAATAAAAGATGCAATGACTGCCCTTTAACATATTTCTTTTCCATTAACTGCTTTACCACAAAAATGTGATCAGTCGTTGATCTCCCAGCTCGGAAGCCTGCCTGTTCTTCATCTTCTTGTCCCTTATAATAATCATAATAATCATAATAATAATAATAATAATAATAATAATAATAATAATAATAATAATAATAATAATAATAATAATGATAATGATAATAATGATAATAGTAATAATAATAATAATAGTAATAATAATAATAATAAATATAGAAAAGAAGGAGGAGTAGGAGGAGACGGGATAAGAAGAAGGAAGCCGCCGTGCTTTATGGAGGTGAGGTAAGGCGAGCTTATTAACGGCAAGGGGATGGAGCCCCCCCCCCCTCCCGCTACTTTATGTTACGACATAGCCCCATGTTGTATATACAGGTGCACGCATTACAATGCATTCGCTCGCCTGAACAAGGAAGGGAAATTGCTCCGAAGAATGGTGGTAGTACTGCATAGCGACCCCTTTGGGAGAGATTCCAACTCGCCTTTTAAATTGCTGAATTCTTTCTTTTCTTCTTTCATCCCGGTGTCTTCCCTTCCCCATATATTTTTTACTTGTGCGCTTCTCCATTGCAATATTTTAATGATACCTACTCCACCACTCTTATTCTATTATAATATGTGTGTGCCCAAAAAATGGAGCTCCTTTTTCTTCTGGGCCCCTTGAGATCTCCTGGAAACGTTAAGAACTTGCTCGGACGTCATTTTTACAAGTATGAAATAATTATTAATTTTTAAGATGATCTCCGTTTGTACTACCGCTATACTCGTACTATGCTCCTACCTGAATGAACAGATAAATGGGGCCCATTGTTCCCAAAACGTAGGTAGACATGCCTACGTGTTTTATTCCACAGTTTTGGCAATTCTAAAGCAGTCACCCGTGATGTGCACTGGACGTAGTAAAATTATTTCCGCTAATTAGCTTCACGTAATTAGGCTCGTACTCCCACAGTTTGCTTTAAGGACTGCTATAGCAAATTTCCGAAATGTAAGACCTTTGTAGGCTTCACAGCAACTTGGTCCTTTGTACTCTTACTTATGTACGTTAATAAACCAACTTATAGGTATTAAAAATTGCATTATGGTAGGTATGTTTAAAGTATCTTATGGTTGTACTCACATGACTTTCTCTACTCATTCATGTACAAACTCTTCTTACAAACGTTTGTTCTTCTATCTACTTCATGTTTATAGAGCTAAGCATTTGAAGAAGTTGCCATATTATATACTTCCTTGTTGGTATAATGGGAAGAGGAGAATAAGTACAGTTTGTTCACCAGCTCATGGTCCCTGGGAGAAATGCAGTAAGTGAGTTCGTCAGTAAACAATTCCAGATAAACAGCGATAACTGAAGCAGGCATCCTGCTTCTGGTTGCGCTTGCAATAGTAATACCAACCTTGGAATGTGTATTCACGCTAGATCAAATCAAAGAAGACACTCAAAATAGCAGAACTTAAATGTTATTTTTAGTTCATGCAGTATATTTAGCTTATAGAACATAAACAATATTTTCAACTACTCCATCTTTCTCTCACTGATCACTTTGTACTTTTTCTGTATATTTTCAAAAATCCTGCCAGCCTGTTTCGGTCACAAGTGATATATGCTTGAGCGTTGCACCGTGCAATTCTCATGAGGAAAATTCACCTGTTACATTAATTCTCTATTCATTTTACCTTGGTCCGAGCTAGTTCTGTAGGACAAAATACATGCATAGGAGCAAACAAACGACAGTGTGGCCCGATAAAATCCAAAATGCGCCCGCTTTAGAAACCTCTTTAAGTTTGTTTCAATCATCCTGTAAAATCTATTTTACACATGGAACTGTCACGCTGAAACCCTTTGCTCTGCAACCACAATATCATAGCAGATTCCACACCACTCCTAGGTGGGGACTTATCTACTTCTACACTCCTCTTTTTTCTTTACTTCCAAGATAACACTGGTGACTCGTCCAATTTTTAACTGACATTAAGAGATATTAGACATTAGCAAGGAGCAAACATTGCGGGAATAAAATTGGAGGTAAGTTGATAACCCAATCAGCAGCAACGTTATCTACGAAGTTTACAAAACTCGGGTTGCACTATCGTGGAATATGCCTCTCCTACCTCCTTTAGTCCCTAAGACCATGAGTTGTTGAAGTCTTTAGCTGTAGTCAAATCTCTAAGATCTTAACACTGTGTAATTACACTAAACTTGCATTCTCTTTTTCTGACCAAAAGATAAAGAAACGAATAACTTCGTATTTGATAAAACTGTAAACATTGAAAATTTAAACGAGTCACAAGGAATACCTCAGAAATGCTACAAATATATGTGACTTAAATTGTATACTACAACAAAATTTACATTTTTATGTAATAAGATTTTCTCTGGGTAACGTTCGGGGTGCTTATGCGGGACCCGACTAATCCTCGCACTAATGCTTAACCTGCATGTTAGATCACTAACTGCAGAAGGAGGCGATGTATGTGCACGACTTTGCATGCCGGACGATCGCTACCATCAAGGGTGGGTGTGGCGCCTATCCTTGGGGTCTTTAAAATTAACACAAAAGGGGTAAAGGTCATTCACATTGAAGAGGCTATTCCCAGAAAATTCAGGATATGCATTCTACTCGTCATAACAATATCGTAAACGCATTTTAGTCAAAATCGTTCGAGCTGTTTTTTGAGAAAATCAAAAGTTTCAAATATGTTTGTATATAAAGGGTAGTTTGGGATGGGAGCTTCTCCTGTATTAGATGTTGAACTTAAACACGAAGTTAGGTATTAGGCGACTTTAGTGTTTACTTTCTCTGCTACGTATAGTAAAGTAGAGGAAATATTGTATTCCACCCAAAAATTTGATGTCAAGATTTCACCGGAAGTGTAAATATTGAGGCCCCCTGAACCAAAAAGAGCATTTTTACTTTCTCTACTGGTAAGTAGAGGAAGTATTGTATTCCAACCAAAAATTAGATGTGGAGATTTCACCCGAAATATAGGTTTTGAGACCCCCTGAATCAAAAGGAAAAAAAAGAGCATTTTTAGAAGAAGGTCTGTGTGTGTGTGTGTGTGTGTGTGTGTGTGTGTGTGTGTGTGTGTGTGTGTGTGTGTGTGTGTGGTGTGTGTGTATGTGTGTGTGTGTCTCTGTGTGTGTCTGTGTGTCAGACTGTGGACAGCATAACTCAGAAACGAAAAGTTAGTTAAAAGCCAAGGTTGGTATTTACTTTAATATCTCTCGAGGATGGGACACGAAGCTTTTGAAGAAAATAGCCCCAACCTATACTACCCTTTACATGAAACATTTTTAGAGAATTTTGATTCTGTTGAAAATGGCTCTAACGATTTTGATTAGAATGCCATATGATTAAGATATTTTTTATGACAAATGAAAGTTATACTTTGAATTGCCTGGCTATAGCCTATGTAGCCTCGTTTACTCTGGATGACTTTTCAACAACTCGTAAACCGTAAGAGACAGACCAAATCTTACTACACAAAAATGTAGATCTTCTTAAAAGATACAATTTATGTCCGATTTTTTTTTTTTTTTTTTTTTTTTTTTTTTTTTTTTTTTTTTTTTTTTTTTTTTGGTAGAGTGAATCCTTTAGGAGATATTCCTTTTTATTTGTGTTAGCTTCAGAAAATTTTGATTTTCTTGAAAATAGCTCTAATGATTTTGATTAAAATGTCACATGTTTAAGATATTTGTATGACAAATAAAATGCATATTTTGAATTTTCTGGCTATAGCCTATGTAGTCCGGTTTATTCTGGATGAGTTTTGAATAACTCATAAACCGTAAGAGATAGACAAAATCTTATTATACAAAAAATGCAGGTCTCGCTAAAACACAACTTATATCTGAATAAATTTTTTTGTAGAGAACCATTTCGAAGATACTCCTTGTTATTTGTGACAGTTTCGGAAAACTTGAAACTTTCGTGAAATGGAACATCGTTGTTCATTTTTTTATATGTTAAGCGTGCAAAGAGAACGGGATCTCAAAGCTTTAAAAGATTTGACTATCGCTCAAAGTCTACTGTATTCCCATATTCCCGTTGTACCTCGGACCCTAATTACCTAGTTGTCGACGGGCCCTTAAACAACACTCACTCACTCACTTACTCACTCACTCCTTGTACCTACAAGAAGATAAACAATTAGATAATTTCTGCAAATGTTTATCTCAACTAACAAGGAGATATAGGAATAAGAGTTTGTAAGAATGGTTAGTACAGGAGTAGAGAAAGTCATGTGAGTACAACACATCGATTCTTTTTTTTAATGTTTTGACCTTAATTGGCGCATTTACTTAATGACACTTTTTCTTATTGTCATATATGCTCGTTACCTCACGTCTCTTGTGTTGGTTTGATAACTAAGTGAATAATATGAAAAAAATATTTATTTCTGTAGAGAGGACTTATTAACGCTGCTTTGTAGTCGGCGTTGTACAGGATACGATTTCTCTTCGTTCCGTTGGCAATAATGATGCCGCTAATAAACATTTCGATATGTTCATTGTTGGGAGTATGAATAGTCGTTTTGTCTCACTGCGTTTAGCTTATAATTGGTGATTGATCTGAGAGGTTACAAGTGCTGTCTGTGCCAGTGAAATAAAATCCCCAAAATTGTTCGTGATATGATCTAAATAACCAGGAGCATCTTAGTGAATATAGAACAGTAGAAATAGTGGAGAACTAAATAGTGGTAATGAATCAAAATCATTAGAAAATGGGAATGTATTAGAGGTAGAAGAAGAAATAGCAGATGAGATAGAAAACAATGCTGATGAAGATGTTGATAATATACCAACTGATATTCTGTAAATAAGATTTTCTAAAGTTCTAATTCAATTTCTATGTATTTGTATGCGGAAGAGGAAAAATAATATGAAACAAAAAAAAAAAAAAAAAAAAAAAAAAAAAAAAAAAAAAAACGCAGTCACAAAACGTATACAGCCGGAATTTTCCAGAGATTTCTAGGATGTTCGGAAGGCGGGGTGAAAGAAGTTTCCGAGCAGTACCGTTATCTCTCGATATGACATTTTAATCAAAATCGTTAGAGACATGTTCGAAAAAAGCAAAATGTTCGAAAACTTTTCCATGTAAAGGGTAGTTTAGGGTGGAGGAATTTTCTTCAAAATCTTCGTGTCGCATCCTTGAAAGACAAATACAGATCTTTTTGTAAAAATGCTTTTTTTTTTAATTCAGCATGCCTCAAAACATATTTTTAGTGAAATCTCAACATCGAATCTTTGGGTGGCATACGATACTTCCTCTACTTATTATATGTAGTAGAGAAAGTAAAAAAGGAAGCATCTTACTACACACAAACATACACAAGATACATAAAATGTTAACATTACAAATGTGAATGTTTGTCGTGAGACTTGTTACTCAGATTTGTTGTCGACAGTCCTCAGGTGGACGACTAGGGCGACAGAGGTGAAAGGGATTGTGCTACGTCGTCGCCAGGAACCTTTAAATTGATACAGGTTTTGTTTCGATATCGCCATGTAATCCAATAAGGGAAACCTTTGCACCGTCCCTTCGAGCCCACCAGCATTAAAATTTAGCGCACATCCCCACCTCGATGCTCACTTATTTAAGGACTTTGTCAGCAGCATTTGGCGACCGCAACTGGATCTACTATGTCTTACTGCAGAGACAGCCCTCATCTTCCTTCTGGGTGTTTATTGAAAACGACAGCCAAGTGTGCTGTATAGGCAAAACCAAAGAAATGGTTTCTCATCCTGTTTCTTTCAAAGCACTAACCGACTTTCTAGCTTTTTGGGGTGTATCTGAGGAACTCAGTGGTTGAAACACCACCCCCACACACACACACCAAGTAGTTTTCTGTACGTCAGATGAAACAATTCAGCAATCTTTGATTACAAAAATACATTAAAAAAGCCCAATGTGTTGCACTCACATGCCTTTCTCTACTCTCATACTAATTCTTACAAACTCTTATTCCTGTGTCTTCTTTGTTCTAGTTGAGATAAACATTTGCAGAAATTATCTTATTGCTTATTTCCTTGTAGGTACAAGGCGGATATTAGGATACAGTAGGCTTTGAACGACAGCAAATCGTTTAAAACTTTCCAATTCCGTTCTCTTTGCACGGTTAACATATAGAAAAATGAATAACGATGTTCCATTTGACAGAAGTATGTTCTCCAAAACTCACATAAATAATAAAGAATATCTCCGAAATGGTTCACTCTACAAAACAAATGTGATGTGTTGCACTCACATGACTTTTTCTACTCTTGTACTAACCATTCTTACAAACTCTTATTCCTATATCTTCGTGTTAAGATAAACATTTGTACAAATTATCTTATTGCTTATTTCCTTGTAGGTGCAAGGGGAATATTAGAATACAGTAGACTTTGAGCGATAGCCTTGTGATTCCGTTCTCTTTGCACACTTAACATATAAAAAAATTAACAACGATGATCCATTTCACGAATGTTTTAAGTTTTCCGAAACTCACACACATAACAGGGAATATCTCCGAAATGGTTCACCCCACAAGAAAATTTATTTGGACATAAATTGGGTATTTTAGCAACATCTACATTTTTTGTATAGTATGATTTGGTCTATCTCTAACGGTTTACCAGATCTGCAAAAGTCGTCCAGAGTAAATACGACTACAGGGGCTATAGCCAGAAAATTCAAAATATACATTTCACTTGTCATAAAAATATTTCAAGCATATGACGTTTTAATCAAAATCGTTAGAGCCATTTTCAAGAAAATAAAAATCTTCGAAAAATTTTCCATGTAAAGGGTAGTTTAGGTTGGGGCTATTTTCTTCAAAATCTTCGTGTCGCATCCTTGAAAGACATTAAATTTAAATACCAACTTTGGTTTCTAACCGACTTTTCGTTTTTGAGTTATCCTGTCCACAGACTGACAGACCCATAGACACACATACACGGACCTTTTTCTAAAAATGCTTTTTTTTATTTCAGGGGATATCAAAACATATATTTCCGGTAAAATCTTGATATCGAATGGTTGGGTGGAATACAGTACTTCCCCTACTTACCAGTAGAGAGAGTAAAAATATTAAGACATAAATTGTGTGTTTTAGCAAGATCTACATTTTTTGTACAGTAAGATTTGGTCTATCTCTCCCGGTTTCCCAGTTATGCAAAAGTCATCCAGAGTAAATACGACTACAGGGGCTACAACCAGAAAATTCAAAATATTCATTTCATTTACCATAAAGATATCTCAAACATATGGCATTTTAATCAAAATTATTAGAGCCATTTTCAAGAAAATAAAAATTTTCGAAAGAGTTTCCATGTAAAGGGTAGTTTAGGGTGGAGGAATTTCCTCAAAATCTTCATGTCGCGTCCTTGAAAGGCATTAAACTTAAATACCAACTTTGGTTTTTAACCGACTTTTGTTTTTGAGTTATGCTGTCTACTGACATTTTTCTAAAAATGTTTTTTAAATTCAGGGGGCCTCAGAACATTATTTCCGGTGAAATCTCGAAATCGAACTTTTCGGTGGAATACAATACTTCCCCTACTATACGTAGCAGAGAATGTAAATATAACAGCTACAATTCCAAGGAGCTGGTAACCCGATAAGCGCCAATTAATAAACATCGCTGTAAAAATATTAAATCTTATATTAATATAAAACACTTATTAGAAGTCCTCCACTTATTAAAGTCCTCTTCATTCTGGATGACTTATGTATAACTGGTAAGACGTAAGACATAGACAAAATCTTTCTACACGAAAAATGTAATCTCGTTAAAACACAATTTATTTTGTGCAATGAATCGTTTCGGAGATATTCCTTGATTCCTTGTTTGAATTTTCCAGTGCTTATACTTTTCTCAAATTGCAGGCCGTTCCTCTGTTTTATTTGTTGGTCATGCAAAGGGGGCGGAATTTCAAAGCCATCACATAGCGACCACTTTAAAACATTTGACTGTAGCTCAAAGCCTACTGTATTCCCATAACTCTCTTTTCGCTTACAAGAAAATTAGCAATAAGATAACCTCTGCAAATGTTTATCTCGATTAACATAAAAACGATAGAGGAGCAATGTCCAAGGTTGGCAAAAGAGTGGAGTTTGGGTTTACCTCCTTCCACTGTACCTGCACTTTAACCCCCAGCTGTGCATTGCGTTGCAGTGGCGGGTTGGTCACCTCCATGGTGCATTTGATGTACAAAAGTACTTTCAAATCTTATGCGCTAAACATCTGTTCATTAGTGACTTCTTTGGTATTGGTTACGCTTAAGAAGTGCATGAATATTTGGCAACAAAGTCGAAGCCTTAGAAGATCAACCAAGTGATCGTCGCGTAACATAGTGCGGTACAGACTTTTGAAGTACTTCAATTTGGAGTGACTCTCTTCGAAAATATATGTAGAGCTATACTCACTCTTATACACACTATTCTTTTAAATGGTTATTTCTCTATCTACTTCACTTTAATCGACATAAGCATTTTCAGAAAATATCTTATTGCTAATTGTCTTGTAGGTGCAAGGGGAATATGGGAATACACTAGGCTTTAAGTGACAGTGAAATATTTTAAGAGTTGGTTGTTATGCGATCCCTTTAAAATTCTGTCCTGTTTGCAAGATTAACAGATAAAAAAGGAATAACATATTCCTATTTGAAAAAAGTATAAGTATTGGCAAATTCAAACAAATAAGAAAAATATCTCGGAAATAGTTCACTCAAAAGATAAACGAAATACTTGACATAAATTGTGTTTTAACCAGATTCACATTTTTAACCAGATTCACACGGTTTATGTAAAAATCATACAAAATGAAGAGGTCTTCTGAGAACATTCCCGGCGGCGCCGTGGCTGAGCGGTTAGCGCGCTCTCCTACCACCTAGGCGGCCCGGGTTCGATCCCAGGGACCCGCATGTGGTATTCGTGGTGGACGAAGCGGCGTCAGGGAGGGTTTTCTCCGGGTACTCCGGTTTCCCCCGCCATCTCATTCCACCGGTGCTCCATCTTCATTCCATGTATCATCAGTGTCACCGCCTGCGGTGCCGTAGTAGTAAAAGCGGGCATTAAACACTATGAACAAACAAGAACATTCCTAAAAATTCAGGTATCACTTAGAAACAGCCATGGAATCGCCAATTTGTCCGCTACTGGATACCGACTGTCTGTCTCTCTGACTGGAGTAGTGGGGTGGGTTATAGCCACTCATTACTTAAGGTTCTCGAAAGAAAGGTTGGACATCCCTGTGATAGAGGAATAAGTGTTTGTACAAGAGCACAGAAAGTCATATGACTGCAGCACATGTGATTTTGTATGCTATTCTTTCGCTGTCTCTCTCTCTCTCACACACACACACACACACGCACACACACACACACACACACACACACACACACACACAAACGCGTAGGATTTATAATATTATTACTTTCTCTACTGGTAAGTAGTGGAAGTATTGTATTCCACCCAAAAATCCGATGTCTAGATTTCAGCGGAAATATATGTTTTGAGGCCCCCTGAATCCAAAAAAAAATCATTTTTAGAAAAAGGTCCGTGTGTCTGTGTGTCAGTCTGTGTGTAAGTCTGCCAGTCTGTCAGTCTGTGGACAGCATAACTCAAAAACGAAAACTCGGTTAGAAACCAAAGTTGGTATTTAAGTTTAATGTCTTACAAGGATGCGACACGAAGATTTTGAAGAAAATAGCCCCACCCTAAACTGCCCTTTACATGGAAACTTTTTCGAAAATTTTGATTTTCTTGAAAATGGCTCTACCGATTTTGATTAAAATGTCATATGTTTGAGATATTTTGATGACAAATGAAATGTATATCTTGAATTTTCTAGCTATAGCCCCTGTAGTCGTATTTACTCTGGACGACTTTTGCATAACTGGTAAACCGTTCGAGATAGACCAAATTATCCTATACAAAACATGTAGATCTTGCTAAAATACACAATTTATGTCTCAATAAATTTTCTTGTAGGTTGAACCATTTCGGAGATATTCCTTGTTATGTGTGTGAGTTCCGGAAAACTTAGAACCTTCGTGAAATGGATCATCGTTGTTCATTTTTTATATGTTAAGTGTGCAGAGACAACAGAATCTCAAACATTTGACTATCGCACAAAGCCTACTGCATTCTAATATTCTCCTTGCACCTACAGGGAAATAAGCAATAAGATAATTTGTACAAATGTTTATCTTAACTAACATGAAGATATAGGAATAAGAGTTTGTTAGGATGGTTAGTACAAGAGTAGAGAAAGTCATGTGAGTGCAACACATCAGATTTTGTTTTTATTCAGTGCACCTAAAAATACGTATTTCGATTGCAGTTTCGATATCGAATTTTTATATGAAATGCAACAGTTTTTCTGTCATGGGTTTCTAAGCGGTATTGTGATCAAATCCGTGGAACTGCACATGGAAATATTGACGCTGTGATCGATTGTTGACCCAAATGAATGTGTTGAGCACATGAGGTTGAGGTAAGTTTACCGTGGTCACAAGAAGGACCACAATATTAGCGTTAATTGGTGATATATTTTACGACGTGAGCGCCGTTGTTGCCCTTTACACACATGGTTTGCTTTCCAAATGGACGTTTTGTCCAGTTACGGTTGGTTGTTGTCGTCTGCGGCAGGCAATAAAGCCAACCCGGCTCATCTACGTGGCTTGCCGACTCCCTCCTACGTGATCCGCTCCACCGCACTGCCTAATCTCACTCGGCTCTTCCTTCGCTTTCGCCTTGTGGCTACAGAACGTCTCTACATCTATATACATAATTCCAGGAGCAGGTGACTAGAAAACAGTCAAAAATGTACATTAAAGTGTTCATCTCTCCCAATAACAAACATTCGATATGGAAATTTCTCCGAAAATTTACATTTTAAGCTCGCCTGAAACCCTATATATTACTTTTAGAAAAAATCTGATGTGTTACACTCACATGACTTTCTCTATTCTTGTACTAACCATTCTTACAAACTCTTATTCCTATATCTCCATGATAGTTGAGATACACATTTATACAAATTATCTTATTGCTTATTTCCTTGTAGGTGCAAGGGGAATGTTAGAATATAGTAGGCTTTGTGCGATAGTCAAATGTTTGAGATTCTGTTATCTTTGCACACTTAACATATAAAAAAATGAACAACGATGATCCATTTCACGAAAGTTCTAAGTTTTCCCGAACTCACACACATAACAAGGAATATCTCCGAAATGTGTCACCCTACAAGAAAATTTATTGAGACATAAATTGTGTATTTTAGCAAGATCTACATTTTTTGTATAGTAAGATTTGGTCTATCTCTAACGGTTTACCAGGTATGCAAAAGTCGTCCAGAGTAAATACTACAGGGGCAATAGCCAGAAAATTCAAGATATACATTTCATTTGTCATCAAAATATCTCAAACATATGACATTTCAATCAAAATCCTTACAGCCATTTTCAAGAAAATCAAAATTTTCGAAAAAGTGTCCACGTAAAGGGCAGTTTAGGGTGGGGCTATTTTCTTCAAAATCTTCGTTTCGCATTCTTGAAGGACATTAAACTTAAATACCAACTTTGGTTTTTAACCGACTTTTCGTTTTTGAGTTATGCTGTCCACAGACTGACAGACTGACAGACTGACACAGACACACACACGGACCTTTTTCTAAAAATGCTTTTTTTGGATTCAGGGGGCCTCAAAACATGTATTTCTGGTGAAATCTCGACATCGAATTTTTGGGTGGAATACAATACTTCCCCTACTTACCAGTAGAGAAAGTAAAAATATGAGTAAGCATTCTTGTGAACAGAATAACTCAGAAACAAAGAAATGACAAACTTGGAAAGGTAGAAGCAGCCTGAAAAACTCAATTCCATAGCCATGCCGGGATTTGAACCATGGATCTTGTGGTCTGTGTCCGGTTGCTCTAACCACTGAGCTGCCATGGCAACGTGCCGACACGACGTTAAATTCTCCAACTCGTATTTTTTCCACTAAATCACACAACGAGATCCCAAATAGGTACATATGAGATAATATACCCTAATGGCGACTTGACAAGGTGCACCTATGTACATGGTTTAACCAACTATAACATCACTTGCATGTTACCATGGTAGTTTAGTGGTTAGAGCAACCAGATGGATACTGCAACATCTGTGGTTCAGATCCCAGCTGTGAAGTTGGATTTTCCAGTCAATTACTCTTGCAATCTTTGCCTTACACACGACTAATGCGAGAGAACAGTTAACTGCCACATAGACTAGTGTTAAAATGAACAGCTTAAAGCAAGAATAAAATCAGATTTATTATTTTAACGGAAATAACGGTTTGGAATGAATATTTTGAGTTGACTTGCCACTATATACGGTTCAAAAATAGTATTAATCCACCAGGTAACTCAGCCTAACGAAGGTTCGAACTCAGGACCTCTTGGATGCAAAGCAAACACACTAACCAATATTTTCCTTGTTATTGGTTTCAATTTTCTGAAAGTTTTGCCATACCTTTCGTTGAAGTTTTAAGTCAAGACATTTTGTTTTTCATTGTGTTATACAAAGACGTTGAATTTCAAAGATGCTACATAGCGACCCGCTTTTTATATCTATTGATCCACCCTTCTGTAGCTATCTTGTATTAGTAACTAAGTATTTCATGAAACCATTTCTGGAAATAGTTATCTCTATTAACAAACGTAGATAGAAATATAAGCTTTTGCATATGCGCTCTGTTAGGGCATAAGTGCAGATATTTGTACTGGTAATTGAGGACACGTTAGTAACAATTTTACATCAATATTTGCTTCATTTGTGAACTTATAATTTTACTTATTAGGAATAGTATGTTTTCAGGTCGGTTAGTAAGCGAGGCACAGAAGATAACGAATGGTATACCGGAACCGAGTTCCAACGCTTTATGCAAGGCTAATGACCATGCGCTACTGAGGTCACGCATTTAGGTGTGAAGTAAAACGAATAGTCGATACGACAGGTGTTGTTCATTTCGTGCCGCAGTTACGACCATGTAAAAAATATGTAATAAATTTTGAAACTGCTTTGCGGGAAAACTGACGAAGAGAAAAACCAATACACCAAAGTGAATACAAATTAAGCTGCCAATTATCAAAATATCTGCAATTATTCCCCTAGCAGCTTTTATATATATAGTTTGTAGAAGAGATATGAAAATAAACGATACTGAATAGATAAATTGTGTAAATGTGACACATTAGAAATGTTATTGTCATCTCCTGTTCCTTACTTGTTGCAAGTAAATACAGTATTTTATTTCGTCCAAAAATTTAGATTAAGATTTCATTGCAAATACTGTTTTTAGTATCCTTTCAGCCCCACCAAAAAGAAAAACAAATTAGAAAATGTTGTCTAGCTGTTTGTCACTGTCGGTCCTTCTACTTGTTCATTAATCAAAAACGAAAACTGGGTGAAAAACTACACTTTAACATCTTTAAAGAATATAAACCAAAGTTGTTCACGAGGTTCTCGCCACCAAAAGAAATCTTTACATGGAGAATGCTTCCTACGTGGTTTTATTTTCTCAGAAACGACTCATAAATGTCAGTAAATATGATATTGATACAACAAACAATGTTTACCTTGAATTGTGTATAAAAAGTTGGCCAGGTCCTTTTCCTTCCTATTGAGTTTTATTTTACGAACAAGCAGATAGAGAATAATTTACAACAAAAGCACATATACAGAAGGACCACAATGTTCCGTTATCCCCTGTAATAACCAATATAAAGTCCTGAACAGCAGTTCTTTTGAGGAATTTCCTTAACATATTGAAACATTACCTGTCCATGCGATCAATCTGGGTGCGGCCATTCTCATGTAAACGATAATAAGCCATCAGGTTCTGTAGTACATTTTTTCGGAGCATTGTTGGTGTAATTGAGTAAAAGCTTGTCTCAAAGCATCTTTCATGTCGTCCTTTCTGACTGTTCACAATACGCTCGTGAGTGCCAGTCCCATGGCCGGGGTTTTACTGTGCCGTCAACTTTGGATAACGACTCAACAGCTGTTAATACAGTGCTCCGGTTTGTTGCCCGGATTCACTTTGGCAAGCAGCTGTAACTTGTATTTTATATCATAGCTTATTTGGCCTTTAGGACGTTTTACCTTTTTATTTTTAACGTGTTAACAGCTTAGTTTTAATGATCAGTTTTAAGTTTTAACGGTATTACCTTTTATCTGTTTTAACTTCCACTTTTTAACGTTTTAACGGTGGATTCTAACGGGTGATGAGTTTCCATTTTTTTATCTTTTGACTTGGAACCCAATTGACCTAGCTGTCGACGGACCCTTAAACACCACTCGCTCACTCACTCACTCACTCACTCACTCACTCATCCACTCACTCACTCAGTCTTTCAGGTCGTTAATCGTGTTGTGACGGTTTTGTAAAACGATACTCTTTACAAGCCCCTCTTAGCGCATTATCACAAGCAGTGAGATCTGGATTCGTTGTAGCCAGGTAGGTGGTGCCTGCAGCGCAGGAGAACCACCAGCAGTTGGAATTGTGCCCCGTTATGCTGAAACCAACATAGTAATACCCATACCTCAACGACCTGCCTTTCAGAGCACCAACTGGTCACGTGGAGGGTGTTGTCACGTTTCTACTTTCATCACCCGAGGTGTAACTCAACAGGCAGAATATTTAACAACACTCTGAATGCACAACTGTAACCGACTTGGCAGCAGCAGATTTTTTCGCTAAGAATATATCGAGAGCACCCTCTCTATTGTATTCATGTGATTAGCAGAAGAAGTTTGAAAGACAGTTTTACAACTTCGTGGAATGTAGTTGTTATGGGATGGCACTGCTATGTCCTTAATTCCTCCAAGAGAAGAACAAACAAGTTCAGGTAGCGATGCTAATTAGCAACACAGCTAACACCACATTTCGTGTTGTAAATCGCACACTCATTCTGCCTCGTTCTGGCATGTGTTGCAGATCTGATAGTGTCCCAAAAGCCTCCATTTTACGTCACTTCTTAGACGTGTGTAAGCCGAAACCGGCGCAGAGTTAAGTGTTGCTTCATGAGCTTCTGCACTGTCGACCACTTGCCTCCTTATCCTATGGCTAAGAGTTCATATTCTCATTGCAAAAGTGTTTGTTTCGGAGGAGAAATTCGTTGAAATCGCGCCCGAAAGTCAGAACAAATTTTTACAGTTGTCTTCCTGATTTCTCCTATGCACCCAACAACTTGCAATAAGACGTTCTTCAATGCTGTAACTAGACGTATTTGTCATCATTTAGCTCAGACAATCTGAAACATGCATAAAAAATCAACTCACATTAACATTTATAAGGCGGCATTAAAATATGTACGTAGTTCGTATTATTCGTCTGGATTTTTGAAGTTTTAAATTATAAACTTTTGAAAATTACGTGCTTTGTTTTATTTGTGATTGATTACTCGTGTAAACCGTGTGCAATATTAAGACTTGTAGGTTCTTCTTGTTTTGTAACTGTAGACTCGCACAAGGTACTTGCATGCTTATAAGTTGTAACCTATTAAAACAATTTCTGTTAAATATTTTGTAATGGTTAATTGGAATGTTCAATATTAACTATAAAACTCGCATAATTGCCACAAATGAGATTTTTTAAACAGAATTTGCTTTATTTTTCTTAACCAGCTGAGTGACAAAATGAGAGATAAAATTACAATTATTATTTATTCATGCCATCAAACGTACTGTGGTGTTTTAAACACACAAGCCGTGATTGGGCAATGTTTGAGAGGTGGAATGGGAACTAAAAAATTCAATGCCACAGCCGGGATTTAAACCATAGACCCTCGGCTGCCCAGGCGGGAGCTCTAACTATTACCTAAGCTGCTGTGAGAACCTGCCAGAAGACACCTAATTCTCCAACCAATTCATATTTCTCCCGGAAAGCCACAGTGGTTGTCTTACATACCCCAAGAGCGACTTACAATCGTAAGTACCTACTTTATGTCCCGGGATTAAATAACCTTTAGATGGTAATTATTATTTATTTATGCCAACAAACTTAGTTTTAGTCTTTTTAAACACACAGGCCGTGTGTGGCATGGTGAACGGAGGGTCTGTGGTACAAATCTCGACTGTGGCATTGAATTTTTCAGTTCCGATTCTACCTTTCAGATAAAATTACAAGTTTAATATAAAAATTCATGTTTCCTACATCTAAGTCAGATTGTTAGTATAATACTCTATATTTAAATTGTCTTGTATACTTGTTCAGTTAAACATTTTATATCGTAAATAATTTATAAGATTTTCTTTACCCTTTCTGGCGCGGAGGACCCGGGTTCGATCCCCGGTGCCAATATGGGGATTTTATCCCCTCTGGGAGGTCTGGCACGGGGTGCACTCAGCCTCGTTAGGTCTCGGGGGGACCAATTGAGGAGCTACTTGATGGAGAAGTAGCGGCCCCGGGTCTAGAAGACCGCATAACTGGCCGGGAGGGTTCGGGGCGCTGACCACGTCCCACCCTCCAGTACTGCCCCTCACCAATGACGCCTGTAGTGGGCAGAGGTGGGGGACGCAGTGGCTGGGCGGTAGGCCTTGGCCCTTCATGGGCTGTCGCGCCTGGGTTTAGTTTAGTTTAGCTTTACCCTTTCGAGAAAATCTAATTGCAAAATGTCCTCTGTGTTCTCCGTGCCTGTTAGTTCTACATGTAATCCTGCTTTTTATTGAAATGGCTATCATATTTCTATAAATATGTTTTGAAGCCCAATTTCCTACAAAAATATATTTTGTTAATAAATGAACCAGTTTCTCAGAACTTTTCCATACTATAAGTGTAACCAATCAAACCTTGTAGCAATTCTCCAAATATTCAGTAAGACAAAAATATAAACGTATTCAACGTCTTTAGACATATACATGATTCGCTAAAACCATAATGATGAAAAAAAATAAAGAAAACCAGGATCAAGCAATCGCCGTTTGACGAAACGAATTCAACAAAATAAAATGTGAGAGTGACTAGACTCAGAGATTCAATTTTAGGCATAAATCACAATGACAATCAAGGTCAGAGGTACAGAGTAAAATAGTACGCTGTATGCTTGAGGTCTAACAATGGCAAACACCTTGTCAAACTGCCTCGTTTGTATCTCTGATGTCTATCAGATATGTTCTCTTTATCATCTTGCTAGACATCGGCAAATCATGGGGATGGTAATTTTATAAACAGCAGTATTTTTGAGATTAAGTTGGTTTCCGATTACATACTTCAGTGTAAGGGTGTAGAAAATGCTTACATTCGCCGGTTCAACAAATTTGCAACATCGATAGCTTATCTGTCAGCACATACAATACAAATGAACCGTTGGCCAAAAAAAGGAGAGGTATTGAGAATCCAATGTTGCATCCAATGTCGCTCTTGACCTAGAATTCACAAATACAGTAAGGGATATTTTAAATTTGGACAGGATATTTTAGTCACTGCCTAGTGCTTATGAACCACAGCCAGCAAGTGATACGTGCCTTGAAAGGAGATGTCGAGAATTTCGGAATTTCCAAACGAACTGTGAGAAGAAAACTCTTCACTTTATATGTAGATAACTGGTGATGTCCAGATATTTGCATCCTAGGTCCATGAGAGATTCTATATAAAGTTAATTACCAAGACTTCCGTTTGTGCTTCCAGCAGAGAATCCAGCAATAAATAATTGAGCTCTTCTCACTGTTGTCTGCTTGGAATGGGATGAAAACCATCAATTGCCGTGTGGAACCCAGTACCCTGGTCAACCATGGCTAAGAGTATAATTGACCAAACGTACTTGTAAGATATTTTTCGCAGTGGTTTGGATTTGACGGTACTTTGGTTCCAGATAGATGTGCACATTAGTGTGCCCATGAAGGATAACTACGATGGTGAAATTGTGAACCACCTGAAGATCTCTAGAAACCAGTCTTGATAGGTTCAAGGTAACAAACCACCCCATACCTCGCACGAATTATTGGCGCTTGCAGACAACACTCTGCCGCCAGAGACCCTCGGCCGTTGTTGTTCACGTTATTTGTATTGAAATATGGCTTGAACGTAGTTAACTTGCAGTACGCTTGTTGATTGTAATATTGACTCTACCAGACCCCATATCACCTAAAATTCTCTCAGCTGTAGCTGTGGTGTTTTGACGTTCTATGCCGATAATGTGCAATACTATGGAGGTATTTGGACTGCACTGCTTGGAACGAGGCAGCACGGCAGGGGCCCGGCCAGGGGGAGGGGGCTCCTCAGGGAGTCGTAACAAAACAACAGAAACGGCGTAAAGCATCGGCTCAAGTGCATCACGCATCCGTCCGCCATTTTATGACTATGCCAGAGAAACATAGTACATTCGCTGCTAGATTAGCCGCCTCTGTAGCTCGGAAGCATTTCTGTTCACTGTCACTGATGCTCCGAGTCAAATGTAGATAATACTGCACTAATTACCTGTTTCCTTACCTTTAATGTCTTTTAGGTTAAATATTAAAAGTATAAATAGATAGCGTATTAGATGATTGCAAGATAGGTATAAGCATGAACATTTCAATTTCATCACAGCTCTCCTAGATTTAACTATGAAGTTCCTTCATCTGAGGAGAGATACGTTCGATTTTTAATTTCTCTACTACATATAGAAAATTCGATATCGAGATACCACAGGGAATACACGTTTTGAGGCTCTCTGAATCCATAGAAACCATTTTTAGAAAATGGTCTGCGTTTGTGTGTGTGTGTGTGTGTGTGTGTGTGTGTGTGTGTGTGTGTGTGTGTGTGTGTGTGTGTGTGTGTGTCTTAGGAGCATAACTGTAAAACGAAATGTTGACAAATACTACTTAAATTTTCTTAAAAATGGCTCCAACGATTTTGATAAACAATTCATATCTTTTAGATATTTATATTACAAATAAAAATATGTATTGACATTTCCCTCTTACGTGGACTAGCTCACTGCGTGAGTCTTTAAAAGCAGCTACCCCTACTTGTCGGAGGCCTTTACCCTTAATGGGACAACACAGGCTATTTTTATTCATTCATTTCATTGACATTTATGGGAATATCCTTGTATAACTTTTTATAACTGGTAAAGCATAACAGATATAAAGTAGAGACAGAGGAATGTTGGCAGGCTGAGGACAGCCTGAGGTGTGTTATGCATATATCTGATCTTGTCAGGGCTGTAATGACGGGCTGTGGGGTTTGCACGGTGGCGAGTGTAACTGAGGTATGGGTAGTGACACGAGGTAGCACGATTTGCTCCTCAGCGGCTGCAGGTCAGGGTGCAATGTTTGTACACCGCTGGTGTTTTACATTGTACTAAATATTCAAGGGGATTGAAAGATCTCTTGGTAAGATTGTGAGATTGGTATACAGTAACTTACCATATAGAAAATATAGCTCTCTTTGAAGCATGCAGTGTTTTTAAATAATTTGGTAACCAGCGATTTTTGAGATTTTCGTTATTGGTTTAAATTTGTAGTTTTTAAAGTGGTGTCTGTATACACTGGTTTCTCGCAATATCATGGACAGTTTATTGAACTGAATGTTAAGGCCAGCGTTCAGCGTTCCACTTTTAAACATAGATGACTATCGATTTGCTTTTCTTTATCCCTTTTGTACGTACAACAGAATCAGTAATGAAACTTTTTCTGGAAAGGTTTATTCTTACTAACGAGAAGTTGATAAAAAGACCTAATGTGTGCACTCGCATGACTTTCTAAGTATACTCATGCTCAAACAATTCTTAGAAACGCTTATTCCTCTATTTACTTCATATTAATCAAGATAATCATTTCAGAAATTATATTATCGATAATTTTCTTGTAGTTGCAAGCGGAATATGAAAATACAGTAGGCTTTAAGCGATAGTCAAGCTGGTCACTGTGTGATAGCTTTGAAATGCCGTTCTCTTTGCATGACCAAGAGATAAAAAATTAATAACGACTTCCCATTTGAGAAAAGTTTATATAGGAAAATTCAGACAAGTACCAAGGAATATCTTAAAAATAATTCACTCCACAAAAAAATAAATTAAAAATAATTGTGTTTTAATCATGATCTACATGTTTTGTGTAGTAAGATTTTGCCTATCTCTTACAGTTTACTAGAAATGGAAAATTCATACAGACCGCAGAAGACCTTAAATGACATGCCCATAAAATTCAAAATATACATTTTATTTGTCGTGAAAGTATGTTAAATATATTGGTATTTAATCAAAATAGAGCCATTTTATCTTCTTCACTTCATGGCATAGGCAATCAAGTGCCTGTTCCGCCTTCAAAGTCCTCCAGCCATCGTTTCCTGGGTCTGCCCACCGATCTCCTACCTTTAGGATGATATTGTATTATTTGTTTAGGAAGTCTGATCTGTGGCATTCTTTTAGCACGTTCTTTCCACTTTTGTTTAAAGTCTTTTAACCTGTCATTTACCTATATTAAAATTTTCTAACTCTTCTTTTATACTTTCATTTGTTATTAGGTCTCTCTTCGTAAATCCCTCCACACTTCTTTAAGAGTTTCATTTCTGAAGCCTGTATTTTACGGAAGAAAGCCCTTTCTTATAAAAGCAAATTTTCTAAAAAAGTTACATGTAAAGGTTAGGCTGGCTCAGAGGGGATTTTCTTGAAAATCTTCAAGTCGCATTTAAGGGACACTGGGAGTGAAATTTTGGTCAAAATTGTCAAAAAGTCGAAAATTGTTTTTTTACCTTAAAATGTTCCTGGAACACCTGTGCATTTGGATCAGCTAACATTTTTCATATCCCCCACGCCATGTGGTCATTACGGCCCTTTCAAATAGTGCTCTTCCCTTAACGTACACAGGATGCTCCTATATAAAAGCCTGTTTTTCTCAAAACTACATTTCTGCACATTCCAAAAGAAGGTCGCGCCTGAGTTTTGCTTTAAATTCAATGAAAACTTCCAAAATTATTTATAAATATCAGCTAAACAGAACTATGATTCAATATTGATGCTATCATTAACATGAATTCCAAACACATTTTTTGTATGAAAATATCAATAATTTTTAAGACTAAATTTTCTTTGTTATTAAAAAAATATGTACAGCATAATCAGCAAACGTATTTGAAATATCTCTTCATACAATTGTTACCCATGTTTTAGAGTATCAGTTCTGCTTTTATAAATGAATTTTGAAACGTCAATAGACGCGAGCTATATTTTGAAAATGTGCCTATTAAATTCATAAAATAATTTATATATCATAAACGAATTATCCAATTTTAATGAAATTTGTCGTACATCCTATTCTCATATAAATACAAACATAACAAAACTTTCAGAAAAATCTATCAAGAAATGTGGAACTATCAAATTTTTCTCCCAGTGTGCCTTAAAAGACACAAAATTTAAATATTAATTTTGTTATTTAACCAGTTATTCTGTTCACAGACGACACACACACGCACACACATACACACGCACACACGGGCGCACACATTTTTCTGAAATGTCTTTTTTTTTTTTTTTTTTTTTTTAAGGTTCAAGGTGTCTCAAAGCGTGTATCTCAGGTAAAATCTCAATATTGAATTTTTGGATGCCATACAATACTTCCGCAACTTACTAAGCGTATTAGAGACAAAGTCGTAAACTTTCGTAAGAATGGTTTGTAGAAGCCATATGAAGTAAATGACATTAGCTAGAGAAATTCATGTGAATGTAACACATAATATTGTTACAATGAAGTGGTTTATAGTTACTCAGTAATTAGCATGGACATGTGAAATGAATTAAAAGGTTAAAAGTGCTGGAAGGTGTTTTAAGTTTTGTGAGAGAAGGAGCGCCTCTAAAGCTCTCGCGATCTATTTTCGTAATGATAGCGTGAGGAGGCGGCTAACCAAAGACTGCTGTAAGTAAACCCTTTAGAAAATGCATCACAGTGCGGTGCCTCGGGCATGGAAACAAAATGGCGGCACAACGCCTTGTGTTTGTGTGCGCCGCATTCTTGGCTCGGAAGAATCAGGAACTTGGCGAGAGGATCGACCTCCGCTTAGTCACGTACACCAAGTACGTGGAAAGTAAATTATTATTATTACAGAAATGCTATAAACATCGGGCCTAGTTGGGGTCTCTCTGTCTCTCTCGTCAGAGGTTCGTCTTGAGAAATACTGCATCTAAGTTAATTGCACGCAAGATCTGCAAGTTCATTAAATCACACCCGGCGTTGCCTGGGGATTTGAACGGTGTGGTAACATGCTAATTTTCTACATATTTGTACGTTTATTTCTTTCTCTACTACGTATAGTAAAGTAGAGGAAGTATTGTATTCCACCCAAAAATTCGAACTCGAAATTTCACCGGAAATATATGTTTCGAGGCCCCCTGAATAAAAAAAAAAAAAAGCATTTTTACAAAAAGATCCCTGTGTGTGTGTGTGTGTGTGTGTGTGTGTGTGTGTGTGTGTGTGTGTGTGCGCGCGCGCGTGTGTGTGTGTATGTGTGTGTGTTTGTGTGTCTCTCAGTCTGTGGACAGCATAACTCAAAAAAGAAAAGCCGGTTAAAAACCAAAGATGGTATTTAAGTTTAATGTCTTTCAAGGATGTGGCACGAAGATTTTAACGATTTTGATTAAAATGACACATGTTTAAGTTATTTTTATGGCAAATGAAATGTGTATCTTGAATTTTCTCTCTATAGCCTATGTAGTCCTATTTACTCTGGTTGCCTTTTGTATAACTGATAAACCGTAACAAATAGAGCAAATTTTACTATACAAAAAACGAGAACTTGCTAAAACACACCATATATGTCCAAACAAACTTGTTCGTAGGGTGAACCATTTCGGAGATATTCCTTGTTATTATTGTGAGTTTTTGGAAAACATGCTTCCCTGAAATAGAACATTTTTATTCACTTTTTATATGTTAGGCGTGCAAAGAGACCGGAATTTAAGAGCTTTAAAAGTCTTAACTATCACTTAAAGTCTACTATACTCCCATATTGCCCTTGTACCTACAAGGAAGCAAGCAATAAGATAATTTCTGCAGATGTTTATCTCAACTAACATGAAGAAGATGTAGGAATATAGGTCTGTAAGAATGGTTAGTACAAGAGTAGAGAAAGTCATGTGAGTGCAACACTCAGATTTTTTTTATTTTTTTTAATTCAAAGCTTCCTTTATTAAAAGGACATCTCTTGGACAAGGCGTAGCGATACAAAAATTGTCACTAAGAAGACATAGACATATAATTATGGGGAAGCACCAACAATGTATGCATGAATAGGGCATTAGTGTTAAAAATGTTGTATGTTGTATCTATAGATTAGCGAACATTAAATCATGTAGGAATGTAATAAGAATCTCACTGTAGTCGGACTATGTGTATATAAGGTAACTGTAATTGCAACTGAGAAGGAAAATAATGGCTCTCTGATTATCCTACCAGAGGTAGAGATAATTACCGCAGAATACAGAAAAACTTAAACCAACTTGTAAGAATCCTTTAATTAAAGGACAGTATATGGCACTGCTTCGGTCATACATTGATCAGGGATTCTACATGGTGAGTGTAAGAAATATATCTAATACAATTATTGTCAATAAAGAACCGTTTTGTCGAAAAAAATGGCATGTCAAATATTTGAAGCCATCTAGCTTCTAGACGAATGGATATAAATGGTTTATTATTTCACTAACTGTCGCACAAGCACTGTATGAACAATTCTGTAATGCATTTCCACATTAATTTGAATGAATTTAGTCACAATTTAATGTTAACCTGGCATTGCCAAACCTGTCTTAGAAAATAAACTTTGTCAAATTTTCCGTTCCCACCGAAAATTCTCCAAAGTGTCTCCCATCAAACGGTGTCCAACCCCAACTGCCATTAGGTGTTGCGTTTTGTGTTACTGTCCATAAAATAATGAAATATTATTTAAGTTTTAATTCAGCAAACATGCTAAAACAGGAACATTCGTGCCAATAATTATCAAAATCCCACAGAATATTTATTTCTCCTCTTCTTGGAGTGATTTTTTGTGATATAAACCCAACAGTATTTTTACTCTTGTCTTCTAGAATGTTTGTGCAAAATTTGGTAGAAATCGGTGTAGGGGTGTCCTATTTATATATACACAGACACACACTTTTTTAAGTCACATTGTTGCTGTACTCAGAAATAACCTCCTCCAATATGAATAGCCCACGGATGTCATCCACAGTGTCATGTAATAATTTTTGAACCGACTGCTCTACTGCTGCTGAAATTACCTGTCTGTTTTAAAGTGAACTCCTCTACGTGGAAATTTCATTTAAAAATCAAATGGGCTCATATCTGGAGAGTATGGAGGATGCCCTATTATTTCCCAATTGCATGTATTTAGTTTGTAGGTGGGCCAAACGAGCAATTTTACTTGCTCATTTATCCACACCGTTCTAAGTGCATTCTTGCTGTTTCCTTTTTCTGCCATACGTTTGCTCTTCAACATTGTGTGGAACACATCGAGTGCACATTATCCTCATCTTTAACTTCTTCTGGAACATATATGAAGAATCGTACCAGGAGCAATTCCAACTTTCCTTTCTATTTCAACACAATTCCAACTGCGGTGTTCTTTCAGTATTGCTTTAACAGCGTTCACTTGCTGATTGCGGTCTGCCAGACCTAGGTTTTTTATGAACATCTTCCCTAGCTCTGTGAAATGCATGCGCCCATCTAATCGCGGCGCGATATCACAGGCTTTCAGTAAATTTGTGGAGCATTCTTGCCTCTTGCAATCTGAATTTTAATGAGGCATCTTTGTTCTTATTTACTAAACATTTTAGAGCACTATAAAACAGTCGACAAATTAAACTTACTACAAATATGTTATAAATAAAATTACTGTCCTCAAACTCGCAGATAACGCACATCAGATGTTCTTAATTCTCGATGTTATCAGCTTACATTATTCACCGCTGATAGTGTCATATACAAACATTCTTGCCAGTAATTATTGAGTGACCCACGTGTGGGTTTTAATTCCCCAAAAGCAGTTCAGGTTTCCGTTAATGAAGCTTTACTAACCCAAATGACCCTTATCCATGTGAATTATCTCCCTTTTCATTATATTTAAACAATAAATATATTAGTATGCTTACAATCCATTGTAGCAAACCAAACGATGTATTAGATTTCAAAAGTGTATACGTAATGCTTTATATAACTCAACTGCTTCATCATTAATAGTCCAAATTTTATAATTTGTTCCGGTACATCTCTTACCTAGCAGTTTCTTCATATACAATGTATCATTTCCTTTTCCTCTTCCTCTATAATGCCCTTATTTCGCCCACTTTCTATTGCTGCTTCACTACTCGGTTTATATTTCAATGTTATAGGTTTAGAAATGCAATCTTTTTCCATATTAATTCACAATGTCTTCCTTCACAACATCTTCCTTAGTTTACTATCGTATTGTGCTATTACTTATTTCAGAAATATCCGCCCTCAGAAAATCTGAACTTTTCTAAATGTTTAGTAGCATATTTCTTAAATTTTAATATCTCGATTTCCTGTATGATAAATGATAATTAAATTTCTTCAGTCACCCCAAAAAGTATTTCATGTAACTTTTAAGAAATTCTAGCACTAAGTTAACGAAGAGAAAATTATCTTTTTCATGCAGAAAGTACAAACGATAATATAGTTTATGTGTTCTAGTGTTGTTTTTAGTGTTATAATATTTTGTTTTTGGAAAATCCATTTTTTCAATGTTTCCGTCTGTGGTGTGCACAACTTCATTTTACACGCATTTACTAGAGGAACACATTTTGTATAACTAATGAAATTG
Organism: Tenodera sinensis; assembly: GCA_030765045.1. Classification (NCBI taxonomy): domain Eukaryota; kingdom Metazoa; phylum Arthropoda; class Insecta; order Mantodea; family Mantidae; genus Tenodera; species Tenodera sinensis. The sequence continues at coordinate 18,970,939 of CM060961.1, forward strand.
TAATGAAAAGGTTCGAAATGTATTACTATAATATATGAAACCTCATGAACCAACGTAATTATTGACATTGATAATTATATGTAATTAAATGGCGTCAATAGTTTTAGACTTCGTTTCCATGTCTTCTCCAAAAAAGACTTAGCACTAGATATTGAATGATGTGCATTTTGACCCCACAAGTAGCTTATTACTGTCCCAACCCTTTCCTCTACAACGCCGACGTTACATTCGGCTAGTCCAGCTTTAGTGTTTACACCAATCAGAACTGAAATCAAACACAGCAATTTCCAATTACTCCTTCGTTTGCACACCGAATTTAATATCACTCATTGGTTCTTGTTCATTTCTTGGAGCTTTTTCAAGCTACAATGGAAGTATGTGTTACGGACTGGGAGGAACAGAAAAAGACATAGTTCCTATTAAGCTTTTATCAAATTTTCTCACTAATGCCTCAGTTTTTATGAACTTATAAATTGTTTTCTCTGTCAGTTTAAATCACATTTTGATGACCCTGTTAGGTATTATTTAGAAATCTTCTATATGCATATAAAATAATTTACCAAACGTATTTTTTATTTTTTATTTTTTTTTTTTTTTTTTATTTTTCGGCATATTGAAAATGGAAGTTTCCTCCCTTAAATTGGATGCTAGTCTTCACTTTATCTACCGCGTACATAGCAGGTAGAGAAGGTGCACCAAAAAATTTTATTTCAAGATTTCACCAGAAGTATTGAGATCCCTCTATTCAAAAATGTATTTTTAGAAAAAGATTCGGATGGACGTGTGTGTGTGTGTGTGTGTGTGTGTGTGTGTGTGTGTGTGTGAGCTACATCACTTTAAAACCACAATGATCGATAAATGCTAAATTGGTAAGTAAATTCCGCACCAAACTACCCATTATGCCGAAAATATTCCAAAATTTTTAATTTTCTGAAAAATGGCTGTAATGATTTTTAGTTACCCGTCTCGGTAGCGTAATGGTTAGCATGTCGGCCTTACGTTCAAGAGGTCGCTTAGGGTAAGTTATCCGGGTAAGGTCTTTTCCGAGGTTTTCCCTACTATGAGAAGACGAATGTCAGGTAACTTAAAGCTCCATGGACCTCGGGCTCATTTGAGCATCATTTCACCCATTTCATTCATTCACCGTCCGATATGACATTACGTTGGAGGACGTTAATATAAAAATAAATGATTTTAGTTGAGTTTTAAACTCTAAGACGTAGAAAAGAAGTTATTACACAAAAATTGTACATCTCTTTAAATGACAGAATTTATGTCAAATGACATTTTTGTGGCCTTAAGCATTTTCGGGATATTGTTTATTATAGGTTTGAACTACCAAATAATTGATATATTTTCAACTACAGAGTCGTAATTCGTTTTCTTTTTTTTTTTTTTTTTTTTTTTCCCCTCTGGAAGTAAATTAAAGAGAACGAAAATTCAAAACCATCACATAGCAATCAGCGATGTGTTATAGCTGTGTTATAGTCGCTTAAGTCCACTGTATTTCCACTGTACCCACAAGAAAATATGCAATAAAGCTGTTTCTAGAAACGTTTATCTCTATTAGTATCAAGAAGATAGGAGAGTAAGTATCTTTAGCAATAGTTTTTGAAGAACGAGTAGAAAAAGTTATAGGAACGTAAAACATCGGAAATGTTTTGTTTTTAATTGGAGACAAACGCCTTCTAGAGTTACTGTATGAATATTTTGCACATTTTCAATAAATGTCTCACATCAAAGCATTGTTTTTGAGTGACTAAAGTTGATAATAACTTTGGCTGGTTGGATATGAGCGAGTGAATATGACGAAGATATTTGGAAAGGCAAACAGGAGAATCAGATCGGAACAGTGTTTACCCTGGAGTCCATGAGGTTCCCAACAAGTAGTGGAGGCAGTAGCAGTAGCAGCATTTGACTGCTGCAGGGTGGTATGACAGATAGCACTTTAATTTGGCAGCCGGGAAGAGTTGGTGCTGAGCAAACATCGGTGTATGTGTGTGTATCCCGCCTAACAAACACGATTAATGGAATTTCCACCTCCGGGCTACATGTCTTAATCAGTTACAGCGCCGCCGCTATTCTTTTTTTTTTTTTTTTTTTTTTTTCGAGGGGCGGGTGGACGGTATTATTTTATTTGAAGCCCCGAGCGCTGCTGGTCAACACGACGTGACCCCCCACCCCTCCGGTGGGACGGGATGCAGGTTCACGCAATCATAGCAGAGCCTGTGATTTCAGGAGATGACCTCCCGTGAAATTTGCATCGTAACTGCTAAAATACCTAACTCCAAGAGTGTATAAAGAATTAGATCGAGGATTATCAGGGCTATTCTGTAACTTTCTAGTTAAGAAGATTGTTGCCGTTACTATTTATCATCAAGAATCGCTATAGAAGAGCGAACATTTTAAGATTAAATTACATTTTAGCTATAAAAAGTACTGCGTTTCACCCAAAAAATTTGATATCTAGGTTTCACCGGAAGTAGGTGAATCCCTGAATCCCCCTCCAAAATGCCATTTTTACTTTCTCTACTGGTAAGTAGGGGAAGTATTGTATTCCATCCAAAAATTCAATGTCGAGATTTCACCGGAAATATATGTTTTGAGGCCCCCTGAATCAAAAAAAAAAGCATTTTTAGAAAAAGGTCCGTGTGTGTGTCTGTGTGCCTGTGGACAGCATAACTCAAAAACCAAAACTCGGTTAAAAACCAAAGTTCGTATTTAAGTTTAATGTCGTTCAAGGATGTGACACGAAGATTTTAAAGAAAATAGACCCACCCTAAACTACCCTTTACATGGAGCATTTCTCGAACATTTTGATTTTCTTGAAAATGGCTCTAACGATTTTGATTAAAATGTCATATGTTTGAGATATTTTGATAAAAAATGAAATGTATATCTTGAATTTTCTGGCTATAGTCCCTGTAGTCGTATTTACTCTGGACGACTTTTGCATAACTAGTAAACCGTTTGAGATAAACCAAATCATACTATACAAAAAATGTAGATCTTGGTAAAATACACAATTTATGCCTCAATAAATTTTCTTGTAGGGTGAACCATTTCCGAGATATCCCTTGTTATGTGTGTGAGTTTCGGAAAACTTAGAACTTTAGCGAAATGCAACAACGTTGTTCATTTTTTTATATGTTAATCGTGCAAAGAGAACGGAATCTCCAAGGTCAAAAAGATTTGACTGTCGCACAAAGCCTTCTGTATTCTAATATCTCCCTTGTACCTACAAGGACATAAGCAGTAAGATAATTTGTACAAATGTTTATCTTAACTAACATGGAGATATAGGAATAAGAGTTTGTAAGAATGGTTAGTACAAGAGTAGAGAAAGTCATGTGACTGCAACACATCAGCTTTTTAGGAACAGATCCGCACGAGCGCGCGCACGTGTGAGTGTGTCTGTGTGTGAACAGCGTAACTAAAACAAAAGTAATTTAAATATCAAACTCTAAGATATTCCTTGTTATTGAATTTTCAAATATTTATACTTTTCTCAAAGAGGGAGGTTATATGTCTTCGTCATCCAAAGAGAATGAAATGTCAGTGTCATCACTAAAGACCAGACTTTCATGCAACTCCATGTTTTTGTAGCAACATATTACATTGCTCAAACTTAGTACTTAACCATTTCATTACTTTTCGGTCCCAATTATGTGTACCTACTTTTTCCGTGCATATTTGCATGTTTTGGCATTTTTGGGGATAAAAACAAGCATAATGCATATTTAAGTAATTTTTGGCTTTATCGTGTAGGTATATAATATACATTATATTCATTTAAATGCATGTTTTAATGCTTGAGTGAACACCTCAACTTCTCGGATTTTTTAGTGGCAATTCTTTTACTCGTGTTACTCACTTTACAATATATATCTTTGCATAATTCCCCATTCTGAGAACTTGATTTCCAGTTTCCTGGCTCTCTTGTGAATTGAGATGTGCTTTCACAAGCCCAGCGTGAACCAGTTATGTGGGAGGAGCGAGCAATTTGGCCTTCAAATGCAGGAAACGCACCCAGTTGACTCATTGTCAGAGCTCGTGCTGGTCAGCGTCCTTTAGAGTGCGAGATTTAATCTGTAATCTACCCTCTTGAATAACAAACTTAGAAGTCACATGCCTGCCACTGGTAGACTCAATGTCAATTGTTGAGGATCCATCAATTCTACCCCTGGCAAAGTGGGGTAGTGGCAAAGAAACTGGAGGTCGTAAATGCGAACCCCGACTATGCATTCTTGAGTTCAGTGAAAAAGGTTCTTTGTGGCGAACACTCAATGAACAATTCGATCTAACACCGTCCCAAATATGTTCCTTTAAGTTTGCACCCATAACTTCTTGAGACGTAGAAAGGTCTGCCTAGAAAAACATATTGACTGACAAACGCAGAAACCTCACAGACAACTATGTAGAAATGTTGCGTCCCTGTGTGTGTATGCGCGTGCGTGTGTGTGTGTGTGTCAGTGTAAGTCAAGAATGAAAATCGATTAAATATACTTGGTAGTGTCTCCCCAGGATACAACTTGAAGATTTTCAAACAAAACGTCCACATCCCAGGCTACACGTTACATGGACAAGTCTTCAAACATTTTGATTTCCTCAGAAACGGCTCTAAGGAGTTTTATTAAAATAGCATATGTTTACGATATTTTCATGACAAATAGAATTTATATCTTGAACTTTCTGGACTGTGAAGTGCTCTTCATTCTGAATGACTTTTGGTAGTGGCAAACCACAAGAGACAGAAAAAATATTACTACACCAAAAATGTGTATTTAGTTAAAACACAATTTATGTCAAATACGTGCTTTTTGTGAAGTTAGACCATTTACAATATATTCCTTTACATGTACCTACATATCCATCCATCCGTCCATCCGTCCATCCGTCCATCCGTCCATTCGTCCATCCGTCCATCCGTCCATCCGTCCATTCGTCCATCCGTCCATCCGTCCATCCGTTCGTCCGTCCATCTATCTTCCGGTGTCATAACAGCTGTCGCCGACTTCCGATACCCAAACGCGACTCCTCTCTGTCCTCCCACCTTTCTTCTTCCAAATCTCTGGATTTCATTGCTGTTACAACTCGCTCTAGCCAGGTCTTCTTTGGACGCCCCTACTTTTTTCTTTCTGGTGGTACCCATTACATTATTAATTTAAGTAGTCTGTTATCAGGAATTATTTTAACGTGTCCATACCAACATAATCTTTTATTTTTAATATCTTCTTTAACTCCCATAATTTCTTTCAGTTTCATTTTGAATCTTTTCTAATCTTGATTTTCTAGCTGACCTTCTCAAAGCGTCCATTTCAGTAGCTAAAATTTTGCTGATTTGCTTCTGTGATAATTGCCAAACTTCTGATCCATGTACGAGGATACTTTGTACAATAGTTCTCTAAATCTGTTGTATTCTATTGTATTCTTTCTAGTCTTTGTTTACTCCACCAAAACAAATATAGCTTTTCGGTTTGGGTAATTCTATTTTTAATTTCCGTTGTATTATTGCCGAATTTATCAATGTTCATGCCTAAATAAGTGCATTCCAAACAGGGTGAATAAATATGGAAGTAATTTATAGTGGGTGGAGGATTGTAATACATCAGATTTTTCAACTTTCAGGTATGGATATTTACTGGCAATCCTACTTACTTTCATGATATCGGCCATAGGCTCTTTCACTGTGTGTTGGCTTCGACTGCCTTCTGCAACACGTGTCAGGGGTGAGAGTGAGTTAAGCATGCTATATTAGAAGAGCTTACAAAAATACAACGGCGAGTTAGATATTGGCAACTATACCACAGTGATACTAAATTACCTAGAATTTATCATTAAACAAATTGACATTATATAATTTGAGCGATGCCGAGTGAAATGCCCTACCTTCCCTTTTCACAAGCTGCAGTGGAACCTGATTATAACACCCTGGGATAGGTACATCAGGTCGAAAACACGCTGTGCAGGCAGGCAACTTAATTTGCTGCCTGTGTAACAGGGAGTTGGAATAATGGAGAGTGTTGCGTAATGCCTTATGCTGTTATATATTATTTCACTTTACAACAACTAGCTATTACCTACCTATGTTACCATGTTATCACATAAATGCTGCATAAAAGATCAGAGATGAAAGGAAAATGTTATGAAGTGAGGACTGTATGAATCATACTGTTCATTTGTCAGAACAGAATCACTCTCAGTAGAAGTTCTACAGCTGGTCCTGCTGCTAACATAATCTCCTTGAAAAGAAATGTAGAGGAAATGGTTCCAATTATTATACTTAAGTTTATCAGAGAAGTCTATGAAATGATGAGAAGTTGTAGCTTTAGCTATTGAGATTATCCTAAACCAAACGAAGCTCTTGCTTTTTCTACTACGCACTTACAGTAAGTGGGGGTTTCTTTAACCCAGGTATAATCGTCCGCCATTATACTTATTTTCTGCTGCCTTCAGATCAAAATAAAAACGCATGCAATTTTCGTTTACATTTTAAGTGTCTCTATTACGTATAGTATGTAGGAGAAATATTGCATTCAACCTAAAAGTTCCACATCAAGATTTCACTGAAAATGGATGTTTTGAAGCACCTGAATCTAGAAAAAAGCATTTTTTATCGTCTGTGAACAGCATAACTCAAAAATAAGAAGTCGGTTCGTTACCAAACTTGGTATTTAAGCTTAGCATCTTTCAAGTATGTGACACGAAGATTTGGAAGAAAATCCCTTCACCCCAGACTACCACTTA